>JAEIFK010000682.1:13085000-13482500 GCA_018901825.1 Drosophila funebris
TTTGTGGCTAATATTTCCGAGTTTGGGTTAAGACGTTAGGTGAATCTGTTCTTTTTTTTGTGTTATGAAAGGGTATCATTGAATAGAGATATAGAGGGAATAATTGAATTAAATGTATTAACTGGCTACAAAATGTTATCCATTTGTCGGTCCCAACAATAGTTTGAGCTAGAGACACCAAGTCGTATCAAGACTTTTCTTTTCCGCAGCGCAGAGTATCTTCTAGTCGATAGCTCTTAGCTAAAGCCGTATTTCACTTTTTGTATGGCATAACGAACCAAATTGGCGGTGCGAAGCGCCAGTAGAATATAAGATGCGAAATAAAAGGCTTAGCTTTGATTGGCTTTTCGCTGATTTGTGGATAATTTTTACAACAGTTGAAAGAATCCTTGAATGAATGAATTGTGTTTATACATATATATATGTATTATATTTTTTACATATACATTACTAAAATATATGAATATATATGAATAATATATATATAATATATATATATATATATATATATATGTATATTGAATGATTTCACATTCAATATGGTAATAATATATATTTCAGTATTCTATATGTAAAATAAATATATATTATTATTATATTATATATTCTTATATCTATTCTTTTAACTAATTGCTTGAACAATAATAATTTCATGAGTTCTTTTGTACAAAACACAATTATTAAATTAATAACATAGAGAAAATATGTACACATAAAATTCATTTTAAAAATGAAATATAATCTATTTTTCTGTTAATAATACTTATGTAATCAAATTGTAATAATCCCAAAGAAATATTGGAATTACATTACCAGCTAAATTGCGAACGTATTAACATACGCAGAGTTGTAAATATTGAATTAAATTGCATTATATTTTTTTTTTTAATTTAAATATGTTTGATGTTTTAACTCAAATGTGAATTGATAACAAATTAAATTTATAATTAAAAATTTGTGCGTATTTTGGAAGCAATATGCCGATGTTAGTACATTTATTTGTACTATCATGAATACTATGAGAATATTATTATATCATTTTTCTTTTCGTAGCATTAACAATTTAATCTGATTTTAGACCGTGCATCGAATTTATTAATATTTGATATTATTTATCAACGCATTTGTTGACAGACCAGAGGCATAAATATCAAAAATAACTGCACGCTACTGCGGCTCGACACATTTCATTGCCATATAATTCATTCAGTCATTCCATCAGTCACTCAGCCAACCAGCCAACCAGTCAACGCCTAAAGTTTTATTACTTTTGCTGCTGTCAACAATGTTTGTTGTGTTGGTTTGTTGCCTGGGTTGTCTGCTCGACTGTGTGGTGTGGCCTTAGGCAAAATGCTCTGAATATTACGCCACATAGTTGCCAGGGACTGGAGTCGGACGCGCTGCTTATTTTTTAATATTTGTGCAAGGGCTACATGTCGTATGCGCAACGCTAGCCAACTGGCAACTACGCAGCTACTCCTTTCCGTCCTTTTGGCCATTTGGCCGCTTACTACTGTCTGACTTCTGCTTACCGCCTTCTGCTTGTTGTTGGTTGTTGGCTAGTTGGCTGTTTGGTTGCTGGTTGTTGTATAGAGACACAGTTGGGTAAATATTTAAGCTTTGTACGTCATTTGCCGGCAATGATAATGTGCTTCATGTTTGCACTGTGGCAAACTGTTTACCAGGATGGCAAAATAGGAGTAACAGCAGGGGCAGCTCAGCTAATATTCCATCACTGTTTGCCCATTGGCATTATTGTGAGCCAAATACATATACACATATGAATACATGTGTATATATTTATATACATCTACATATATGTACAAAGCAGCTCGGTAGAATGCAGCAATTGAGCTTATACTATTGCGCACTTCATTATCAACTCATCAGACGCACTGACTTCTAACAAATGGAACAATTTCGTTGCCATCTCATCTACATATGCAAAAATCTAAACTATACTACTTAAGAAAATTGTTTGCCATTGGAAAGGAAGTCGGCAACAAAGCAAAATGAAAATTTCTCTATACACATGTATTTGTGCGAATCTGTGTGTGTGTTGAAGGGTATTTGTCTGTATGTTTGTAATAATATTCAAATTGGCAAAATCCATTATGATCGCAAATATTATTTCAACTGCCAGCCATTCAGTCAGCCTTTGGCCCAAAAAGTCTGATGTGCCAAAAATTCTGAGAGTCTCCGGAAAATGCTCAGCTCCTGCAACTGCTGCAGCCACTTCAACTGAGAGCGCTTCTAGAGAGCTATGTAAAACTATGCTCTGCCCGATAGGATAAGAAAAAACAATAGAAATTCTGTAAATACATTGAGCACAACCAAACTATACCCTGTTCATAATTATAAAATCTTTAGAAATACTATAAAACTTAAGCGATATTCAAATATTTAAAATTAGAAAAAGATACGCAAAATTTAAATTTAACTTCAGTTCGGAATGATAATCGGAATATCGGATACCAAATTTAATTGAAACCACTTGCAGTCGTCGTTGATATTAATTAATGGTAAGGTCAGTTATGCTCATAAAATATTCTCTCAAAGCTGTCTGAAACCGCTACAACTACTTACAGGGTAAAAATATTGCCATTTAGTGGTGCATACAGTGAAATTGCACTAACGGGATTGGCTTTAGTATTTAGAATTACTAAAAAGTGCTTAATTTAGAATTCCTAATAAATATTATTCTAATAATTATCCTTTATATGCAGAGCAAATGTTATGATTAAGATAACATAGCCAAGGTCTACTGTACTTGAATACATGCATTTCAATGCAAAGGCAAACTTATAACCGACAGAAATGGGTTAAAAGTGTTGACAGTTAGACAAAGCGCAAATTATACACTCAGTGAGTTGGTCGACGTATTTGATTTGCAATGGGCGTTCGCTGAAATGGAGGCGTGCCATGGCACTGACGTTGATTTGCTTGGCCGAAAAAGTTACAAAGTTTGCCGCTTGGCTTGCAATGCTGTTGAAATATTTGCACACGATATTGGCAATCGAGTTAACAGTGGCAGGCAAATATCACAGCTAAAATGACAGGAAGAGGGCTGTTCCTTGCAACAGACAGCAGATGACAGAACTGGCAGAGGAAAGCTGCCGATAAGGCGGCATATTTCAAAAATACGGATAAATTAAATCAAGCCACGCTATGGACAGAAAAAATTATGTAAATTTAATCAAAATAAGTAGCAGCAGCAGCGGATTGTCAGTGCCAAGTTAAAAGAGGCTTATAACAACAGTCGACTGGGCCAATAATAATAACAACAACAGCAGCAAGAACAGCAACAACTCGGCAAGACAGAACCTAGCCTGATGATGCTAAGTAGCCGCAATTCCAGCCATATGCTGTCAACGCAAAGCCCGAGGACCACAGTGAAGTTCTACAAAAGCAAATGGACAACCAAGTCCAAGAACAACAAAAAGCGACCAGCTCATAAACAAAAAAATAAGTTAATACCATTTAAAAAAAGTATTCGACTATAAGATACTTTGTAATTGATCTATAAGGAATATTTTTTTAATTTATAACAATTTATCTACAATTTATCTACAAGGAGCTTTTATTTAAAAACTATTTTCAAATATTAAAAAAAATAATATAATTACATATTTAAACATGTTGTTACTTGCATACTTTATGCTTATATTTTATCAGAGAGTAAAAAGAATTGTACTCAAATTTTATATACCACGCTTACGAAAAATACTGGCAGCGACTGAGTAGGAGAATTACGTGCAATAGACAAGACAGTTGGAGGAATGAGAAAGTCATAAAGTTCCATTCGTGGCAATAATAAAAAAATTTTAATGTTCCTTATTGTTTTGAGCAAGTTATCTAACGCATTTTAGAGGTAATTCAGCTCACGGCCATAAACTTATTTACTATTTCCTTGACCAAAACGAACACGAAAATTACATGCTGTCTTGGAAAATTTAATTTGGCATTTGTAATGTGCTGCGCATTCGCATTCGGAATCGCAATCGCTAAACGCAAGCCACAAAATTACATTTGGCAAAATTTATAGGACTGACAAAATGCAAATTACATAATTACTTAGAATTTAATTTAATAATACTAAACTTAGTACTAGTCTGCCACCAAGTCGACTTAGATAACTTCAAACTCTGCATAGTTAATCACACAACACACCTTTCAAAGTATTTAATGTTCTCTAGATCCCAATAACTTAATAATTAATTCTTATTGAATATACATTTATTTATATAATACAACTAATTTAATCTTCCTCAAATATGTAATTCAATTCAAAGTAAATATTGATTCCCAAAATTGCAATAAAAGGAAACTGGAACAACTCGTTACAAAGAGTAATTACAGCAAACGAAAATATTAGAAAGTTGTATATATTATGTATTTAAAAACTAATTTATAATGTTGATTATATATAAATATGTCTGTATGTATGTGTGGGTGTGTGGATGTGTGGGTGTACCTAACTTTTGCTTAAAAAGTAATGTAGGACAAAGCATTTTTATGGCTGTGCCGCAAAAATGTTCTAATAAATGCAAAGTACATTGTGGAGCTCACTCAGTCAAACACTAGGACCACAGCACTTCTAAACTATGTACTCACAGACAAACACACGCACACACACACACATACATACATGCATACACATACACAAATACAGACTCTTACATCCGCACACACATAGGGCCAAAAACCAAAGCCATTTTGAAGCACATTTTAATAGCATTGTAGAAATTTTTTGCACTTAATTAAGTGTAATTAAATTTTCGTTGCCAGCTCGCTTATTTTTGGTCTATGTGAGATTGTATGTGCTTTTGTGTATATGTGTACGTGTGTGTGTGTATGTGTGTGTGTGAGGGAGGCCGACCGCGGCAAGTGTCTAAAATGTGCGCCGTGTTTTATGCAACGATTTTCCACTTGAAGTTGCCAAAGCACCACAGCTCGAGTGCCATTTACGAAACTAAAAGTTCCCCTTTTGTCAGTATCATGAGTGGATATTTATGAATATGTATGTTGCAAATATGCTAAACGCTATTAATTAGCATTATAATCATATTGATGGAAAGTATAGTTAAAACAAAACTATACTTAAGATTGTCAAGGGGTATTGCTGCATAACAATGCAACGCATTAGTTAATTAAAATTTATTATTTCTACAATTTAGTTATAGAAATTTGAAATGAATGAATCAACATGTAAATTAACAATCATAATAAAGTATTTTATTTTAAATTTCTATCAATAAAATATAAAGTAAAAAAAAACTACAATATCGGAAAGAAGCTATTATGATTAGCCGCAAGTAAATTTCTGACAACATTTCATTGGTTACACAGCACAGACCACAAAACTGCCACCAAAATGATGTAAGGGCAAAACTGCAGCGTTGCAATAGCCATTGGCCGCACAGCAGCTGATGTGTGTGACCGTAACAGAAACAGTTAGACTAGTAACAACAATGGCTGGCATGTCAATGCTGTTGGATGTTGACTGAAGCGTAGCGGCGTTAAGTATACGCCGTGTGCCACTCAAGCGTGTGTAAAATTGAATTTTTCGGTGCACAGCACTTTTGTTCCGCCAGCTGTTTGCCTCGTCATCGCTGCAATGATTTTGAATTGTTGGCATCAGCAAACGTCCACGACGAAATGGAGCGTTTTATATAGTTACATATATTGTAGTATATGTCTATGTATATTTGTATGTCATACGGCTAAGTTACGTTATCAGCTTTATTTGATGTTTAGCAATTTCCTGATTTATCCCTCATGTTATTTCCGTTTTGCATTTGTATGCGTTGACCAACGCTCACACATACACACACGCACACACACACACACACACACACTCAAGAACTAAAATTTTTGAAAAGAAGATAAAAACCGCAAAAATGATAAGCATTGAAATGAAATTTTACGTTTTTCTGCAACAAGCACAACGCATGTGTGCATTGTGTGTATTAGACACATGTGTGTGTGTATTTTACAATGTGTGTACATGTGTGATTACGTGATTTTCAATAGCATTTCCTGCTTAGTCGTTTGCTCACTCGTTCAGCTACTAAAACCCCAATATTATTGGACATTTGTGTGGATTCTGATTTGATTTATATTGATATTGCTATTTATGTTTTTGATATTGACGAATTATTTGATTACTTTAAACAAAATTCGATTGTTCTCGACAGACAAGTCATTTCATAGTTCTAAAAATAAATATTTAAAAAAGCAGCATCAATAGTTGTTGAGATCGATTCCCAACCATTGAGCAAGATAAGCAATCCAACAATGCAATAAACAATTTTAATTTAATGTAAGTGATCGAATCAATTATAAAGCAGGCTCTATAGACATTATACCTTTTTTACCAGATATATAACTTGATTAAGACAATATTACGGATTACATTATTTCATTTAGGCTTAACAACAACAATTGTATTGTATTAAGTACTTTCTTTTCTTTAGATGATTTCTTTTATTTTTTTATGATTTATTTTTTTTTTTAATATTATTTATATTATATTTTATTATTTAATCATTTTTAATTTAATATTATTTTAATCCAAAATCGCTCAGCTGCAAATTTGTATTGAGAGCAAAGTTTATGATATTATGCATTGAGTATGAAAGAGAAAGAAGTGTCACTTCTCTATGCATGCTTCATGGTGAACTTACATATTTAACAATTTAAAGCACACAATGAATTTACATCTGCATAGAAAAATATTTTAAAATACTCTTTTTAAGCCCTTAACAGGGTAATATACCCAAAATAAAATGTGTTTTATTGCGCTTATTATTAGAAATCTTCTATAATGCTGCTAAATACAACTTGTTTTGTTTCATCAAAATTATCAGAGACGTTGCCAGCTTATCTGTTATAAAACATCATTATCTAAAAAGAATAGAAGCAATTTTACAGTTGTACACATATTTGAAAAGTGTCGTTAGTCAAATTTACTGTCTATCAAAATTCAAGCAAGCGTAAGTATCAAATATGCAAAAGTAAATTTAATTTGTGACTCATCGTTAGGCTTAGATGAGCTAATTATAATTTTCTTCCATTCGATTCACCAATTGAAATTACATACGCCTACACATACAATCATACCCCACCGCATATCACACACATATTTCTCACACTGAACCGGAAAAAGCAGCAACTGTTCATCACAATTGTGGCCATGTCCTTTTTACTGAATTTTTATGCAAAACATGAACATTTAGTGGAACGTTCTACGAATTTTTAATGAGTCTCCAAACAGACACGGCGCACACAGACTTAACGAGAGCCAACTCCCTTGTATGTGAGCTTTTTAACATTTTACATGTTTTATGAGTCGAGTTTTTCTTCTTTAGCATTTCTGTCTTTTTTATTTATTTTTATTTTTTTTGGCCAAGTGCAGGTAACTAAGCAAACGCCTGCCCTACACCGAATCAGAATCTGAATCCGAATCCGACTTCGTATCTGACTCGCCCACGGGCCATTCGACGTCACACGTACGGGTAATCAAATCAGTTGGTGGCCCAACTGCGTGCATTACATAAATTTGCCAACATTTAGCAGATAATGAGCACAATTAGTAGCCGGACTATCTTGCATTCAACAGCAATGAAGAATGTGCTAAGCTGCCAAAACTGCTGCATAGTTCTTTTCAAGTTAAGATGAAATCTGAAATTTAAATGTATCTATTCAAATTTAGGACATTTATTGTATAGTATGTATAAATAATAAGTACTAAGAAGCTCACTAAGCACTAGCAAATAAAACATATTCTTTAGTACTTAATAAATTAATTTATCATTATTTTGGCATTTAATGGAAAACATATTTATACCTGTGCACTAGTTAAAATAATACTTAAATTTACTTACAGTTGTAACATTTAAGATATGAAAAATGTCTTCTTAATTTATATAAGATGTTTTTCTTAGTTTAAATTCTTTCTTCTTTCGAGCTTACTCCACCCCTTCTCTCTTCTAACTCTTCTCGATGTCATCTCTCAATGCTGCTTTTCACCTTGTCCTAATGCTCTTATTGTTGTTGGGCGTTGCCACTTAGTTGCACTGGTACTCTTCGTTACATCTATATATGTATATAAAACTCATTGTCCTGACTGACTGACATTTAGTTACAGGTTGCAATTCTTGCACTTTTGTATTCTCGTTTCCTAATTCATTTCCAATTAATATTAAGCAGCGGTGGACAGCCGAATTCAGCCCATGAGTTACAACGAATATTTGCAATATTTGTTTTTGTAATTGCTGCGAGAACAGCACAAAAGTCAATGCAAAATACAATAACAATTGTGAAAATTTATTTTCTTATCTGCAGTCTGCACTGCCTATGCTTTGAGGTCAGCAACAACACTTTCATATGCTTTGTTGTTGCATTGAGCATGCGTGCAGTGAGCATTGAGTGTACATTGTTGTTGTTGAGCTCGCCGACTACGAAGAAGGTAAATAAAAAATGCATAAAATAACGGAATGTACTTGAGTTTGATGAGCCACTGAGTCACTACCTGTCGGTGATTCAATGTCTAGGCAATGTTATTTACAGGCATGTATGTATGTATATATATATATATATATAGAAATATGTGCTGCTTCTACTACTTGTTCTTGTTTGTAGTTCTTGTAGTTATTCTTAATTTACTAAAATACCCAGAAATCAAATCATGTAAACAAGAATAATGCGAAGCTGCGTGTGGGAATTACAACATTTATATAAAGAACGCTTAACATACTACTTCTAGACGCTTTCCTTTTAGATTTAAAGATTCAGAGTTTGTCTGAATATTTTATTATTGCTAACCCTCAGTTACTTCATAGAGTTTAGTATCTGAAATTATTCACAGCATATTTGAATTGCCAGCTTTATGGTGGCACTGCGGCATCTGTTGTCCAGCTAAATGAAGCAGTCTGACATTTTATGTTTGCATAAGGTTTGTATGAGGCAAGTCTTTGTGCCACCTTTGTGCTTGCCTCAACCACCCAAACACCCATCTATTCACCACAGTGCACCTAAGTAAATTATCGTGTTTCATTTGCCAGCCACCCAGCAAAAGCAGCAACACTTGGCAGCAACACTACCCAGCTTTTTGACCAGGCGCGCGACAAGCCTGGGGAGCTGGCCAAGCGTGGCAACACTTAGTCACTTGGTTTCAAGAGTAAACACATCTTATAAATTATTCAAAAACGCAAAAAAGCTATTTGCAACACTTTACCGTTAGCGTTACCATTGCCGCTGCCGTTGTCGTTGCCGCTGTCGTTGCCATTGCCTCTAACGTTGGCATTAGTGTTGCCGTAAGCTTTAGCGCTGCCTGTCACTCGACACTGTTCCATTCTATATGTACATATATATTTTTTTCTTTCTCTTTTCTCTCTCCTCTTCTGCGTTTCCAACTTCTTGAGTGCCCGACGCTTGCAGCGCTGCTTGTCCTGTGCAATCAGTCAAAATGCGGCGCGCAACATATGCGTGCGGAAGAGGGGGGACTCGTTGCATGGGCGTGGCAGTTGCCAGGTAACAGCACAGCACAAGCCAAGCAAAAAGCATGACAAATGAAATGTTCAAGTTGCGCTTAAAGCAACAAAAAACCCAAAACAAAACCAAAAATGAAGCGACTCACAAACACACAAAACAACAAAAAGGAGTGGGAGAAAAAAGAGCGAAACGTACTCTAGTTTTGGCCAAGTTTCTCAGTTTCGCGTTTGCCTTAACACTGACAAAGTGCCGCGGCTTACTGTAGCACGCCATGGGGCATGTAAAATGAAGCCAGTAGACTCGGTAACACCTTCCCAGCCAAAAGGAGCTGAAAAGGCGTTGAAAACTTGACTTTGTCAGCAACTCCTCGACGAAGGCGCGGGTTGCAAATACACTTCCACGTATTTATGTATGTGTGCGTGTGTGTGTGTGTAGGTGTAGGTGTCGCATAAAAGCTTTGCACAAATATTTAACTTAAATAAGTGTTCGTAATTAATTTTACCCTTAATGCAATACTTTTTTCGAGCTCCTCTCTCCCAAAATACTTCTCTCTTTGTTATGGCATAATAAACACACATTTTAAAATAAAGTCTCGCTGATTTTACACTATGTGTTTGTGTGTCTGTTATGGTGTGTGTGGCATGTCAAAGTCGCAGTTGGTAGTTTGTCAAGGACCAGCGACAGGCAGCATAAAAAAATGACTGCATAATTTATGCGTCAAGAGTTTGCGGCTACGTTTTTTTGTTTTTGGGGGGGTAATTGATGTTGCCACCCCGCAATTAACTCCGGCCTGCCAAAGATTTATGCTTGGGGGTTGCCAGCAGCGTGTTTTATGATGCGTCTTGCCTAAAAGCGTTCTCAATTACACGCAATTAACTGTAACAATTACCGGCCAAAAGCCGGAAAAATATTTACCAAAATCACACATACGACATGTTGACTCAGCGTCAAATGCACACACAAACACACACACTCACATGCGGCCCCAAGCTAAATATCGTACAATTGTAAATAATGTAACATTGCGAATACGCAGCGTATGTGGCATAAATAGAAATAACTGTTATTACAGCTTAGCCAAGTCAATGGCAAGAAAAGGAAGCGTGACAAGTGACTGCAGGTTTGCCATCTTTTGTATTTACGCTCAATTAATCACTTGTTAAATTTCATTTTATTGCTTGCTGCGAAATAAAAAAACTCTGATTAAGGATAGAGAATCGCACAAGCAACACAAAAGCGAAACCTTTTCAATCAGATTCAATGAAATTTATATAATAAGCTGACTTGCATTATGGTTTTAACTAGCGATTAAAAGGTCAAAGTACTAAGAAACATAACGGAACAAGGCAATTTAAATTGGAAAGATATGCGAATGTAAATAACATTTTCAATTGACGAATATTAGTTTTAAAATGTTCGATCATAATTGTAAATATTTAAATAATATATGTTACTTTTTACTTTAATATATTTATATTATTCGTATTTTCTCATTAATTTTCTTCAAAGCTGAAAACAAAATATATGTAAACAAATTAGATTATTACTTTCCATTTATTTTACTAATACTCTTTATGATATTCTGCGAAATCTTTAAAATTCACAGAATTTGCAGCCCACATTCTTTCGTTTTCTTTTTTATATCATATTATCAATCAATAATAGGGCGAACACAATTACGCAGTTTTCACTTCAAAGTATCTGAAATGTACAAAATACGCCACAACAAATAGGCAACAGCCCAAATATTACTAAGCATCTTAGAGATATTTTGGGCAAAATGTAAACCGTTCCAAGTGTGGATGCCAGGCAACGATGAAAGCAAGTAATCAATAGGAATGGCAACTAAAAACTTCGAGTGGTATATCAACACTTGAATGCCTACTTGACCGTCATTTCTTCACTTTAAAGATCGACTAACCGGCAATTATATTTATGTATAGTGAAAAAATAAACAATTTTAAACTGACCAGAGCTGTAACAAAAACCTAATTTAAATTATTTGAGATAGTTTAGACGGCCGCTATTGTTATACATAGTTACAGCTTAAGTGAATTAAAATCATAGTAAATTCAAACATTATCGATAAAAGTCAACCACAAAGTGAGGAGTGTGGTGAGCTGTCTACGTGCATGTGGTTGCCTCTTTATGTCACGTATCATCCTGGACTACTTGTTGCTAGTTTATTCAATTAGAAATGCCGTACTTTGATATTCCAATTAGTTGAATTTTTTCTCCAGAAGTTGATTTACCATTAAATTATTTACAAGTTAATAGACACATATAAAAGAGAATTAAAAGATTTTAAATGCTTTACAAAATTAAAATGGGACTTTGAGGCTATATTTTAAAGACTACAAAATTTAAGAAAAGATTTGTAGACTATATAAGATAACTTGTAGGGTATCCTTTAATTTCTACTCTTTAGCTTGCTTTTATTGTGTTACTGCTTTCGCTGTTCCGTTCATTGTCACTTGTCAATCCACTAACATCTGCACAGGCTATTGTTGTTGCAGATTTTTTTACACAATAAATTCGAATGAATATCGAATATAAATATATAAAATATATTTTATACGCATCGCTTACTTACAGCGCATATTGATCATATTTGCGAGCATAATAATGTAGCAAATCGTAGTATCATATCAGTTACAGAATGCACTCACAGATACCCTAAATTTCAATATTAATATTTATAATATATAGATACATATATATATATATATATATATATATTATATATATTTATATTATAATTCATACAAAGTTTACAGATTTTATGCAAAATTTCAATATGGTTTATTTAAATTAATTAATAAAAAATTAATAAATAAATATAATAAAGTTTAAATAAGTTTTCATATCTTTGTAATTGATATTTTAAAATACTTTTAGAATGTTAATATAAATTTTATAATATAGAATATAATATATATGTAATATGTATTATATAAAATAGATATATAGATTTTAGCATTTTTTCTACTTCTAAATAATCGTATGGGGAACATTAGATTCGTCAGTATCTTTTCCCCCACAACTTGAGATGTCACAAATATTATCCAATATGAGTAACTTCAATGACTGCAGAAATAAAAAAACGAAGCCAGTGCTTTGGTTGACAAACACAATATATGAAAGAATTTTATTTGATCTTTCGTTTTTTGCATATTTGTATGGGAATGTGAATGACATTCCATATGGCATATTGCATATTGCACAAATGCAAAAGATTTGTTTGATATTCGAACGCATTGGTTTTTTGTTAAGGCAATCGTACGACTGCTGCCGACGTTATTAACTGACTGCTTTGAGCTGGTATGTTTAATTAATTGCCGATCTGCATTTAGCATACTGAAAGCAGACATCAAGTTTGATGTGACAGCAGCAACAGCAGAAACGGCAGCAGCAGCAAATTGAAATTCCGGAAAATACGCACGCAATTAAATGAGATATAGTTTGAAATGTTTGCTGACTGCCAAGTAAAATGAAACAATTAGCAAGATGTGTGTGCCTTATCGTCTTGGCCAGACACTTACACAGTTTGCATAACGGCAAAACAAATTAAAATCTGTGAAATGTGCTTGTGTCTGTGTTTGTGATGAACTGTTCTCACCTACTCACAGGCTGACTAGCCTGACCCCAATGCACTATGACTTGATAGCCTCCTGCTGCTGCAGATATGGCTGCTGCTGCTGCTGCTGCTGACCACAAGGCACCCGTATAGCTCCTGGTCATATACTACAAGCCAAGTTTAATCCATGTTGCCTGCTTTAAATATTTATGCAATTTATTTTTGTCTAAACTAATAAGTTGTTCTTGTTGCTGTTGCTGTTGCTATACTGCAGGTTGTTTTATCTCATAATGAAATACTACATAGTATACACCAGCATATTTATGTATTTATGTGTGTGTGTGTGTGCATGTGCATGTGCATGTGTGTGCTTGACTTGCATTTTGATATTTGCGCCTGGTTGTAGGCAACGATTTATTTGCCAGACTCTGTGGCAAGCAAGATGTTAACATATTCATTGAATCTGAATTAGTTTCGAGCAGTTCTGCTCTCCCATATTTAGAAATGCATTTTGAATTATGTGATATCTACTGCTTCGGGTCTTGACCTAATGGCCTCACTCTCATAATTGTTAAAATGAATATTATGTGTTTTTGCAATTAAAATAAAACTAAATGGATAAACAAAATGTAAATGCAGTTTAAAGAACAAAACTAATTAAATTCAATTGGAGATCTTAAACATTCTGTTTAGTAAATTAATGATAACTCTAATCAACAAATATTTGCATAGTTTTTAACTTTTGCTTCTTAACTATTGTTTGATCTAGATAAGGGCGAAGCTTGACAGGCTTGAGCAACTCATACGATATTATAACACAGTTGTTTTTTGTTCTAGCGTAATCTTTGCAGTCCACTCCAACCCTTGAGTAGCGCATTCCAGCCCCAGGCACCCACTTGGGCATCAATCCAATTCCTGAATGACACCACACTGGTATAAACGCCCGGATATTCGCGCTTCGCACAGCCAAGGCCCCAGGAGACAATGCCGTAGAGCTTACCCTGAGCACTGCCGGGCTGATAGCCTACCAACGGACCACCGGAGTCACCTTGGCAACTGTCATGGCCATCGCCGGCGGCGCACAGCATGCGCTGGGTAATCGGCAGCACCTTGGTATATGCACGCCGACAAACACCTGGCTCCACATGAGCCACATCCACATAGCGCAGCACTGGCGACACACCCTCATCACCCCCCTCGCTCTGAAAGCCCCAGCCACTAACGTGAAGCAGTGTATCGAGGGTAAGTGCATCCATATCCTGTGCGGTGGCCAAGGGCACCGCTTGAATTTCCTCCGTGTAGTTGAGCCGTGCATTGAGCAACAACAGCGCCAGGTCATTATCATGTGTTTGGGCATTGTACGCTCCATGGCGTATGATCTGATGCAAACTGAGTAACTCGCCGCCAGTTGCATGCTCAGTGGAGCCTAGACGCACGCTGTAGTCGAGCTCCGTCCATGGCTCCTCGAAACAGTGGGCAGCGGTTAATATGAAGTAATCTCCGATAATGGCACCACCGCAAATATGTTCACCGTTCAGCTGTATGGATGCCTGGTACGGGAAATTGCGTATGTCCGTCACCTGGCCGCCCACAATGCGTCCATCATATTGAGCCGTGGCCCAGCTGCTTCCAGTGGCGAGCAGTAAACTTGTCCACACAAATGCCAATAGAGCCATCTTATTGCGGTGAAGAGTGTCGTAGCAGTGTCAACCCAGAAATCAGTTCAACACTTAAATAATAATTCCTTATCAGTTGCGTTATCGTGCGAGTCAACAAACTTCGTTTAAAACGAAACCAGTTTGCCAATTTATTCAAGTTCAGTTTAAACTTCTTATCAATAACTATTTGCGTTGACTCATTTCCAAAGCTGTCTGTTGTCTGCCGTTGACCCAGTAACCTTCACCTGTCAGCAATTGAAGGTTGTACAATCAAAAAAGCAGGTAAAGCAAATTGAATGCTTTAGTATACAAAAGAACAATTTGTTGATTGATAAAGAAAATATTTTACGTGAACACATAATGGAAATAAGTAAATATGCGAATATTCATTGCTAACGAGTCGATCTAGAAATGCTTTTCAATTTGTTATGTACATTATTATATAAATTATATTACGAAGTAAAGAGATTAAATTAGATTAGCGTTTTGCTAAAAGAGAACAAGACTTTAAATTAAATTCTTTAAAAATCTATTTCCGAGTAAGATGTTGAAGTAAGTATTTAATTTCATAATCAATATTTATATTTATATTTATTTAATAAAATTTAATTAATGATAATTAATTATATCTTGTATAGGGATATATTAGCTTTGTGCAAAAAGGATGGTACATGCAGAAGGAGGTGTGGCAGACCATGTAAAGCATATATATTCTTGATCAGCCTCAACAGCCGAGTCCGTCAATCTGTCCGTCCGTCTGTATGTATGCGAGCGAGATATCGAAAAAATGCGCGACGTGCAGGCGTAAATGAAGGGACGTAACACTCACCTTTTGAGTATGTATATATAAGGAAAAGCTTGTTGCTATAAGAATGCAAAGAATTCATATGATAAATGATAGTTTCAAAAGAGCATTCTTTAAACACCTGTTATGTACTTCCTTCTATATATTATAATCTAAATATTTATTTATTATCAAAATTCTCTTATTATAGAAACCTGTACAGGGTATTATACAGTGTTAATGATGACCAATTGTCTTGGCAAAACCTTGCCGCTAAAGTCATCGTAAAGGACGAGCAGGGAGTAGACCTCTTGCGAGCTTGCAGGCTGCGGTGTCTTCACAAACTTTCGCTGTATCTGCTTGTGTGTTTTCCAAGCTACGCCTCCATCGCATGCAGTTTGAGATCTCTATGAAGTGTGGAACCACATATGGACCAGGCTCAGTTGGTTATCTGTCGTAGTTCATAATTCTGGAGTAACTGGATACGATTATAGTTGCCGTCGTAAGAGCCTTAGAGGGAGCTACCATAGGTTGAAAGTTATGGGAGGGTATCGATAATATAGTACGAATAGAATCGATAAGTGGGCGAGTATGTGTCCCTTACTTTGACTTTAAGCTCTCGTCCTTCCTAAAATACCGTCGTAGGATGCAGGTAGAGGGTTTTTAATTTTACAATTTATTATATACTTAATGATCATTAATAAATAATGATTATTGAGGTTTAGTGTCTTGTTAAATATGGTATGCATTCTCTCCGGCGCCGATGTGCACATAATTGTAGTGGCTTCTTTGGCAGCTTGTTTATTGTTTAAATAAATCAATTGGCGTGCATATTTGCGGCCACAAAAGCCGCAACACGGCCATGGAAAGAGAGACAGAGAAAGAGAGAGGCAACCAGCCATTTATGTATGTCAGTCAGACAGTTATTTAGTCGCTTGTGATTTTTTTTCAGTGTTTTTCAGTGGCCATACAGCCGTTACAATTGGCCAACGTTGCTACTGCTGCGGTTTTCACACTTTTTTGGCAACTCGCACATTTTTGGCCAAACATGGAGCAAGGAAGCGCTAGACGGACTCGCAGTTATCTGGTGTTATTTCAATTTGTTTGGTTTTCGCAGCGATTCTTTATTTTGGCCGTACGCCCGTGATACCGCAGTCCGCTTGCCGCTTGCCACATGCCACATGCCGCATACCGCAGGCAACTGAACAGCGGTTCAATGAACCCCGACTCTGCGGCAACTGCAATTGACAGTCTCAATTATTTAAATAGACGCGCCTAAGCCTTTCTCATCGCGTAATAAGCCCCAAAATTGAAACGACTGTCGATCCATCCATAATCTGTATATTGGGCTAATCGGCACATAGAAAGCCAATAAATTGCTTTGGATTAAAAATGCCATCGACCCCCGTCAGCAGGCCTTGAAATACTTTCGAAATAACACGCCTATAAATAAGCATAACTGTCAGAATCACAAAAAAAACACTGAATTGCCAAGGCCTAAACCAACAACAATCGACTTTCAGTGAAAGTCTATGCCAAATATTAGCACATTTTTACACCTCCCACTTCGCCCACTCGCCAAAACATTTCCACTTCTCTGACAACGTAACACTGGAGTTTTGGGTGTGTGGGAGGGGTGGGGGGCGTGGCATACAGACAGTCAGTGAGACATTTTGGCATTTTTCTGTGTATACGCCGTGTGAACTTTCGCATCAAACTTTTTCAGAGAGCGCCTTAACCTTTAGCTAACATGAACAGTTCTTTTTTTCGCAATCTTCCAACTGTCACAAACATGAATTTTGACTTTTGATACGATGTGCAAACTTGTTTAGAATTTTTTTAAATAATTCTTTTAAGCAATTCTGACGTAACCTTAGGACATTTCATTTTTAAAAGTGTAGATAATTTATTGTTGAATGAAAATTAAATTTATGCCAAGCTAATATTATTTATTATTATTATTTAATTGAAAACGGATTAATAAGTGACTAGATACAATCAGTAGCCACTGTAAACACTCTCATTATGAGCCTTGTTGCAGTGATAAATGAACTTAATTTGATTTCAATTTTCAATACACAAATCAAGTTTCAGCTGAATAAAAATGCAACAAATTGAAGCAGACTCATCACCTACACCTAAGCATCTCCTCTTGATACAGTCGCGATTGCACAGTGCACCAATTTGGACTTGCAACACGGCGCTCGATGTGCACTAAACACGTCTCGATGTGTTTTCGAGTTTTGTAACTCATTTGCAACTAAACTGAGTTCATTAAAGTTAATTTGAACGTGCAACATTGGCGTGCCACACACAATATGCAACACGCAAAGTAAAGTATGGAACACCATCCTGGCCACACAATGCACCACCTTCAGTCAGTGAGTGTACTGCGTGTGCTAGCTGCTCGTCCGGGCAGGGTACGTGGCTTAGCGTCGATAAGTTTGACATTTGCGCAACGTAAAATGACAACTGCAAGCCAAGCCGAATGCAAAAACGAAAAAGTTGGCAACCCTGTGCACACAACGCTGACATTTGCATTTGTCTTTCGCAAAAAGCTTTCAAATTAGCGACAGCTCCAATGTTCCTATCCCAACTCCTGCTGATGCTGCTGCTCTTTTCCTTACTACTGCTCAACTACAGTCAGCCCTGCTCCTACTTCAAGCTACCTCGATAGCTGCAGCATCACGTTCCACACAACTCGCAAAGAAATATGCAAATAATTAGCAACCAAAATGCAAAATCGTATTAAAAAGAAGCCTTAACCTTAAGAGTTCCCTTATACACAAGACCATATTTTTATAGCTTTCGTTAAGTAAATAGAACATTGTCAGACGGATGAGCTGAGTCAATATATCCAGCTTTGTACTGTTTAGCATTCGTACTTAGTTTAGTTTTCAAAAACAAAATTACTCTTCCCATTATGCAAATGCAACAAAGTGTGAAGTTTATAATGCAAAATCTTCGTATCTTTGAAGTTTGAAGATATATCGTCGAAGTCAGTTCTGCATATGTTGAGTTTGCTAAACGAACGATGCTTTGTCCTATTTCCTAAGTAGACTTATCATTAAAATATAGATGATAGACTTTATGAAACAAGAAAGAGTTGTAATTAATTTAAACTAAACAATTTCAATTCCATCTAATTAACATAATAATAATAACATTTCCGAATAATTAAAATATCTCGTATTTGTTTTATTTTGTTTATAAACATTTCTCTTTATCAAATTAGCTATCAATATGTTGTGAATTCATTAAAATGACATTTATTTCAGAATAGCTTTGTCAACTAAAAAGATATTGATCGATTCTATTAGCTGAATAAGTGCATAGTCTATTGATTTCATTTAGTCAACGATTTCAGTTATTTCAGTACTGATTGGGCCAACTACTTATATACCAAAGACGCCACACGCAATTTACTTTTGCCCAACTGATGCCCCTATCCACCTCTCAGCCACTCTATATGCTGTAATGACAGCTCCACCAGCTCAGAACCCCGACTCAGAGCATGGAGTCTGAGGAAACTCTCAGCTAAGCCAAAGTTATGGCATGGCATACAACCAAAATCGAATAGACAACTGGCAAATACACAGACAGACTCAGATACAGATACAGATACAGATACATGGATACATAGATACGAAATCAGTTTGAAAATTGAATTCTAATGCAACATACCGAACTGAAGAACTCTAAACTGAACTCAAGTGAACTGTGTGGAGTGACTTTGTACCGCTGCCATCCATTGACTAAAACAAATGGGATCCACAACATCTTTTACTGTCAGCTGCAACTTGTCGCCCCGTCCATTTGTGTATCTGGATTTGTGTATGTGTCTTTGTCTGTATCTGCGTCTGTGTCTGTATATTACTGTATAAATAAAATAAATATTTATATTGAAATGCAACGCAATCGAGCGCAACTGAATTGAATTTCAATCCTGTCCAGTTCAGTCCAGTCCAGTCCAGTCCCGTCCCGTTCAGTCCTATCCTATCCATTCTGGTTCCGTTCATGCCTTTGCCATGCTTAGCCTCTTGGCTTATGCGTTTTATTTTTGGGGCCAATAGAGTTACGTACAAGTCCGTCGATTTCTGTACCAATTCAATTTTGAACTTTGTCGCATTTAATTGCATTGCATTTGTCCAAAGTTGCGCAAAATGTGCAATTGATTTTGAGGATCTGTGCAGGTAAACCAGCCGAAGCTAATCTTTGAATGCTTTGCAGTTTGAGAAAAACTTGTGCTTGAACGTTAAGTGAATTGAATGGAATGCAATTGAATTGTCTTAGCCGAACTTGTTCTAAATAGTTGTGTGTAACTTAAGACATTTGCCCAAAATGACTGGCTAAGTGACTTTTGCTTTGTTTCATTTACGGCAGCCAGCGAATTGTGCGCCTTTTGTGACTTGGCCAGCAAACCGGAAGCGGAAATATGCTGTACGCACATAATACATGCAAAACTGTTAAAGTATACTCGTAGAGTATATACCGTTACATGCTCCACATATGTATGTGTGTTAGCTGGTAAGAGAGTAGAGAGAAGGGAAAATAGAAAAGGCAACTGAAGCCTTTGTCTCCAATGGTTTATGCATGGCGGCTCCCATCGCTGTACATAAAATTACATTACTCAACAAACAGACAGGCAGCAACAAATTATCATTTAGATAATACTTTTTAGTGCTTTTCAACATCACACACACACACACACACATGGAGAACACACTAGCTGCTTCTGTCTGTGTCACACATTCTTCCCCTGACTTTACATATGACATGCCCTATACCCTGTAATAAGCATTACATTCTTCTAAAGCTTATCAATACCTTGAGATATATCTTACTATTATGTTAGTTAATTAATTAAAATATTCTACAAGTTAGTTGATAAACCAAATGAAGAGAAGTAGACTAAGATCACAGGATATCTGCCACTCAAACACTCCCATTGTGTGTGCACTACACCGTATAAAGGTGTAGGCGTATAAACACAGCCAACAAACATACTTATAATTGAGTCCGTAGTGTACTTTATAGTCGTCTAGACTCTAACTCTAGAGTTTGCTATGTCCCTCTTCTTTTTTTAGTCAACAGAGTGCTGTCTACTTTTTTGTGCTCTTGCCAGCCAAATGGCTATAAAAATACGCGGCAAAAGCGCGTAAAGTAAAATGTAAGTGGCATGCAAGGAGAGTGCCAAGAGGATGAGAGAATGGGAATGGTGGGCGTGGTTTGCATAATACGCATAATAACAAAGCGGAAAGTGTGCGAAAGCCGTCAAGCAGAAGCAGACACTGCTCGCCACCAACAGCCAACCCATCAACCAGAATTCGCAAAAGGAGTTTGGGCCATTTTGCATTACCTCATGTTTGGTTTATGTCTTTGTTTTTGCTTAGTTGAGTGGAATTTATATAAAAGTAAGTACACTCCCTATATATAGGCACTAAGTAGCTTGTGGTAGAAGTAACTTGTTGATTAAACCCTAAAAGGTGTAAACAAAAACAAAATAAATATAAATTAATGAGTACGTGCACTCGTTAAATTTATGAAGAACAGTAAATGAGGTCAATGAAATTGGTTTAATTAATTTTTGGCAATGTTTACATGCTCTTTTATTCAAATATAATTAATTTATTGATCGTATAAAAGCATGTTTAATTATTGAAATTAAACAAACAAACAAATTTCAAATTCATATGAAATATAATTTTGAAATTTACAATATTTATTAAAAATTGCAGCTGTGTTACATAATAGTTATTATTAATTTATTTTATATTGTTATTAATATTGTAATATTTACTATAGTAGCTGATAGTTGGCATTTAAAGCTAAAGCCAGTTTAATTTATTATATATAGGTATTTGGCTCAGCAAGAGTAAACTTATTAAATAAAGATTTTTGTTTATGCAAATTAGCATTTGCTTATTTTAACAGTTTGTTCAATATATTTCCCGTTATGGCAGAAAGTGGTGGAGAAAAATGGAGGCCGTCTAGTTTTTTACAAGTAGACATAGTGATGCACTTCGTTGCATTAAGTTTATAATTCCTTGTGTAATTATTCTTTGTTTAAATTATTCACAAGATGCACTTAAAATGTCAGCGCAAAAAACTTACGAGCACACACACATATATAAATATATATATATTTGCGCACATACAAACACAGGCGCATACACACATATAAATACATTTGGCAACCTTCGGCTGTTACACTCTGGCTGAGTTCTCTCTTCTGCTTGCCTCATACGCGCTTTTATTATGATTTCTCACTTGCTGTCCCTCTTACTCGTGCCATTTTGCACATTTACATTTTTATGAACATTTCGCTGTTCGTTGTTGTTGTTGATGTTGTTGTTGTTGTTGTTGTTGTTGTTGTTGTTGTTGTTCATGCATCCTTTCCCCCGCTTTCATAATACACGTCTTTTATATGCGCATATACTAATATGCATTATACCTATATATATTTGCGTGTTTGTGTGTATAGAAGAAGAAGAAGTGAAAGAGGAAGAGAGGGAGAGGAATAAACAGCGAGTGCAAGCTAACATTAAAGTATATTAAATTACTTAAGCACAAAGAAGGTAGCAACAACAACAACATTAGCTGCAAATGTAACAGCGAGCACACACGCTCACAATTTGCTATTTTCGGTACAATTGTACCGAAAAGTTCACATTGTCATTTGTTGGTACATTGGATCATTTTCCCTTCAGATTTGTGCTTTCTTTTATTAGTTTTATACTTAAGGAAACAAGTAAAACTAGGTTAACAAAGCTAGTACTCAATTATCAAAAATGGTAATTTATAAAATAATTGCAAATATTTGAAAATATTTATATTATCTATAAATTCAGAATCAATTTATCAATTAAACAACAATATATTGTAATGCGAAATCGGTTTAATTTTATTACGACAGTTCCAAGTTGTCGATTAAAGTGTTAAGTACGCTTTTGTAATGAATAACATTTTAATATACAAATAAATAAATACAAAAAAGGCTCTATTTATATAATTGGTACGCAATTAACGAAAATGGTACTTTTCCTTTTAAAATATCGTACAGAATATATATTTGAGACAGCAGCAGACAGCCCAGTTTTAAAGCATATTTTCTCAAGCATAAATCTTTGTGGCTTTTGCTAGCAACAAACAAAAATTAGTTGCACTCGGAAAAAGAGAAGCATAAGCAACGGTAAATTATGCGCCGCAATATGTCAGCGTGCTGCCAGGGTTGCCTGTGCACCCGTTGCGTTTGTCACACAGCATGGCGGCCAACTTGGCAACACCGACAACGGGGTGGGCCCTGTGCCCTGACAGCCCACGCTTAATCAGAAATTATTTGAAAATGTAGAGTCGACATGTCGAGTCTCAACTCACGACTCACGCACAGCGAGAATGCAACTTCTGGTTCTGCCACCGTTGCTGCCTCTGCCGCTGCAACTGCTGCTGTTGCTTGCAATTTGCACACGCTACGACCCCATGACCTAAATAGAGAGAAATCTCAGCAACAAGAAAAGCAAACAAAGGCTATACTGTGACTCTGACTCTGCCAAATCCAACTTTCATAGACTGCATTCAACGTGGCACGCTGTGCCAACTCCTTGGCTCATTTGTTTTGACGACGCACAAAAGTATGCTACACAAAAGAAACTGAAAACGAATGTATCGAAGTCCAGATACCCTATGAATAGAGAACACAAATAGAATATAAAATATATAGAATATAGAATATAGAATATAGAATATAGAATATAGAATATAGAATATAGAATATAGAATATAGAATATAGAATATAGAATATAGAATATAGAATATAGAATATAGAATATAGAATATAGAATATAGAATATAGAATATAGAATATAGAATATAGAATATAGAATATAGAATATAGAATATAGAATATAGAATATAGAATATAGAATATAGAATATAGAATATAGAATATAGAATATAGAATATAGAATATAGAATATAGAATATAGAATATAGAATATAGAATATAGAATATAGAATATAGAATATAGAATATAGAATATAGAATATAGAATATAGAATATAGAATATAGAATATAGAATATAGAATATAGAATATAGAATATAGAATATAGAATATAGAATATAGAATATAGAATATAGAATATAGAATATAGAATATAGAATATAGAATATAGAATATAGAATATAGAATATAGAATATAGAATATAGAATATAGAATATAGAATATAGAATATAGAATATAGAATATAGAATATAGAATATAGAATATAGAATATAGAATATAGAATATAGAATATAGAATATAGAATATAGAATATAGAATATAGAATATAGAATATAGAATATAGAATATAGAATATAGAATATAGAATATAGAATATAGAATATAGAATATAGAATATAGAATATAGAATATAGAATATAGAATATAGAATATAGAATATAGAATATAGAATATAGAATATAGAATATAGAATATAGAATATAGAATATAGAATATAGAATATAGAATATAGAATATAGAATATAGAATATAGAATATAGAATATAGAATATAGAATATAGAATATAGAATATAGAATATAGAATATAGAATATAGAATATAGAATATAGAATATAGAATATAGAATATAGAATATAGAATATAGAATATAGAATATAGAATATAGAATATAGAATATAGAATATAGAATATAGAATATAGAATATAGAATATAGAATATAGAATATAGAATATAGAATATAGAATATAGAATATAGAATATAGAATATAGAATATAGAATATAGAATATAGAATATAGAATATAGAATATAGAATATAGAATATAGAATATAGAATATAGAATATAGAATATAGAATATAGAATATAGAATATAGAATATAGAATATAGAATATAGAATATAGAATATAGAATATAGAATATAGAATATAGAATATAGAATATAGAATATAGAATATAGAATATAGAATATAGAATATAGAATATAGAATATAGAATATAGAATATAGAATATAGAATATAGAATATAGAATATAGAATATAGAATATAGAATATAGAATATAGAATATAGAATATAGAATATAGAATATAGAATATAGAATATAGAATATAGAATATAGAATATAGAATATAGAATATAGAATATAGAATATAGAATATAGAATATAGAATATAGAATATAGAATATAGAATATAGAATATAGAATATAGAATATAGAATATAGAATATAGAATATAGAATATAGAATATAGAATATAGAATATAGAATATAGAATATAGAATATAGAATATAGAATATAGAATATAGAATATAGAATATAGAATATAGAATATAGAATATAGAATATAGAATATAGAATATAGAATATAGAATATAGAATATAGAATATAGAATATAGAATATAGAATATAGAATATAGAATATAGAATATAGAATATAGAATATAGAATATAGAATATAGAATATAGAATATAGAATATAGAATATAGAATATAGAATATAGAATATAGAATATAGAATATAGAATATAGAATATAGAATATAGAATATAGAATATAGAATATAGAATATAGAATATAGAATATAGAATATAGAATATAGAATATAGAATATAGAATATAGAATATAGAATATAGAATATAGAATATAGAATATAGAATATAGAATATAGAATATAGAATATAGAATATAGAATATAGAATATAGAATATAGAATATAGAATATAGAATATAGAATATAGAATATAGAATATAGAATATAGAATATAGAATATAGAATATAGAATATAGAATATAGAATATATAGAATATAGAATATAGAATATAGAATATAGAATATAGAATATAGAATATAGAATATAGAATATAGAATATAGAATATAGAATATAGAATATAGAATATAGAATATAGAATATAGAATATAGAATATAGAATATAGAATATAGAATATAGAATATAGAATATAGAATATAGAATATAGAATATAGAATATAGAATATAGAATATAGAATATAGAATATAGAATATAGAATATAGAATATAGAATATAGAATATAGAATATAGAATATAGAATATAGAATATAGAATATAGAATATAGAATATAGAATATAGAATATAGAATATAGAATATAGAATATAGAATATAGAATATAGAATATAGAATATAGAATATAGAATATAGAATATAGAATATAGAATATAGAATATAGAATATAGAATATAGAATATAGAATATAGAATATAGAATATAGAATATAGAATATAGAATATAGAATATAGAATATAGAATATAGAATATAGAATATAGAATATAGAATATAGAATATAGAATATAGAATATAGAATATAGAATATAGAATATAGAATATAGAATATAGAATATAGAATATAGAATATAGAATATAGAATATAGAATATAGAATATAGAATATAGAATATAGAATATAGAATATAGAATATAGAATATAGAATATAGAATATAGAATATAGAATATAGAATATAGAATATAGAATATAGAATATAGAATATAGAATATAGAATATAGAATATAGAATATAGAATATAGAATATAGAATATAGAATATAGAATATAGAATATAGAATATAGAATATAGAATATAGAATATAGAATATAGAATATAGAATATAGAATATAGAATATAGAATATAGAATATAGAATATAGAATATAGAATATAGAATATAGAATATAGAATATAGAATATAGAATATAGAATATAGAATATAGAATATAGAATATAGAATATAGAATATAGAATATAGAATATAGAATATAGAATATAGAATATAGAATATAGAATATAGAATATAGAATATAGAATATAGAATATAGAATATAGAATATAGAATATAGAATATAGAATATAGAATATAGAATATAGAATATAGAATATAGAATATAGAATATAGAATATAGAATATAGAATATAGAACTATAGAATATAGAATATAGAATATAGAATATAGAATATAGAATATAGAATATAGAATATAGAATATAGAATATAGAATATAGAATATAGAATATAGAATATAGAATATAGAATATAGAATATAGAATATAGAATATAGAATATAGAATATAGAATATAGAATATAGAATATAGAATATAGAATATAGAATATAGAATATAGAATATAGAATATAGAATATAGAATATAGAATATAGAATATAGAATATAGAATATAGAATATAGAATATAGAATATAGAATATAGAATATAGAATATAGAATATAGAATATAGAATATAGAATATAGAATATAGAATATAGAATATAGAATATAGAATATAGAATATAGAATATAGAATATAGAATATAGAATATAGAATATAGAATATAGAATATAGAATATAGAATATAGAATATAGAATATAGAATATAGAATATAGAATATAGAATATAGAATATAGAATATAGAATATAGAATATAGAATATAGAATATAGAATATAGAATATAGAATATAGAATATAGAATATAGAATATAGAATATAGAATATAGAATATAGAATATAGAATATAGAATATAGAATATAGAATATAGAATATAGAATATAGAATATAGAATATAGAATATAGAATATAGAATATAGAATATAGAATATAGAATATAGAATATAGAATATAGAATATAGAATATAGAATATAGAATATAGAATATAGAATATAGAATATAGAATATAGAATATAGAATATAGAATATAGAATATAGAATATAGAATATAGAATATAGAATATAGAATATAGAATATAGAATATAGAATATAGAATATAGAATATAGAATATAGAATATAGAATATAGAATATAGAATATAGAATATAGAATATAGAATATAGAATATAGAATATAGAATATAGAATATAGAATATAGAATATAGAATATAGAATATAGAATATAGAATATAGAATATAGAATATAGAATATAGAATATAGAATATAGAATATAGAATATAGAATATAGAATATAGAATATAGAATATAGAATATAGAATATAGAATATAGAATATAGAATATAGAATATAGAATATAGAATATAGAATATAGAATATAGAATATAGAATATAGAATATAGAATATAGAATATAGAATATAGAATATAGAATATAGAATATAGAATATAGAATATAGAATATAGAATATAGAATATAGAATATAGAATATAGAATATAGAATATAGAATATAGAATATAGAATATAGAATATAGAATATAGAATATAGAATATAGAATATAGAATATAGAATATAGAATATAGAATATAGAATATAGAATATAGAATATAGAATATAGAATATAGAATATAGAATATAGAATATAGAATATAGAATATAGAATATAGAATATAGAATATAGAATATAGAATATAGAATATAGAATATAGAATATAGAATATAGAATATAGAATATAGAATATAGAATATAGAATATAGAATATAGAATATAGAATATAGAATATAGAATATAGAATATAGAATATAGAATATAGAATATAGAATATAGAATATAGAATATAGAATATAGAATATAGAATATAGAATATAGAATATAGAATATAGAATATAGAATATAGAATATAGAATATAGAATATAGAATATAGAATATAGAATATAGAATATAGAATATAGAATATAGAATATAGAATATAGAATATAGAATATAGAATATAGAATATAAGAATATAGAATATAGAATATAGGAATATAGAATATAGAATATAGAATATAGAATATAGAATATAGAATATAGAATATAGAATATAGAATATAGAATATAGAATATAGAATATAGAATATAGAATATAGAATATAGAATATAGAATATAGAATATAGAATATAGAATATAGAATATAGAATATAGAATATAGAATATAGAATATAGAATATAGAATATAGAATATAGAATATAGAATATAGAATATAGAATATAGAATATAGAATATAGAATATAGAATATAGAATATAGAATATAGAATATAGAATATAGAATATAGAATATAGAATATAGAATATAGAATATAGAATATAGAATATAGAAATATAGAATATAGAATATAGAATATAGAATATAGAATATAGAATATAGAATATAGAATATAGAATATAGAATATAGAATATAGAATATAGAATATAGAATATAGAATATAGAATATAGAATATAGAATATAGAATATAGAATATAGAATATAGAATATAGAATATAGAATATAGAATATAGAATATAGAATATAGAATATAGAATATAGAATATAGAATATAGAATATAGAATATAGAATATAGAATATAGAATATAGAATATAGAATATAGAATATAGAATATAGAATATAGAATATAGAATATAGAATATAGAATATAGAATATAGAATATAGAATATAGAATATAGAATATAGAATATAGAATATAGAATATAGAATATAGAATATAGAATATAGAATATAGAATATAGAATATAGAATATAGAATATAGAATATAGTATAGAATATAGAATATAGAATATAGAATATAGAATATAGAATATAGAATATAGAATATAGAATATAGAATATAGAATATAGAATATAGAATATAGAATATAGAATATAGAATATAGAATATAGAATATAGAATATAGAATATAGAATATAGAATATAGAATATAGAATATAGAATATAGAATATAGAATATAGAATATAGAATATAGAATATAGAATATAGAATATAGAATATAGAATATAGAATATAGAATATAGAATATAGAATATAGAATATAGAATATAGAATATAGAATATAGAATATAGAATATAGAATATAGAATATAGAATATAGAATATAGAATATAGAATATAGAATATAGAATATAGAATATAGAATATAGAATATAGAATATAGAATATAGAATATAGAATATAGAATATAGAATATAGAATATAGAATATAGAATATAGAATATAGAATATAGAATATAGAATATAGAATATAGAATATAGAATATAGAATATAGAATATAGAATATAGAATATAGAATATAGAATATAGAATATAGAATATAGAATATAGAATATAGAATATAGAATATAGAATATAGAATATAGAATATAGAATATAGAATATAGAATATAGAATATAGAATATAGAATATAGAATATAGAATATAGAATATAGAATATAGAATATAGAATATAGAATATAGAATATAGAATATAGAATATAGAATATAGAATATAGAATATAGAATATAGAATATAGAATATAGAATATAGAATATAGAATATAGAATATAGAATATAGAATATAGAATATAGAATATAGAATATAGAATATAGAATATAGAATATAGAATATAGAATATAGAATATAGAATATAGAATATAGAATATAGAATATAAGAATATAGAATATAGAATATAGAATATAGAATATAGAATATAGAATATAGAATATAGAATATAGAATATAGAATATAGAATATAGAATATAGAATATAGAATATAGAATAGTAGAATATAGAATATAGAATATAGAATATAGAATATAGAATATAGAATATAGAATATAGAATATAGAATATAGAATATAGAATATAGAATATAGAATATAGAATATAGAATATAGAATATAGAATATAGAATATAGAATATAGAATATAGAATATAGAATATAGAATATAGAATATAGAATATAGAATATAGAATATAGAATATAGAATATAGAATATAGAATATAGAATATAGAATATAGAATATAGAATATAGAATATAGAATATAGAATATAGAATATAGAATATAGAATATAGAATATAGAATATAGAATATAGAATATAGAATATAGAATATAGAATATAGAATATAGAATATAGAATATAGAATATAGAATATAGAATATAGAATATAGAATATAGAATATAGAATATAGAATATAGAATATAGAATATAGAATATAGAATATAGAATATAGAATATAGAATATAGAATATAGAATATAGAATATAGAATATAGAATATAGAATATAGAATATAGAATATAATAAGAATATAGAATATAGAATATAGAATATAGAATATAGAATATAGAATATAGAATATAGAATATAGAATATAGAATATAGAATATAGAATATAGAATATAGAATATAGAATATAGAATATAGAATATAGAATATAGAATATAGAATATAGAATATAGAATATAGAATATAGAATATAGAATATAGAATATAGAATATAGAATATAGAATATAGAATATAGAATATAGAATATAGAATATAGAATATAGAATATAGAATATAGAATATAGAATATAGAATATAGAATATAGAATATAGAATATAGAATATAGAATATAGAATATAGAATATAGAATATAGAATATAGAATATAGAATATAGAATATAGAATATAGAATATAGAATATAGAATATAGAATATAGAATATAGAATATGAGAATATAGAATATAGAATATAGAATATAGAATATAGAATATAGAATATAGAATATAGAATATAGAATATAGAATATAGAATATAGAATATAGAATATAGAATATAGAATATAGAATATAGAATATAGAATATAGAATATAGAATATAGAATATAGAATATAGAATATAGAATATAGAATATAGAATATAGAATATAGAATATAGAATATAGAATATAGAATATAGAATATAGAATATAGAATATAGAATATAGAATATAGAATATAGAATATAGAATATAGAATATAGAATATAGAATATAGAATATAGAATATAGAATATAGAATATAGAATATAGAATATAGAATATAGAATATAGAATATAGAATATAGAATATAGAATATAGAATATAGAATATAGAATATAGAATATAGAATATAGAATATAGAATATAGAATATAGAATATAGAATATAGAATATAGGAATATAGAATATAGAATATAGAATATAGAATATAGAATATAGAATATAGAATATAGAATATAGAATATAGAATATAGAATATAGAATATAGAATATAGAATATAGAATATAGAATATAGAATATAGAATATAGAATATAGAATATAGAATATAGAATATAGAATATAGAATATAGAATATAGAATATAGAATATAGAATATAGAATATAGAATATAGAATATAGAATATAGAATATAGAATATAGAATATAGAATATAGAATATAGAATATAGAATATAGAATATAGAATATAGAATATAGAATATAGAATATAGAATATAGAATATAGAATATAGAATATAGAATATAGAATATAGAATATAGAATATAGAATATAGAATATAGAATATAGAATATAGAATATAGAATATAGAATATAGAATATAGAATATAGAATATAGAATATAGAATATAGAATATAGAATATAGAATATAGAATATAGAATATAGAATATAGAATATAGAATATAGAATATAGAATATAGAATATAGAATATAGAATATAGAATATAGAATATAGAATATAGAATATAGAATATAGAATATAGAATATAGAATATAGAATATAGAATATAGAATATAGAATATAGAATATAGAATATAGAATATAGAATATAGAATATAGAATATAGAATATAGAATATAGAATATAGAATATAGAATATAGAATATAGAATATAGAATATAGAATATAGAATATAGAATATAGAATATAGAATATAGAATATAGAATATAGAATATAGAATATAGAATATAGAATATAGAATATAGAATATAGAATATAGAATATAGAATATAGAATATAGAATATAGAATATAGAATATAGAATATAGAATATAGAATATAGAATATAGAATATAGAATATAGAATATAGAATATAGAATATAGAATATAGAATATAGAATATAGAATATAGAATATAGAATATAGAATATAGAATATAGAATATAGAATATAGAATATAGAATATAGAATATAGAATATAGAATATAGAATATAGAATATAGAATATAGAATATAGAATATAGAATATAGAATATAGAATATAGAATATAGAATATAGAATATAGAATATAGAATATAGAATATAGAATATAGAATATAGAATATAGAATATAGAATATAGAATATAGAATATAGAATATAGAATATAGAATATAGAATATAGAATATAGAATATAGAATATAGAATATAGAATATAGAATATAGAATATAGAATATAGAATATAGAATATAGAATATAGAATATAGAATATAGAATATAGAATATAGAATATAGAATATAGAATATAGAATATAGAATATAGAATATAGAATATAGAATATAGAATATAGAATATAGAATATAGAATATAGAATATAGAATATAGAATATAGAATATAGAATATAGAATATAGAATATAGAATATAGAATATAGAATATAGAATATAGAATATAGAATATAGAATATAGAATATAGAATATAGAATATAGAATATAGAATATAGAATATAGAATATAGAATATAGAATATAGAATATAGAATATAGAATATAGAATATAGAATATAGAATATAGAATATAGAATATAGAATATAGAATATAGAATATAGAATATAGAATATAGAATATAGAATATAGAATATAGAATATAGAATATAGAATATAGAATATAGAATATAGAATATAGAATATAGAATATAGAATATAGAATATAGAATATAGAATATAGAATATAGAATATAGAATATAGAATATAGAATATAGAATATAGAATATAGAATATAGAATATAGAATATAGAATATAGAATATAGAATATAGAATATAGAATATAGAATATAGAATATAGAATATAGAATATAGAATATAGAATATAGAATATAGAATATAGAATATAGAATATAGAATATAGAATATAGAATATAGAATATAGAATATAGAATATAGAATATAGAATATAGAATATAGAATATAGAATATAGAATATAGAATATAGAATATAGAATATAGAATATAGAATATAGAATATAGAATATAGAATATAGAATATAGAATATAGAATATAGAATATAGAATATAGAATATAGAATATAGAATATAGAATATAGAATATAGAATATAGAATATAGAATATAGAATATAGAATATAGAATATAGAATATAGAATATAGAATATAGAATATAGAATATAGAATATAGAATATAGAATATAGAATATAGAATATAGAATATAGAATATAGAATATAGAATATAGAATATAGAATATAGAATATAGAATATAGAATATAGAATATAGAATATAGAATATAGAATATAGAATATAGAATATAGAATATAGAATATAGAATATAGAATATAGAATATAGAATATAGAATATAGAATATAGAATATAGAATATAGAATATAGAATATAGAATATAGAATATAGAATATAGAATATAGAATATAGAATATAGAATATAGAATATAGAATATAGAATATAGAATATAGAATATAGAATATAGAATATAGAATATAGAATATAGAATATAGAATATAGAATATAGAATATAGAATATAGAATATAGAATATAGAATATAGAATATAGAATATAGAATATAGAATATAGAATATAGAATATAGAATATAGAATATAGAATATAGAATATAGAATATAGAATATAGAATATAGAATATAGAATATAGAATATAGAATATAGAATATAGAATATAGAATATAGAATATAGAATATAGAATATAGAATATAGAATATAGAATATAGAATATAGAATATAGAATATAGAATATAGAATATAGAATATAGAATATAGAATATAGAATATAGAATATAGAATATAGAATATAGAATATAGAATATAGAATATAGAATATAGAATATAGAATATAGAATATAGAATATAGAATATAGAATATAGAATATAGAATATAGAATATAGAATATAGAATATAGAATATAGAATATAGAATATAGAATATAGAATATAGAATATAGAATATAGAATATAGAATATAGAATATAGAATATAGAATATAGAATATAGAATATAGAATATAGAATATAGAATATAGAATATAGAATATAGAATATAGAATATAGAATATAGAATATAGAATATAGAATATAGAATATAGAATATATAGAATATAGAATATAGAATATAGAATATAGAATATAGAATATAGAATATAGAATATAGAATATAGAATATAGAATATAGAATATAGAATATAGAATATAGAATATAGAATATAGAATATAGAATATAGAATATAGAATATAGAATATAGAATATAGAATATAGAATATAGAATATAGAATATAGAATATAGAATATAGAATATAGAATATAGAATATAGAATATAGAATATAGAATATAGAATATAGAATATAGAATATAGAATATAGAATATAGAATATAGAATATAGAATATAGAATATAGAATATAGAATATAGAATATAGAATATAGAATATAGAATATAGAATATAGAATATAGAATATAGAATATAGAATATAGAATATAGAATATAGAATATAGAATATAGAATATAGAATATAGAATATAGAATATAGAATATAGAATATAGAATATAGAATATATAGAATATAGAATATAGAATATAGAATATAGAATATAGAATATAGAATATAGAATATAGAATATAGAATATAGAATATAGAATATAGAATATAGAATATAGAATATAGAATATAGAATATAGAATATAGAATATAGAATATAGAATATAGAATATAGAATATAGAATATAGAATATAGAATATAGAATATAGAATATAGAATATAGAATATAGAATATAGAATATAGAATATAGAATATAGAATATAGAATATAGAATATAGAATATAGAATATAGAATATAGAATATAGAATATAGAATATAGAATATAGAATATAGAATATAGAATATAGAATATAGAATATAGAATATAGAATATAGAATATAGAATATAGAATATAGAATATAGAATATAGAATATAGAATATAGAATATAGAATATAGAATATAGAATATAGAATATAGAATATAGAATATAGAATATAGAATATAGAATATAGAATATAGAATATAGAATATAGAATATAGAATATAGAATATAGAATATAGAATATAGAATATAGAATATAGAATATAGAATATAGAATATAGAATATAGAATATAGAATATAGAATATAGAATATAGAATATAGAATATAGAATATAGAATATAGAATATAGAATATAGAATATAGAATATAGAATATAGAATATAGAATATAGAATATAGAATATAGAATATAGAATATAGAATATAGAATATAGAATATAGAATATAGAATATAGAATATAGAATATAGAATATAGAATATAGAATATAGAATATAGAATATAGAATATAGAATATAGAATATAGAATATAGAATATAGAATATAGAATATAGAATATAGAATATAGAATATAGAATATAGAATATAGAATATAGAATATAGAATATAGAATATAGAATATAGAATATAGAATATAGAATATAGAATATAGAATATAGAATATAGAATATAGAATATAGAATATAGAATATAGAATATAGAATATAGAATATAGAAGATATAGAATATAGAATATAGAATATAGAATATAGAATATAGAATATAGAATATAGAATATAGAATATAGAATATAGAATATAGAATATAGAATATAGAATATAGAATATAGAATATAGAATATAGAATATAGAATATAGAATATAGAATATAGAATATAGAATATAGAATATAGAATATAGAATATAGAATATAGAATATAGAATATAGAATATAGAATATAGAATATAGAATATAGAATATAGAATATAGAATATAGAATATAGAATATAGAATATAGAATATAGAATATAGAATATAGAATATAGAATATAGAATATAGAATATAGAATATAGAATATAGAATATAGAATATAGAATATAGAATATAGAATATAGAATATAGAATATAGAATATAGAATATAGAATATAGAATATAGAATATAGAATATAGAATATAGAATATAGAATATAGAATATAGAATATAGAATATAGAATATAGAATATAGAATATAGAATATAGAATATAGAATATAGAATATAGAATATAGAATATAGAATATAGAATATAGAATATAGAATATAGAATATAGAATATAGAATATAGAATATAGAATATAGAATATAGAATATAGAATATAGAATATAGAATATAGAATATAGAATATAGAATATAGAATATAGAATATAGAATATAGAATATAGAATATAGAATATAGAATATAGAATATAGAATATAGAATATAGAATATAGAATATAGAATATAGAAAATATAGAATATAGAATATAGAATATAGAATATAGAATATAGAATATAGAATATAGAATATAGAATATAGAATATAGAATATAGAATATAGAATATAGAATATAGAATATAGAATATAGAATATAGAATATAGAATATATATAGAATATAGAATATAGAATATAGAATATAGAATATAGAATATAGAATATAGAATATAGAATATAGAATATAGAATATAGAATATAGAATATAGAATATAGAATATAGAATATAGAATATAGAATATAGAATATAGAATATAGAATATAGAATATAGAATATAGAATATAGAATATAGAATATAGAATATAGAATATAGAATATAGAATATAGAATATAGAATATAGAATATAGAATATAGAATATAGAATATAGAATATAGAATATAGAATATAGAATATAGAATATAGAATATAGAATATAGAATATAGAATATAGAATATAGAATATAGAATATAGAATATAGAATATAGAATATAGAATATAGAATATAGAATATAGAATATAGAATATAGAATATAGAATATAGAATATAGAATATAGAATATAGAATATAGAATATAGAATATAGAATATAGAATATAGAATATAGAATATAGAATATAGAATATAGAATATAGAGTACAGAATGTGCTTTCCGTCTGTGTTAAGTATAATAATACAGTTGGTATACCTTCCTGTTAGATTGCAGAAAAGAGTACAAAAAACATCAGCTTCACTCGCATCCACAGTAGCTTCATTTTGGAATGGTTGGAGTGAAGTAGAAGAAGACGAAGAAGTCACCGTCTTACGCCAGTTACCCACCCACTTTGCAATAATAACTCATGTTAACCGAAACACCGTGCAGTGTCTTTTCCTGCTGTTGCTCCTTCGTTGTCCTCGTGCTCATTCTCATTCTCATTCTGCTTCTCATTCGGTTCAACCTGATTCTCATCCTTCCTCTTTGCTTGGGCAAGGAGCAACAAAAAACTTTTCGCGCACAATCAGCTGCATTTCAACATTGCGTCGCATTGTTGCCTTTTGCTTATAATTTACTTTTACTTGTGCGCTTTGGTGCTGGCTTTGTGTTTGCGTTTGTGGCGTGTAAAATATTTGCACAGCCAACGACAAAGACAACGACAATAATAACAACAACGACAACGACAACAACAACAAATGACAACGACAATAGAGCACAGCATTAACCATAATAATTTTCTTTGCGAAAAGTTGCAACCAGGACATGTTGGGGAGTTCCTGTCATTGTTAATCAGCTGCCAGCTGCTGGTAAACAAAATGCATTGAATGGAGCCTTGAATCCTGTTGTTTCCATTTCAGTTCTGTTTACCCTAGCAGCAAAGCGAAGACAAAAGTAACATATAAAAGAAGCGAATGCATCTACAAGATGCACGATATGGTGAGTTCTATAAGAAAAACTATATATATGCTGCTAAATAATGATCTAGAAGTCATTTTTGATCTAGAAGTCATATTTTGTGAAACATTATTTTTTTTGTGAAATTAATTAAAATCATAAATGTTTTGATATCAGAGTTCAATTCGAAGACAAATATACAATGCCCAAGAGGCATTAGATTATTGGCAACGCAATGAAAGATATTTTCAAGATATTTTTATCTCAATCACAAATCGATTACAGTGCACACAACTAGTTATGCTCCACTCTTGCCGTTCAATTCTTAGTTATTTGCTGTTTTCTGTTTTCTGCTGAACTGGCAGATGCCTATCAACGCTTTTGTAAATCTGAAAACTCAATTAAGTACATAACTCGCACAACTGATTCACTCATTCACTCACGCACTTGCCGAAAGAGTGTAAAATCGATTAGGATGCCCATTTTGATGTGCTGGTAGCATAAACTGAGGCGCAGCAAATGAAATTGCTTACACATGCCAAAATTTTAACTAAGTCATAAATATGTGGAAAGTTTTCTTTTAGCCTTGCCAAATGCAACGTGAGCACTTTTTCCTAGTTTTCTCAACTTGGCCACGCCTATTTGCCAACGCTGTGCAGCCCGGCGGAGGCAAAGGCACGAAGCTAAAATAATTGATAACAGATTATGTTTTACAATCTAAGCAAGGAGATATGAGATATGCTCGTAATTTTAATGGCCACATGTAGCGGACCACACGTAGCCAGAAGATGAGGAAGCACCAGGAGCAGCAGCAGGATGAGAAGCAGACGGGAGAGAAGCAGCCTGGACCCGGCACAGATTCCGCAAAACGTTGGAAAACTTAATTATTTCGTGCTGGCTGCCAGTTTTGGCCATTTTAGGATACACACACATACACACACACACACACTCTCAACTACATAGAAATGTACGGAAGCAGAGACTGAAAAGTTATTTATTTTATGGTCAAAAGTTACTTTCTGCTGCTCCCAGTTTGGTGGCTTCAGAATTTACTGGAGCATGGCGCATAAATCATAAACTATGTAAACGTGGCTCGTGTGTGATCTTTCTTTCTTTCTTTCATTTCATTTCATTTCTTTCGTTTTCTTTTTTTTTTTCTAGCAATTTTTTTTTAATTGTGGCCAAAAAAGCATGTTAACTTGATTCAAGAAGCAGCCACCTCGGCGGCAACCTCAGCAGCTACAACAGCCGCCATTTCAGCAGCTGCCTCAGATTTAAGCTCTCTAGCCCGTGTCTCGCTGGGATTGAGCAGCATGACGGCACCTTTGCTAATGCTACGTCTAAGAGATGCTCGACTGGCCGATTGCCTCATCAGGGATAGATTGCTTTGCCTGGAGAATACGGAGCCCGTAGCACTGTTCGACGGCTCCAAGTTGGTTTTCTCTTCTATATTTTCCGTTTTAGCCTCCATACCCTTTAGTTGAATCTCCAGAAGCACTGAGTCGCGATAGAACTGCGTCTCGTCCAGCTTACGGTTATACATGCCAGTTGGATTGTCACGATCGAAGTACAAGTCCGGTCGAATATCACTGTCAGTGACCAGCACCCGAGCTCCTGGTATGGGTAGAAATTTGAAGAGACGCTTACGCAGCTTCGGCATATACGTGTTCCTCATGTGTCTCGGCACATGCTGGAGTCTGCTGATGATCTTCGACTCTCTGAGTACCAATGGATGGTCGCAGAGGCGTCGCTCCATCGGCAGACGCTCCTTGATGGCCTCCAGCTGGCGTGCGGTCAACTGAAGTGGACGTGCTCCATCCTTCCAGCGCTCCTGACCGCTTAAAAAGGCAATTTTCTTATTGTTTCGCAATTGCTTGCGGGGAATTCGCTTGGCAACACAATTGTAGACAATACGAGGCACATACGTTGGCATCGGGAATTCCCGCAATGAGATGGGCAGGTGCTTCGGATTGACCAACATATTAAGGTATTTTCCATCGGCAAACATTTTCAACTGCTTTTCGGCCTTCTTGCCTTTTGTGGCCAGTTTTTTCATTTGCGGCTTGGGCAGATCATGCTTGCCCATCTGAAAGATATGCTTGTGTCCATGGCCAATAACGTGTCGCCAATCTGGCTCACAATACTTACGAGAGTTGATACGCATATACGGCAACCGTCGGAACTTAAAGGCCTTTTGTTTCTCTATCATCACCGTCAGACCCGGCATCGAGATCTTGCCTCTTTCGCAGGCACAGACATTCGGATATCGTATGTCATAACGTCCCGGACCCGGTTCGAAGCTAACGTTACGTCGAACCATATCATTACGCTTTGTCGGCACACACGAATGGGGCAAAAATATGTGGGGATTATCAGGTGTTGTCTTCACAATGGGCGACATTCGGACGTTAACCTCATGAATATTTGTATGGGTATCGGTGGGACCCGGATCATTCGGATTGTGCCAACAAGTGGATAAATCGGATACCATTGCACGCGAGCAGGGACGATGATCTCGAGCATCTGGCAATAAAATTTGGATATCTCTGCATCTATTATTGAATGTAAATATTAATTGTCTTACTCGAAAGAAAGATACCCTTCTGCTTGTTCTCCGGCTTGAAGAATCGCTCGATTTCCGATGGCACCTCATAGAATTGTGGCGGAGGCGGCTTTATTGATACCCGACTCTTGTTTGTATGGATTTTAGCAAATATTGAACCCTTCGATCCCATTCGATTCTTATATGGTACCGGAAGGACACCATAACGATTAGGAGCCTGTTGGTAGCTACGCCAAGTGGACAGTGATCGATCACATTTCAATGGACGCTTCTCTGGATACGGATAAACAGGAGCATTCTGAAAGCCCGTATTATGCTTATAACGCGCATATGTTGCAGCACTGTATTCCTCTCCACGGTTTTCTATAGAAATCATATCAAACTCATTTAATATCTTCAAGTTCTTAGGACTACAGACTCACCCTTTTGACAGAGGAGATTATAATGTGTTCCCGCCAATTTGAACTGTTTCTGAACGCTATCTAAATGATCCTCCCGTATACGATTACCTGTAAAGCAACTGTTAGTTAGCTAAGCTATTGAAAACATTAAAGAAGAAGACTCACGTGACAACATAAATAGAGGCAAAGTCATGCGAGTTGCAACGAAATTTTGCCGCTCATCGGAGGACGTCCTTTTCTCCTTCATCTTGGTTAAGTTTCTGCGTTTAGTTGTGAAGAGCTAGAAATTTTAAAGACTTGCGTAAAAAAGTTCGAATATTATTTGTATTTTTTTGAGTTGTGCGTAGTTATGTTCTAAATTTAACCGAGTGGAGAATTTATCTCGAATGTAAGGAAGTGTCAAATGCTAATCTACTAAAGTTCAATAAAAAGTTATTGCTTTTACTAGATATCTGATAGCAAATCATATGAAATTATTCAATTATTGGCTAATTGCGACCTGTATAATTGCGAGGAAACCAGTTACATAATTCCCTGCGTCGAATTGTGGGTATTTTATTGATTGACTGACTCTTAAATGTGTCCTGTCTTTATGTGTTTCTGTTTTCTGTTTTCTGTTGGTCTGCATTGACTCCCGCCACAATTTTGGCTGATTGCCTGAATTGCAGCATTTAATCGAATTAATTAATGGCTCATTTCACATTCATCATTTACTCGACTGCATATTTTTCATTTCGTTCTTTTCCTGCTTTGTATTTTTATTAACCTATCCCGCTATCACCCATTTCTCTTCTCCCAACCCACCACCTACCCACACATCAGATCCTATGCTGATTGCAATTGCAATGCAGTTGCGTGGTTTCCACTGGGTGCTCTCTCTCTTTATACATACATACATATATGTGTTTTGTTTTTTTCTTTTCAGCACTTTTTTTTGGCTCGAATCAACGAACTGCAAAATTCAATTGAAAATCGTTGAATGCAAGTTAATCAGTGCGCTTGGCTACGCTAATTATGCGGCCGATGAAAATCAGTAAATACGTATGTACATACAGATAAATCTACGTATGTGTACGTTTAAATTGTGCATACATATGTAATATACCATCTCATATGTATTTACTTTTGTCTGGTGTAACCGAATTATTGTTGTCTAATGAGCTGAACCAAAGTTGGCTTTTGTGTGGTGGAAGTTATGCGTAATTTGTTTAAAAGATACGAGTAAATCACCCATCTCAATACGTTTACACAGAAAAGTTTATTAAATATAGTTTAAAAATTTAAAAGTCTGTTAACTGCATGTTGCACTCAACAGACTGTTAAAAACTCTGTTAGCCCATCGAAAATATTGATTGTTTTTTTATTATTCTGTACAAATAACAGAAAACAATATTCTGGTCAACAGACTGTTAATTTTATGTTATAGCCAGCACACTGATCGTTAACATTGACTGTTGAGAGAGAATCTTGCAATGTTATAAATAGATTGAGACGTTTGTTATGTTTATATACATATTCTTTTGATATGCGCAGTTAATTTATGTCAAATAATTTGTGAATATTCTATCTTAATTCACGTTCATATTATTTATTAATCCACTTGCAATTTACATTTATTTAATTTAATTTATCAGATGCTTTGACATGGTTTATTAATTTCTTCCGCGAGGGGCGCCTCTATTCTTATGCGCTAACGCAGCCTTCTTCTTTTCAGCAGCTTCTTTCTTAGCTTTCTTCGCTTCCAGCTTTGCTTGTTTCTTCATTTTTCTTAAATTGGCTACAATTTAAAAGGAGTTGAATGTGTCAAAACAATTTAACATTCAAAAACTTATAGTTGAACTACCTTTAACGTGTCGCGCAGTGACCAAATTAACCGGAAGTGGTGCACATTTGAAACCAGCTGGTGGTGCCATGCTTAGCTTAATAAAACGATATCCTGTTGCATAGAGCATGCCCAGACAGGCTTGCGGACGAATTCTCGATTTTGGCCAATTATCAAAATAAAGATCCTTGCGTTTTACATCACGCATTTTCTGCCCTTCAGTATCACGCCAATAATACATATATTTGGGTGTAAACTCTTTGCCAGGCAGCTTCCAACTATGATAAGGTCCATACTTTTGATAGCTACCCCAACAGCCGGGCTTGTCGATATAAAACCAAACATCTGCATTCGGATAAATTCTCATGATGGTCAAGAACGATGTAAATTTTAAGAAAACTAAACTATTTAATCTGACAGAAATTTATAGAAAAATTTAAAAGAAAAGAAATTAAAGATGACTTTTGAAGGAGTTCAAAAATATAAATTAGTTAAAAACAAATAAAAAGCAAAGCTTACTTAATACATTCGAGAAGATTGTTCACTACGATTAGAATATAATCGTTGTATAACATCAATTTTGAATTAAAATAAAATCATTTAAATGGTAAATATATTATTTACAAAATTTAATTTCATACTCTTAGTTTTCATAGTTTATTTACAATAACATTGATTGAAAATTATTTTAAAAATATATTGTGCTAAAATTGTTGAATTTCAAGCGCAGAATATAAATTGAAATGGCCTAGTTAAGAGTGGCTTAAAAGAGATTAACTCAATGGACAGCTACACTAAAAGCTAAGCAGGCACTTGCTGTCAAAGTTAAGCTCATTAGATTAAAGGCTAGTCACATGCACACTGGGACAAAGGTGGTGCCAAAAACTGTCAATTAAGTTTAATTATTTTATGCTCCCAAATGAGGCCAACACACACACACACACATACATATACACAGTCGCATACACAGTCGCATACTCGTAGAGCAGCTAATGTGCAATGTGCGAGAGTCGAGTGAAAGCAATAAAGGCGTCTTATGCAAGCGCTTCAAACACAACAAGATGAGAGGGAATGGGGATAAAGGGAATGATTCTAACGCTGCCTGCCGCTAAGCAAAGTCAATTATCCCAGCAGCTTTGATGCAAGTAATTGGCATAATGAAATTTTCTCAGCCAACGACAAGGACAACCGCAAAGAATAGAAGCAGCAGCAACACCAGTGGCAGCAACAGCAGCAGCAGCAGCTACAGCAGCAGCAGCAGCCGTAACCATAACCATATTAGCATATCAGGCGTCGGCAACTGCGGCACCAAACCGATGACAATGACAACGTTTGCCCTTGTCATTCTTGCTCCGATAAGCTGAGTCGACGCCATACTTTTTGCGTATTGAATAAATATTTAAGCAGTCCAACAGCTGTCGCAAAATATTAATAGCATACACTGGCACGCGGAGCACCACTTGAACTTTAGCAATAGCTTCAATACTCCAACCCATCCCGACTCACTCCTTGCCCTCCTTGACTAGGGCCCAGTGCAAATACTTTGCACACAAAATGTTTAAATATTTTATAAGCCAAAGGCATTTGCAGGCAGTGTGCAGCAAAGCGACAAACCGTAACCGAAGTTGCAATGTCCTTAGCACCAAGACACCAACACACACACACACACACACACACAAACACAACAGCAACTGCAGTGTAAAAGGCCAAGTTAACTTCTGCACTTACCAAATCATCAGCATCTAATTCTAAGTTAGATACATGAATCGTTAGATTGTCTGCTTAAAAAAGGTAGCTGCACTTATATAACTGTAATATTCGTATAATTACAGGGCATCAGTTAGTCTTCCTAATATGTATCTTTAACTACATCTAAATATAAACACTTTAAGTTGTTACATATTCTTTTGCATGTCATGTCTCACAATTATTTGTAATACTAATAATTTCTACACTTTATCTGCAATTAAAGGGTATTTTAGCGTCCATCAATTGGAGCACTTAATTTCTTATTTAATTCTGTTTTGTTGCCCAGCTCACTTGGCATTCCCTTAATACCATGAATTTTCGTTGGTTGCATTTCAACAAGGGATGCATGCGATGGCATTGTCTTTTGGTGGCTTTAGCTGCTGCTCCTCCTGCTGCTGCTGCCGCTGCTGCTGCCGCTGCTGCTGTTCCTGCTGCTCCTTCTGCTCCTTCTGCTGTTGTTGGTTGGCTACTGCCCAACCAAGCTGGGGCCTTGTTGTGTAGTAGTGTTGGTACTGCAGGGGGGTGACGCCTGTTTGCGGTTTGTTGCATTCTTTCGTTTGCCATTGCATATGAACGACAACGCTCAACACTTTTTATCGTTCGCCATCGCCCGTCCGCTACTTATTATAATTTTTTTGTTTTTTATTCGCTTTGTTTTCTGTTGAATTTTTTGTATTTTTGCCGTTGCTAAGAGTAAATTTCCATGGGGGCTTAGCCAGAGTTGAACATGTTGTTGAGTTGATTTGATAGCGTGCGAGTGGCGCTTACAAGTTGGGGCATTGGTTTAGTGTGCATGAGTGCGCAAAAGTATGCTACAAATATTGAAGGGTCCTTGTCCGCACCGCAATGGCAAAAGGCATTTAACCGATTTGGCTTACTCGAAGTGAACTAAATTCAAAGTGGCCAGCTGGAATTGTAGAATTATGAACTTAATTCTGATAATTAAGTCGTGTTTTTGCATTACAAATTAGAGAGAGCAGTTTCAAACTTCCACTTTCGCTTCAGAAGCTAATAGATTTTTAGCTATTTAGCATATGCAAACATAAGCATAGTACACTTTTCGCCAATTCGGAATTGTTTATGAGAATCGCTTAATAAATACTTTTTAGCTAATCTAAAATTGAATTATGGAAAACAAGTAATTTATGTAGAGTAGAAGAGCAATAATTTCCACAGCAGACAACTATTTTGTACAGTAAATCTAAAGTATTATTATTAAATAAATATTATAAATTTCTCAAATATTTAGTAATACAACTGTTACTCATGTCTGGCTCAAAACTCTGCATGCATATGTGCTGAGCTCAAATTACTTTGTTGTTGATGGTTGCTGGTTTCGGGTAACTCGAGCAACTCGATTGGAACAATGCTGTCAACGCTTCGGCATAATTATGTCGCAAAAAGATGTTCTGGGGTTATTTTTATCGATGCGCATTAAAAGGCTTTTAAAATTTATTGATATTACCGACTCTATTAAATTATGCCAGGCAGCTGAGCTGAGCATGGCTTGTCTTTAGTCTCATGTTCCTTATTTTTTTTTTCAGCTTCCCTTTATATATTTTTTTTTTCCTTTTTTTTTCATGCTGTATTTTTGTGAGTGACGTGGCAATGGCTGTGAATTTACCATGTCGTCAATGGCAGCGACCGATGACTGGCAGCAAAATTGGCAATGCCAAAAGCAGCATTGACGACATTGACGGCAAGTGCGACAGCGGCTTTTGCTGTGTGGCGCAAACTCAATTTGTATGAAAAATACTTTTAGTTGCTGTTCATGTTTTAAATATAATAATAATAACAACAACAACAGCGACTATAATAATAATAATTGCAACAACAGCGACAACGTTAGCTGTAAATTTTATTATTGTTATTTTACACAAAAAAATGTATATATAAATATATATTTATTTTTTGCGCAACGTTAAGCCAGGCATGGGGTAAATTAATGCATAAAGACAGGCGTGCGTGCATTGAAAGCAGTTTATTATGCGTCTGCATACATAAACACACACACACACACAGCACGCACATGTACTTCACGCAGTGTTGTAAGCGAGGCACTTGCCTGGCATCCATGGCGTATGATTGATACATTTACACTTTGAAAGCGCACCAAATTATGAAGAATATTTTGCGGTGCCGCAAAAAATGCTCAATGTTTTTTATTGCCGCGCTTAAAATGTCTGCAAAAAATATGCTATCATGCTGTTCCAACGAATAAAAAATAAACAGTTTTTAAATTAAAAGTTAAAAATTGAGATTATTAGCATTTTAAAATGCCTTAAAGGCACGATGAATCAATTTAGGTATATTAATTTTTTCTATTCATTACTAATTCATATAAAGTAAACATATATACCTACCATAAACATTAAAGTAAGAGCTTTTCTGGTTAGCACTGTTTGCGTAATAGCTACAACCATCGATCATAATACGCATACAAAATTATGGGGAAAAAATACATGTATTAAATGATTTTTAGTTAACTTTTTGTCATACACGGTTAATTGCGTTTTAAGTGCAGCACTTTTTAAATGTTTTAAAGTTCAACTATAATTTATGTACAATTTCTATGCATATGAAATCTACACTAATCTACCTGGTCAACGTGACGTATGAGTAACGCCGTTAAATGAACACAAATATACCATTTAATTTGGCAATTTTGTTTGTAAAGTTGCTGTTAATTTCGATAGAGCAATTTCGTAATTAATTCCAATCATTTAATCACAACTAAATGCACATAAGTAAACACACACATAAATCACAATTTTAAGTCACACAGACAGAGCAAAAAGCTGTCTTTTTATATTTTAATTACAATTTTACACAATTATCAATGCGAGTTTCATATTAAACTGCAACTGGTTGATCAAAGTGCTGCACAAAGTGCACAAATTTGATAGCCTTTGTTAAGTAACCCCACTAACTGGCCAACAGGTTCCGGCAACTGAACTCAGTTGCCAGGACAATGTCGACCACAAAAAAAGGTTCAAAAAAGAGAAAAGGATACTCTATGACTGACTCCATGAAATTGATGGTTATGCTGCCCTGTAAAGTACATGTTAAAGAGCATGATGTACGCAGACAACCAACAATTGCATATAAATTATTTTAATTAACATGAAATTGTAATATTTAAGCAAAGTCAAGGTATGCATATTAACTTATTCAAAAGAAGTGAAACTACAGTAAGACTTCTGTAAATGAGAATCACGAAAACCTAATGGAGAATATCTCAATAGTGGGTATCCCATCTTCGACTCCTGCATTCATATTTGTTTCTGCCATTGCGCCTATTTTGTGCTTTTGTGAAAGGCGCTGATGCTGCACACCACCCGCCAACTCCTTTGGTTGGTGATTGTGCCGTCTGGTGTTGGCATTGTCGGCACACGCGTGTGTGGAAGATTTCATGGCTAAGCCGTGGCTGGCAGTTGCATGCAAACTGCGAAACTCCAACTTCCGTGGCAAGTTCGCCGTGAAGCCGCAGCTGCCATTATTTTTGCACACATTCGAAAAGGACAGCGACTCTGTCGGACGTGTGCGTGTGAGTGAGTAGACGATAGTAAGGCAATGCTCTAGTGCTACAAATTGAATGCAGCCGACATTTCGTTGAAGGCATCAGATTGCAGCTACAGCGTGCTGCATAATTTATGGCAACCAACGGTTTGCCCTCCTTTCACTTTACGTTTCTTGTTTTTCCGTGGCGAATTTGTATTTTGCCTTTGACACCGGCCAACGTGCCACAACTCTTTTCTCTCCCTTCCACAGTCTCTCCTCTCATATGTTCCATTCCTGCCAACCTGCCTGTCTGCTCGTCTGCCTGCCTGTCTGTCTGTCTATCTGTATGTCTGACTGTTTTCAAGCTTTGCAGTTTTTTCGTGCTTGGGAGTTTGCGTTGTTCATTCGCATTGCCGTTTTTCAAATGTCTGCGCCATGTGCATGCGAAATTCAAATGCCCTCGGAAAACGTGGAACGGTTCTCACTGTTGGGGCAGTGCCACAATTCAACGATAACCTGCGCTAATGAAGTGTGATGTTGCCCAAATGTTTGGCATATTTTTTTCTTATACTTTTTTTCCTTTATGCTGATGTGGAGAAAGGGGCCAAAAGAGCGCCAATGCGTGTAGAATTTCAATTAGTTTGACGTGGTTAAGGTTTATTAGGAGACCATCCGATTATAATTTACGCTTAAGAGATTTCTCATGCACATGCATACTGTACAGATAACTGTGGCAGACTTTTGTGCGCAGCATATAATTAATATTCAGCTGATCCTAAAAGTATGCTTTAGGAATTTATAACTGATTCGAGTAGACATCTATTATTCTCACTCTCTCTCTCTCTCTCTTTCATTCTTTCTTTCGATTTTCATCACCTGCAGTTGAATTTATATCTAAGCTAATTAACTCCATTTCAGCAAATATACGATCAAACACAAGCATTCTATATAAATATTTGTAGCATACTTTTATGCGCAGCGTATAATTAATATTCAGCTGATCCTAAAAGTAAGCTTTAGGAATTTAGAACTGATTAAAGACTATTTTGCTATTATTCTTAATCTCACTTCCTATGTCTTTCATTCTTTATTTCTATTCTCATGGCCTGCAGTTGAGTTTATATATATATATAAGCTAATTAACTCCATTTCAGCAAAAATATAATTTAAATTAATATCAATTATCAGCATGCACTCTATAGGAGCCAACACTCAGTTGCATCGTTAGATCAAGTGGTTCGCCTGCTCTGTGACTGTCATCAATGCCAAAGTGACTAATTATAATGCATATTTTTCTTTTCACCCAACCAGCTCATCCACCAGCAGCCGCTGTTCCACAACAACGTCTTCATTAACAAGTATTTTAACCCAAGGAGCATCCGAGGCGACAGCGGCGACATCTTCAGCCAGCGCTGCAGAAAGGAAACTAATAATTAACACTTTTTACTGCCAAGAGTCGATAATTGAATTACAGAGTGCAGTCAATGGATCCCAAGAACCTTTGCCCTGCTCTGCTCTGCTCTCACTCTCTCTGTCTCTCTGCTTTGCCGCCAAGCTTCGCTTCTGGCGTACTACTACCATTTTCATTTCCATCTCGTTCTTATTCTTATTGCTTTTGCTTTTGCTTTTCTTCATTTTCTTCATTTGCTTGGTCTTCGAGCAGCTGCCAGAAAAATATTCCCGGTTATAAGGCAGAGAATGCAATTGCTTATAGTAGACCAGCAACGCAAAAGGCAAAAATTCAAATGCAGTCGACAACGACAACAACAACAACGAGAAACGAGAACAAGTAGAACAACAAGGAAGCCGATGACGACGAACCAGAACTGAACCGAAAAATAAGAAAAATGAGAAGCACAAGGCGTTTCGGAATCTTGCATAAAAACGTTTAATTAAAATTCAAGAGGTTTTGTTTTCGAGCTGCAAGTTCTATATATATATATATATATATATGCATTTCTATGTGCGAGCGTGTGTATGTGTGTGTGTGTGTGTGTGGATTGAGTAGCGAGGGGCCAAAGCTATGGAAATTGGCGTCTGTTTTGGATCGGCGTTAATTACTTTGAAGTAAACTAGAAGAAGCAAGCGACCAATGGTCCGAGACTCTTTCGAGCGGAATGAAAGGGCGGGCACTTCAGGGTTTGGTGTGGACACTGGCAACAATTGCATTGATGATTTCAAATTATTAAAGTTAAAGCAGCTGAATCGGACGTGCTTTATGCAAAAGTTTATCAAACTAAATTGAAATTATATAAATGTTAAAATTGCAGATAGAATACGAATGCAATAACCAGTCGGACAGGCTACAGTCGCAACTAACAGTATAATACCCTGAACTGTTCCCTATAATAAAAGTACTCTATATTAAAAATAATTGTGTAATGAATACTCTTTTGAAACACTCAAATACCACGTCACGTCTGCACGTATCGAAGTCGTTTGGTGTTTCGCTCACACACATGTGCCGACCGCAAAAGCGCAATTCTTTTCTGATTATCTTTATAATATTTCTAATTCTTATAATCCGCTGTTGCTCAAACTTTCAGCATTCCTTCTATATATCATTATTTAAGCAATTGTTAAGTCAGAAGTGTTTATGTTGAGAAATGTGTGCATAATAAGATTTCGATTTAGGAGGGGAGGAGGTAAATTTAAAATATGCTTAATCTGCGTATGGAATACAGGAACCTTTATGCCAATTTTAATGTGTTTAGCTGTGTCTGTTGATTCTATATATACATTATAAAGTCTGCCACGCCTCCCTCTGCCTGTTACATACCGTTTCCACAAATCTAGTATATCCCTGTACAGGGTATAAGAACGGGAGAATACAATTCCTAAGCAGTTTAGTCAAAGTTGACAAGAAGTACTTAAAAACGTAGCAACTATAGAGAGCGTTGTAAAGTTTTGATAAGATGTTTGTTTTCTTTTTCAATGAGAGTATTTACAAACAACAGTCTAAAGGCAAAGTAAACTAACAGCTAATATAGCTAAATGTTTAGTATATACCTAATTTTCTGTGCTGACTTGTGACTAATGATTGGCGACTAATATTTTGTATAATACACGCGACCACAAATGCTAAGCAAACACAAATTGCGAATGATAAATGCAACACTCAGCTGCCGTTAATAATTTTCTATAAATTTTCACGCAAGTCCCCAAGGGAAGAGCATAGTGAGAAAAGGGGGCAGTAATTCAAACAAGGAGGCAAATTTTGATAAAATCCAATTTGCATTTCCATCAATAACAAAGGAATATTAGACGATGTGTTCAGGGAAAAGAGCGCGACGCATTGCACAAGTTGTTGTCCAATGGAGGAGGAGGTAGTAGAGTAGAGGTATGACGGGTAAGGGAGTGGCAGAGAGTGCGGGGTTATGAAGCGTCCGTCAAAATTTACCAATCGTTAAAAATACTTCCTGTTTCCTGTGCGCCATTTTCTAATGCGCCGGCTTGGCATCCGTTTTGCTGCGCGGTGCTCGATGCTCAGTGCTTGCTCCTTGTTTGAGTAGCCAGAGCAATGCTGGCCACGTTCGCGTCCAGCGGCTGCCTGCCTGCCACAGTTAGTCATTCTCTAGCTGCTTTATGTAATTTATATCCTTGCTGCATTATCCTTTATTTACTTTACTTTTTAGCATTATACCAGTATATAAATATATATATACATATATATAATATATATGTATGTGTGTGCGCTGCGTGGCACAATTTATGTATAAAAATGAGCGAAATTGCAGAACACATTTTTTCCATTACTGAAAATAAATGTCTAAGGGATGTGCCCAGCCAGGAGCAGCCAAGTCAACTGACTGACTCGTATTTTCACTGTGTCTATGTGTGTGTGTGTATGTTTGTGTGTGTGTTTTAGTGTGTGTGTTTTTGTGTGTGTGTGCTTGTGTGTGTCTGTCTTAGATCAGAAAAAATCGCTTCTCACTGATGAGCTTCAATGAATTCAATCAGAATTCATTTGAATACAGTCCGTGCATACCAAAGAGGCGAGATTAAGTGGCAAAGGCGAACGGAGAGCGAGGCCAGCGAAAGTGCGACAGGATAAGACGAAACTAAGGATGAATGCCAAGACCAACTCCTTATGAGCCAGCCGCAATTCGCTTTGACTAATATGCCTGGTGGTCTGCCAATGGAATGAGTTCGTGGGCAGTTGCAGAGTGTGGGAGAGAGAGAGACAGAGAGAGAGAGGGCAGCGCATGTCAGGATTTCGCGCTGAGGAATAAGTAATCAGCGCTAAGTTGGTAATTGAAAGCGTTGCTTTGGATGCGCTCTGAGCTCTGAGCTCTGAGCTCTGAGCTCTACTCCTGCCACAGCCACTTGCGGTTTTGTCTATTGACTACGGTCAAGAGCGGCGACGGCGGCGTCGACGTTGACGTCATCTCCACACTTGACTTGAGCTTCACACAGACTACAATGGAGTTGAGTAGAGTAGAGTGGAGTGGAGTAGAGTGGAGTGGAGTCAAGTGAAGTTGCGCGGAGTGAAGTGTGGATGTGAACTGAAGTTCCTTGAAAAACTTTACCCAACGTTGTGCAACAGCAGCTTAAGGCACAGTTTTGGATTATGCGGCTGCCTCGCAGCTACTTACTATCAACAGGAAATGTCAAGACGTTTCAGCAAGAACACCTGCAAAGACACACATGTGTAAATGGTGGCGAATGGAACGAACAGAGGGGAGGGGACAATGCCCAAGGCCAGACAAGCACAACAAAACCAAAAAGAGCAACACACACTCACACACAGACATAAAACAAAAGACAGATAAAACAGACAGGCAAGCATACAAAATTAGCCAAAGCCGTCTTTAAACTGCCTCTACGCTTTGTAAGACAAGCAAACATTTTAAAACAATTCCGGAAAAAAATAATAAAAATATAAATAATAATAAAACTGCCTTGAAAGATAGAATATATTTTAAAAAAATATATATAAATATATTATATTATTATGAATGTAACCAAGCGCACAACACTTTGGAGTGGCCCATTCGTACAGAGTATTAGCACACGTTGACTGCGACTTCACCCCAACTTGAGGGAGAGACATTACGTAACATGAGGTTGCAAAAATTATGTACAAAGATTAAGAAAGTAAACCGTTATCTGGCATGGCTCTGGGCAATGTTAACAGTAAGGGAAAATGGGAAATGGGCAAACGTCGTGTTGACAGTTTCTGCTGTGGGGTGTTGTGTGTCTTCTGTTGGCAGGCGGGGTGGGGAGCATGATGGCATAATGAAATTATACACAACCAACATTTATGTGTTGTGTGTGTGTTGCAGATGAATTTTTGGTTATGCAGAGAGATTTGCTTATGCTTTATGTGTGGCATCATAAAATATATTGTGAGCTAAAGCAGGAAATAAAATGAAAGCAAATTTAAAATAAATAAAAAACGCTTGTCTAACTGAAGTTGTGGATGTGGACGGAAAAGGAGCATTAAAATGTTCTGTCGCAAATAAAAACCAACTTGTAAGTACTTAAACAGCAAGACAATTTCAAGTACACACATCTACAGGTGCAGTTATGTTAATTTTATAGAGTTCAGGCTAATAAAAAACATGAAAATATAAGAAGAAACAAAAATGAATAGGTTAACTTAAATAAACAAAATTAAAATCTGACATAATAAAAAAAAACTATAAAAAACATCGATCCTGCCAGGAGTCGAACCTGGAATCTTCTGATCCGTAGTCAGACGCGTTATCCATTGCGCCACAGGACCGTTGGGCAGTAAATGAACTAAGTATGCATAATTATAGCCGACACACAAGCGATGACCGCAGAGAACGATCGCACGTGTAGGCTTATCACAGCTATTTTTAGACCAAAACCAACAACAACAAGAGTACATTAAACGAAACATAAGAATTGAGTGTGAATAAATAAAGCACTACAATAACAAACAACAAAACTCAAACTGTAAACTGAAATAGAGATATGTATATTTATGTAAATAAAAGAGATAGATACATATATATAGAGATGGCCATTCACATGGTGTCCACTTCAGAACTGGTTAGCGTTTCAGCCAACACAATAGATCAACTGGCTTGACCAACTATTAAGCACAGTGAAAACTCATCATGTTGCGTACACGAAATTTTTGCTTAAATACAATGCCATTCCATTGGGGTCTATCTGTCCTGAGTAGGAAAAGTGTAACCTGAATTTCGAGTGATTTCCAACTGAATCAACTACCTGATATCCGTTTCTGTCTGTCTGTGTGCTTGTTTGTCTGTTTGTCTACAACTGTGTTTATATGTGTGAGTGTGACTGTGTCTGTGTCTGTTGTTTCCGGTTTTGCTTCGTTTGATTTCGATTCTAATTGTTTTCGTCTACCCAAAGTGCAACCCCGTCCACACATTGCCACAGCTCCAATCTCAATGCGAAAATTACCTGAACTACAGGAAAACTTTATCCCAAATGGGCAAATAATTATTCGTGCAAACCAAACGAAACCAATCCAAGCCAAACGAGACGAAGCCCCTGGGCAAAAATTAAGCAAATATCACGTCGATGGCCGGCGAATGAAAATCAAAGACAAGCAGCCCCATGCAGCTCAGTTTGGATACAAACGAATCCCGTAACAAAATTCTTGCACAAAGTGCGTGTGAAAATCTCTACGTGTGTGCCTACAGTTTTTTTTTCTCTCTCTCTCTCTCTATCGTGTTACGAGGGTCGGGGACGTAATTTGGGGAAAATAGAAGAGAGGGGGGATATCGGATCGTTTGATTGTTTGAGGTTTTAATTACAGAAAGTGGTTATTTGGAGAAGCTATCGAGCGAAGGAATGGGAGGGGAACAAGGCAAAGCTGGAAATTGGCACAAATTGTGGCTAATCTGGGAAACTATTCTGTTTTGAGCTGCTCATAGTAGTTTTCACTTAACTCAGGTGTGATAAGACACTACTTTAAATTGGTTTTGACACACTGATGAGAGCTTGAATCTATTGATTTTTTTTGGAATGAATAGCGTGAAAAGAAATTGGAATTGATAAATATCGATAAATACAATGTACTTATGCTGGCGTTTGATATTCAGGGAAACAAAGATGACAGGTATACTGTCTATACCTCTCTCTCTCTCTCTCTCTCTCTCTCTCTCTCTCTCGCTCTCTCTCTCTCTCTCTCTCTCTCGCTCTCTCTCTCTCTCTCTCTCTCTCTCTCTCTCTCTCTCTCTCTCTCTCTCTCTCTCTATATATATATATCTTCCTGTATCTCTCTATCTGCCGCTCTATAATTTCGTTCAACGTATCAATGCAAGCAAAGTGTTCTGAAATTTTGAACTATGAAAGTTTTTCATTTCAATCATTTACAACAATTTTCATTAGACACAAAGCATTTATTATTTTTTTCAGTAACTATTCGCAAACTAACGCTAAAATTATCGAATTATATTGTTTGTTCAAACTGTGGCACTGAAACTTTTGAGCAAACAAGATCCAAATAAACCCAATAGTATCTGAAGCTATTCGCTTTAACTTCGTTTCCAACTGCAGCGACTAAGCCCAGCGACCCGCAACCCGACAACATACCCGCGCAACCTCCCCCCTCCCCCTCCCATCCTTGCGCCCCTTGCCATCCGGGTCACCGCTGAGAGTGTAGCTTCCAATAAGTAAATTGTACAGTTGGCGCAAACGAGTAAAGAAATCGCTCATGCAAAACTGATTGACTGTAACGAAATACAAAAAGCAAAGAACTGTAAAGAGAAATACGAAACTTGTTACAGTCGCTGCTGATTTTAGAGTCCCAAACCCCCAAAAAAAACCCACAACTCCACAGCTACCCGGCTCTCCCCGCCGGTGTCCACAAGCTGAATACCAATTGCAGTGCAGCATGAACGTTATCTTTCTGCGTTTATTTATGTAGTTTCGCTTCTGCGCCCGTACGTATGCAACGTTTTCATTACTCTTACTTTGTAGCAACAACAACTGCAACTACCAGGGCTACAATTCGACTCCGAAGGCGAACTAAATCAGCTCTTTGGCAAATTAACAAGCACAAATGCCTTATGGCTTATGTGCAATTAGTATGGAGTTGTATTACGATTTTTTTCAATTAATTCCTGCCACATTTCTGTGAATTGGTATTGAAAATGAAACTCAGAACAAGATGCGATCAAATAAGAATTGAACCAGGAATCGTTTGCATCCCTGGTCGCAGTTTTCTGATTTTTATTGAAAGAGAATATCGTGGATGCTTGTTTTTTTTTTTTTTGCACGCCTTTTTGTCGGTTGTGCAGTTAATTGAAAGGAATTGTTAATTCACAAGTCCTTCCCCATCCCACCCCCGTCCCGCTCACCACATCACAGCAGTCTCTTTCTCGGGCCGCTGTGCCGCTCTTTGTGCGTGATTGGTCGGCTCAAATGGAGCTTCTTAATGATGACTATCGGCCCCAAGCGTTAACTGTACTCGCATTCGACATACATCTTCTTCTTTCAGTCCATTGTCGGCACTTTTTGCGCCCCGCTTGATTTCTGCACTCAAATTCAATTATTTTAATTTTTTGCGTGTAGCACAACGATATTTTCACACATTCGTCGACATGCTCCAGCCGACGGATATGTTACGTTTTACTGCCGCCAGAGGGCGTCACAGCGCAGAGGCAGCGGCTGTCAACGCGCTGCTTTTGTTGCTTTGTTTATTCCTTGACACTTATTTGTCATTTTTAGCATATAATAGCATTTTATGAGGATTATACAAGTCTTACATGTACTATGTATGTGCGAGAATGTATGTTCACACTGTAGCACTCGGTCTGACACTCGCTTTGCTACTTAACCGTAATAATTGCTCACGTTCTCACGCCCCTCCTCATGAACGCCTCATTGTGGCTTTTAAAACCAATTTGGCGAAAATATAAGTAACCCTATGCCAACCTTCCAACCTCCCCCCACCCCCTCTTGTTCCAGAAAACCAGGTCAAAATGCTGCTCTGAGATGTGTGTAATTAGACGTGACTTTTCCTCAAGTTTTTCTAGCTCCTTTTGTGTGCAGGATTTTGAGGGGAAGCCAGTGTGGCTTAAAGCCTTCTTAACACTTTTGTTTTGTTATTATTTAGCCAGACATAGGCATAGCCCTTGGTGATGGTGATGACGAGGATCCAGATTGAGGTTAGACAGCAAGTGCCAAAGGCAATTATAGAGTCCAGAGTTAAATGTAACAGCATAATGTCGCTACACTTAAAGATAATAATATTAAGTGTCATACTTAAACTAAAGCCATTTAAGGCAGCATTAAATACGCAATATCATGAGTAATATTAGTGATTAGTATGCAATCAATAATTCTCATTAACAAATTATGTAAAGCACATACATCTTGTATTGTAATGTGGAATTTTAAAGCAAATATCTTTTGCGACTTTTCGACATTCCCCGAGAAACATTAACATCGAACATTTAATCTAATTATCAATTACCTGTTCAACCCCGACAACAGTTAGCTCGTATAGCGGAAATCTCATGCCTTGCAAGATGTTACCGACATTTCTCAAACCCCTGAGTAGTACTCCCCTCTCTGGATATTTCACCCTCAACCCACCGCTTCTTGGTTACGCCCCCATGTACGGGGAATACTCGGCGTCTTGGGTTTGTGCAAATTGAAAACATGCCAAATAATTACATATTTTTATATGTGAATTTTTCAATTTATATGCCGTCAGGCAAACGTTGCACGCATATTTTCCTGTGACGTGGCACGACATTGACATCCACGACATATTCCCACTACACACATAAAACCCAAGTCAAAAGCGTTGTAGTCGTTTATTTATTTAAATTATGCAAATTATGACCTTGAAACAAATCTCAACTTTCAAATGTTACTGCAAAGCTCTCCAATGGCTTAACAAAGCTTAGCCTGTGCACCAACCTATAAAACGCTATGACTGGAGCACTGTTAATCTTAGCAGAACTGTAGATAAACAGAAGCATTCATATGTTAAGTTTGAATAAAAACCATCGCATGCATTCTGCTAAGCATTAATCGAATCGCTGTAATTTCGTTTATCATTCCGCTGGATTATCGATATACAGCGACTTCAAGAGAGTTTAATTTTAATTCGAATTGGGTAATGAAAAATTTAAACTTTACAGCTGCACAGCTAGATGGCAGAAAATTGGCTTCGAAAACGTATTGTCCAAAAATAAAATACAGTAAATATACGTTTTATTCATTTATTCGTATGTATGGTATTTAATGTGTTTACAAATGTCTCTTGCTGCCTGGAAAAAATAACATGTACACAGACAAAATAATTGACAAATTACAATGTTCTGTGTTGAATTTTGATATTTATATATATAACAGTGTTCATATATAAATATATAGTGATCAGTTCATCCTGACATTTGCAGAAGATTGATGCACATATACATAAATATATAAATTAGTTATTAAATACAAAAGCTGACAAAATGCATTTTTATACATTCGAAATGTACAAAAAAGTAGGATAAAATGTGTCTGAAATGATCAATAAACATAAAAGGAAATAACTAAGATAATGAATGGAAGGATAAAGGAAAGTAAACGGGAAAAGTGAATGGACTTAGGGAAATACAGTGCAATCAATTAATTTAAACGCTGAGTAACTGGCAGCTTCTTGCGCCGTCGTCGCAACTGCTGACTGCGATCCCAGTACTCGTAATAGCGTTCCTGTTTTAACCACTCCTGATATTTATACCACCACTCCTCCCATTTGATGTAGTCCTGCCAAGACAGAAGAAAACCATTAGATATGCATATTTAAACAGATTTTCCACCATTTTATGTAGTTTCACACTTACCTTAAGGTCCAAATCCCTTAAATAACCGCGACTTTTGTAGTATTCGTAACGAACGCGCACATCATCCCACGACAGCATGCCCGACGGTGCTGTGGTGGCCAATTCCTCCGGAAAATGACCAGCCGGTGCCGGTGAGTACGAATAACGACGCGGGGGGCGATTCCAGACCCTCTTCGATCATAACTTTGAGCGCACCACCCGCCGAGTCTTTAGTGATGCGCATATTTTCCATATTGCTGCGATCGATGCTCCATTGAGCCATTTTGCCGAAACGCTCGGAAAGCGTTAGTCGCGTTGTTGCCGAAAATGATGGCAATGCTGGGGCCGCCTCATCGCTATCGGAGCCGCCCGAATCGTCCGAATCCGATGACGAATTGGCATTATTGCCACTGCCGCTCGGTGCTACCGTTGCACTCGTATGCTTCTTGCGTTTCTCACCTTCGATTTTGACACGCGCTCGCAGCTGTAAATGGAAATCCATAGAGAAGAATTTAGAGTCTATATATTTCACAATTCAACTTATTTTCGTCCATCATCTTACCTCCTTCTCCTTCTTTTTCTTTTTGACCTGCGGCGCTGTTGCTGTTGCTGGTACTGCTGGCTCTGGTGGCTCTGGCGGCCGATTCTTAAGACGCGGATCCTCTGGGGGCGGTGAATGACGCGACGCGCGACCGACTTTCATATGCACATCCGATGATGTGGCGCGCTCGTGGCTAATGTGACGCATTTTGGCCTCACGATACTTATCAATGCCACCACCACGCACCGGCGGCGGAGTTGTCGGACGACCATGCAAACGACCATGGGACTCTGGCGGTGGTAACGGCGGTGGCGCACCGGTGCCGCGATAATGACCACGCGGCTTTGGAGGAGGCGAACGCGGACCACGAGAACTGCAAAACAAAAAGAAATTATAATTATTACTGGACATCATTCAGTCGTCAACAACTCACCGAGATCTGTGGCGATGACTGGGCGAGCACAGCGAACAGGAATCATCTGAGCTGCTGCTCATAGAACTGTTCGAACGCGATCGCATTGAATGCTTGATTAATGTATAAAAAATAAAAATAATTTTAATTAATTTATAATAGTTTATTTTTATAGTATTCAATTGTTTGCTTACTCTTGGGGGTGGTGACGGTGGACGCTTGGATCGCGGTAGAATGTGGGCAGGGCCCATGCCACGTTTCTCCATCCCCGACGACGACGATGGAGGCGGCAGTGGCGGCGAACGACGCCGACCGAGCGGTGATCGCGACGCGTTCGGGGGTTTGCGACGCAGCTGTGAAGATGAACCTGTTGCTGGTTCTGGAGGCGATCGCGGTCTGCCGTGCCCGTTGCCCGGACGGCGTAGCATGTCGCTATTGTTGTTGTGGTGGTTGTTAGGTGAGCGAGGCATGCTGCGCGGTGGCATTGGCGGCGAGCGCGGGCGGCCACGCAATGGCGGCGGTCCATTGTGATGGGGCGATGGAGGCGACATAACCGGTCTGCGATCCATAAACTGCGGGGGTGGTGACCGGCGACGTGCATGCGATGGCGGCGGCGGGGACAACGGCGGGGATTTACGCAAACGTGACCGACTTCGCGAATGCGGTGACCGTGAGCGGCCGTAACGCGCTGACGACGTAGGTGGCGGACCAGAGTTTGGCGGCACACCAGGATATCGGGAATAACTGGCCTGAGCGGAGTCGCGTTCACTTTCTCCAGAACTGCTTTCGCCTTGAATGTACATTTTTTTGTAGCCGGTGTGTCGCCAACGATTTGGATCTTTCTCCTCAGCCTCGATGAGTTTCTTGTCCCAGTAATCGTTTGTGGTATTGGCACGTGCCTTCTTCATAACGTTGTCTATTTCGCGACGCTTGCCAGCGGGTAAAGATGGATCTGCAAATTTAGAATGTATCTACGTGTTAGCATAATATTCTTTTCTTAAAACTATTTTCCACAATCCTCCTAAAGGTCAAACGGAAGATCTATGTTCTTATATTTAAAAATTCAAATAAAAAGAGAATCCCTAAAGGAAACCTAACCATTGTTTCCATTCTTTTGACACCCCTCGTACACCCCTATTGTTGAAATCTATTTGTAAATAGTGGACAATATTTGTAGCGTATCTAATAGATATCTATTATCAATATCTATCAATCAATATTCCAAAAAGTCATGGTCTAAGTGTGTTGATATTTCTCATATAATCATTATTCAATTTGTTAGTACGCTGTTTTTAGAACTTAATAACAAATAAAACTCAATTCTTTGTTTCCCTAATGGTTCGTCCATTTCTAGAATCCTTGAAAAATCGATATTTTCCGAGCATCGATCTATCGTAAACGTCATAAATATCGATCAGATCGATATACCTATTAGGTACCTGTTATGCGTGCAGCTGTTGGCTGTCTGTCCATGTGCAGTTTTGGATTCAAATCGGGGCGCCTGCGCGACGCCATCACGCGATTCGTATCGCGCTCTCTTTCGCGCACGTTTAATTTGCTATTTGTTTAACTCGCGCGCAACACTATCTCATTATATATATATCATAAAAACACACACACAAAAAGCTGCAAATATATTACAATTGATTATAAAAACATGAGAGAAAGAGAGAGGCATTAGAAATGGCGTACAAACAACAACAAACAATATCAACAATGAGAGATAAATAACAGTTCCAACGTAATAAAAACGGATTGCAACACGCGCGCAAGGCAGCTTAACATAACGTAACGTTACCAACCCAATACCACTCGTTACGACTAACGTAAGTGGGAAAGAGCGAGACACGACAATCAGCTGAGAAACGTAAGCGACCCTTACGTGCGCGTCGCGGCTGCCGCAAGAACGTAACGTCACCGTAGCGTAAACGGAATTCCAAATTTTTCAGCCCATGCCGCGGCACGTATGACCATGGAGGCCAATCCAATATAAAGTACCAGACTGAATCTTCGAATTCAGAAATATTTTCGTAAAGTGACGACCCGAGCACCGGCTTCTCATCGACATTTGTTGTGCTCTCGAAAAGCAAAATGACACACACACACTCAAGCACGCACGTACAGACATATGTATGTATGTATGCATATTTTTTCCGTTTTTGCTTTGTCAGCGACAAGTAATCGAAACCGAACACGAACCGAAATCGGGCAGTTAATGTGTATTAAGCTAATAAAAACGGTAGTTACAGGCACTAAATTAATTTGCTTACATTTGTATACGTTTTGCGTGCACGCTTGTACAAGTTTTGTTGGTTTTAATTAACACAAATGGCAAACACGGCGCTTAATTTTTCTCACATAACTTTCATGCGACGGCCATATTTGCGCAGACTTTCAATGTGACCGTATGTGGTAAATTCAAAATTACTTATCGGCCTAGCCTAGCCGAGCAGTAAGCGCAAAACAAGCCTATGTTAAGGTACAGTTAAACTCAAGGGAATTTCTAGTTCAATTTAATGATTAAACTCAGTATTTTATTTTCTCCATACACTCAATTATTAAATGATCATGAAGATTCTGTTATTATTTTTACAAAAAATATTAATATGCAATTAAATTTTGAGCGAATACCTTATAATTGGCGTATTAAAATTCAAATGTTGCTGCTTTGCAGAACTATACAACATTCTAAAAATTATTCGAATTGCTTAAGATAAAGTTACGAGATTATTAAGTTAATGATAACAATTAAATTCTTTTATTTGGTACACATCTACGGAAATGGCTAAACTTGTTTTTCTTTTATACATTGAACTAAAAAAAATCGGAATATGAGCAATGCAAGCAAGCAGCAATAACAGAATTAATTCATGTTATGATAACTGAGCGGTCATTTGCGTTCAATACTTTGTGAACAAGCTCAGTAGTTCATTTGATCTATTCAAATGAACTTGTTCTGAACGAAACGACAACTCCAACTCACACGTGGTTTCTTTTTATGCGTACAGCGTTTGTGGTGTACCGCGTGCGTTTTTGATTTGAATTATATATTTGTATTAAAAGACAAAAGTACAGACATTTAAAATGGGCAAACCAGGTGAGTTGTTTGTAAATAACAAGTAGCACACAGTTTTGGCTATAAATGTGAATTTTCAAAGCCATAACAAATCAACAAAACCTTAACCTATGAACGCAATGAGGTTTGAAGAAACTTAATCGTTTATTTTATTGACAGGTTTCAGTCCTCGTGGTGGTGGCGGCGGTGGCGGCGGTAGAGGAGGCGGTGGCGGAGGCTTCCGTGGCGGTGCCGGCCGAGGTGGAGGCGGTGGCGGCCGCGGAGGTGGCGGTGGATTTGGTGGCCGTGGAGGAGGAGGCGGTGGCTTTGGTAGTCGCGGAGGCGGCGGCGGCGGTGGCTTTGGTGGTCGCGGAGGCGGTGGACGTGGTGGCGGAGGAGGCCGTGGTGCAGGTGGTCGTGGCGGCGGCGGTCGTGGAGGAGGTGGACGTGGTGGTGGAGGCCGAGGCGGCGGTGCCGGTGGATTCAAAGGCGGCAAAACAGTCACTATTGAGCCACATCGTCACGAAGGCGTGTTCATTGCTCGTGGCAAGGAGGATGCTCTAGTCACACGCAACTTTGTTCCCGGCTCGGAAGTCTACGGCGAGAAGCGTATTTCTGTTGAGGTGTGTATACACCTCGATGTGTATTTATATCTTTCACTGCTGCTAATGATGATGTTGTGCAGGGGTACAGAACATGGCAAAATGTGGCCATGAGCGTGCGCGGCGTCTGTCCGCCTGTGTGTACTTCAGGTGCATGTTAATCAGTTGCGGATGGCGTCCACGTGACGCTTAGAACTATAGCACTACTGAGGCAACTACTCCTCGCATCAACATAACAGCCACTTCGTCAATACATTTAACTAAATTCGAAATTTATTTTCAATATTTCTGCAGACTGGCGGCGAGAAGATTGAGTATCGTGTTTGGAATCCATTCCGTTCTAAGCTGGCCGCTGCTATCCTTGGTGGCGTTGAGAAAATACACATGCCACCTGGCTCGAAGGTGTTGTACTTGGGTGGCGCCTCTGGAACAACTGTGTCCCACGTTTCTGATGTTGTCGGACCTGAGGGACTGGTTTATGCCGTGGAGTTCTCACATCGTTCAGGCCGTGATCTGATAAATGTAGCCAAGAAACGCACCAACATTATACCTATCATTGAGGACGCACGTCATCCGCATAAGTACCGCATGCTAGTTGGCATGGTAGACACAATTTTTGCAGATGTGGCACAACCGGATCAGGGTCGTATTGTGGCTTTAAATGCACAGCATTTCCTTAAGAATGGCGGTCACTTTGTCATCTCCATCAAGGCATCCTGTATTGACTCCACAGCGCAACCGGAGGCGGTCTTTGCTGCCGAAGTGAAAAAGATGCAGGCGGATAAACTGAAACCACAGGAACAGCTCACGTTGGAGCCATACGAACGTGATCATGCTGTTGTCGTGGGCGTCTACCGACCACCACCAAAGCAGTGAAAGTCTGATGAGGCGAATGTGGATAGGTTTTAGGCTATATACATAATACTTCTATTAATGCAGTCGTATTGTATTAAGTTTTCTTTTTAAATATATAAATCAAACAAACCATAGTTGTAATCATACTTAAAAAATGCAAACTATTTTTTGTAACAGACGTACAAAATATTAAAAAAAAAAAAAAAAAAAGCAAAAAAACAAAAAATGTTTTTACATGATGAGAAGTTTAATTAAGCAAAATAAAAAATTAATTATCATTATAAGGGTAAAGCAAAAATTCAATTAATATCTAAACTGATTAAAAAAATCCATTTAAAAAAAATTCTTACTCGCTGCGGACAGGATTCGAACCTGTGCGGGTAGAACCCAATGGATTTCAAGTCCATCTCCTTAACCACTCGGACACCGCAGCACATGAACGTTCAGTGTCAAAATACTTATTTAAAAATAGACTACAGGCAGCGTCATCTATCAGTTTAGTGGCCAAACTGTGTGCAGCGCCACCTATGGCAAGCACATGTAACATTAACACTCAGCACACAGAGCTAAGTTGTGCGTAATTTGCCGGCGCTGAACTCAAGGCTGCGGTGTCCGAGTGGTTAAGGAGATGGACTTGAAATCCATTGGGTTCTACCCGCACAGGTTCGAATCCTGTCCGCAGCGGGCAAGTTTTTTTTTAAATTTATCATTTTACATTTTCTTCCACTTAGACAATTGCCTTTGATTGGTTATAATGAAATTACTTTATTTAGCTGCGATGCCAGTGCTGGTCTCAATATATAACAATATAAATATATACATGTATTTATATCATTGCTTTACTATGGAGCATGCTTTTAACAAAAGAGTCACAAGAGCGAGAACTGTTCATCAAATACATATCCGCCAGCACAAAAGAATTAAGATCGAAAGTTGCTGGAAAGTAACAGTTATGCTTCTCTTTATTGTACTGGCTTCCATAATACTGCAAAACAGTTCGTTACATTTTCTGAATAATCTCAAGTTTAAAGTTGTCTCTCTTTTCTTAAAAGTGTGCGAATTGTTTGCAGAACATATTTCGTATAATTTAAAGATTCTGGCACACACACATACACATACATAGGGAACAAAATGGTTAAACTTTAATTCTTAAAAACTATGTAAAATCATGAAATTGTCGAAAATATTATCACCCAAGTGAATTGGAGAGGTATTTTACAACTTTGCGCGTTTGGGCACGTTGACAGCCTCAAGGACACCGCAGTTCTCCAAATGCTGGAACAGCATCTCCAAATACTCATCACGATGCTTGATGAAATGGGCCGCATGCTGCGATCGTTCCCAGCATTTGAATGTGACCTTTATGTTGGCACGTTCCCAGTTATCCCGGACCGCAAGGTTGGAGGATGGCGGACCAATGGGATCGTTCTCTGATACAAAAAAGAGCGCCGGGGCTTTGAGCAACGTCGAGTGGAACATCTGACTCGCTCGCATATAATGTATGGTCGCCTGATTATGGAATGTTTTCATATGGTACAACGTGTAGTTGCGCAGAGCACTCTGCATACGCTCATTCTTTGGGAAAATAGACTTGGGTAGGCCCACTGGTATTTCGGTAATATCAGCCGCGCTATCCCAAATCTGACAAGCGAAACGATCCAGTATGCTACCATAACGATCCATATCGCGCGACATTTGCATCATTATCTCGCTCATCTGATATGCACCCACCGAGAAGCCGTGCATTACAATTGGTGCATATGATTTATTGTTCTCCAGAAACTTTAGTGTCTCGGCAGCGACCACCTGGCAAAACAAAGGATAATAGATAATGAATTCAACTGTTATATGTACATTTTAAATGCTGCCTACCTGTGTACCCTTGGTCGGCCAAAGCAGCTGCCAGGGTGTGATGTGCACCACCATTACATCGAATCCCATGTCCGTATAGATTTGGGCATACTTCTTCAGATGCTTCTGCTTGGCCATTAGCCAGGCCATGATCAGGACCAATGGATTGCCCGAAGGAGTCTTGAAGGCCAGAGTTTTGGGATCCACTTCAATATTCGCCTTGTTATTCGTATAGAACGTCATATTCTTGGTTATATCCTTGGAGGATAAATACCTACGATTGTTCATCGATGCCATTGTGTTCTGTATAATATAAATATAATAATTATTGTCATTTGTTTTTAAAGCTTGGCAAGTTTGTTTCAATTTAGTCTTAAGCTATTTAATACAATCACAAATCTTATCAAATCTTCATATAAATTATGCCCAACAATGAATGGTTTGGTTAGGTCGAGTGTTAGTTTAATCTGTTAACAGATAAGATACGATTGCCATCTGGCTACCAATGTACTTTAAAATGGTCTGACTTCTAGTCATTGAATTATATTCGATTAGATATTGTTCTGAATCATCATTGATTTGTATCTAAATTATGTAAATGAGCTGATAAAACCGACAATGTTCTCGTTAATGTTTTACAACTAGTTTGACCTTTAATAATTTGCAATATAGTAAATTCAATCCAGCTGCACGTGAAGATAAATTGTTGTTATAGATTAGATAAGAGAGGCAAAGCATAAAAAGCCCCAGTAACAGCACATGGTTTAAACAAATGAAAAAAAAAAAAAAAAGAAAAACAAGTCCAAGAATTACCGAATATACTTAGATTAAGATTAGAAATTAGTTAAATAATAATAATTAAATCCACCAGCAATACGAGGGAGTTTCTGTCTAAGCGCGGCGTTTCTTGACTGACAATATCGCGCGACTGCAGTTAACTAAATTGTAGCTTGCACAAGTCCTAATCCAGCAGACGTGTCGCACTTCGTATTTACAGATACTAAGGCAAATCTATCGATAAGACGTTTGCAATTTAGATAAGCAGTACACAAAGTCAAGTCAGATAGTAAAATTCCATTGGACAAACTAAGTTCACAAACTCACAAGTTTAATGCGCCGATAGATCTTGAGCAGCATGTATAAAATTATGATCAGCACAGCTATTTCAATTATGAAATCCATAATTAAAATTATGTGCGAGCAACTATTTATCTAACATGTATTTGCAGATACAAAAGCTTTGATCGACTGTCTTATGGGAGAGCATAGAATATAGAGACAAGTGCGCCCAGCTTCCAATGGAAGACAATATAAATGTGGAAAGTCGACATTTGTGTATGACTGTGTGTACATTGAGTAGTTGAGGGATCTGAATTGCTATTGCGGTGGATTGAATTACATTGTGGGATTGGAAGAGACCACCTTTATGGAGCTTGGAAATTTGCAAAGAGCGCAAACGTGCGCTTGGGACGAAAGCTTGACATTGAGCGCCATTATGATCTATCATAAAAGCTGCCCCAATTGAGTGTTCAAAAGCGTGACAGTAGGGGTCGCTTTGCGAATGCGAAGCTAAACTTAGGTTAAGGGTTTCGCTTCTATTTAGTATACGTTTCGCATATTTAAACTACAATTATTTTTTGGTTAATTCATGCGCCAAATGACTGTCAGCTAATTGCATGCTATAAAATATATATATATGTATTTGCTAGCTAATCACTCAAAGGGAAAACTTAAATCATTTTACGAGAACAAAGTTCACCACAATTATTTATCAACACAGCTCATTGAACAGCACCACTGTATGTTAAACAGATGTTAATCTTACTTTAATAATGGTTAAGACTAAAAAGTAAACAAATTGTATGTAAATGTTATTGTAAAGTGCATGGTTAATGTTGAGGTAGGTGTTATGCATGTAAATGTAATGTTAGAACACATGAAAAGAAGTAAGGCGACTCGGGAATTAAACTAAAAGTCAAAATAGCGCATAAATTAGCGTTGATTGGCAATCGATATAAGCTGTGCAAGGCAAATGTTAAAATTAATGTATTCACATATGCATGTTTATTCAATTGACAACAAAGTACAGCACATGTATCTATGCATGTACAAACAAATAAATAGACAAATATGTAAATATTTATGCTTACATTCTGCACCAGTTGAGTTTGAAGGCTTGAGAAATTGCGCGACAACGGCCGTTGCAATTCCCGGTAATCAGCTAGTGGCCCCTGCAGCAGACCCTTGCCCTTTCCGGGGGCGGAGGCGCTAAAGAAATTATCCACATAGACATTTTCATATGGTACTGCAGCTCTGCGATTGTTTTGTGCTGTACGTTGTTCATTTGTTGTTACCGTTGCCATTGTTGTTGTGGGTGACAATAGGACCGAGACATACAATATATAAATAAACGTACATATTTGCAATGTGTGTGGATGTCATTTAAGAGTAATTTTAAGCATTTACCACCAAACGAGAGGCCCACGGCCAGAGTAGCGGCCGTTCGACCGGCGGCAAACGGCAGATTTATTGATTTTCTCGCTGCAGTTGCGTAAAATGCAGTACGAAAGAAATGTGAAGCCATTGTTTATAGGTATGTGTGTTTTTAAAACGTGACGAACTTGGAAAGGAAGAAACGGCAATTGACGAATATTTTTTATTATAATTCATATGTAGAGTGTGTGTCTGGGCATACGCAAACACACGCAAATAGATGCACACACAAGCAAGCGATGCACACAAAGTGTACTTTGGACCTGAACCTGAGCAAACCCGTCAGCTGCAGACGGAATTTAATTTTTATTAAATTGATACGCATGTATGTATGTATGCATGTATGTATGTATTTGCATGTTGGTGCGAGACACAGTGTGTGCGAATGCGAATGGTGGATGCACTAGTAGTGAGTTTGAAGTAGAAAAGAGATCCAATCAATGCTCGGCACTTACACTTTATGAATTTATCACACTTGCCCTTTTGTTTACCTTTTACCAAACACACACAAACGCAGTCTGCAGGCTACTAATGAAAAAATAATGAAACAACGCCACCCGTCCGTGTCTTTGTTGTGAGAGAACAACAATCACAGTGTGTCAGCAGGTACTAGGCTGAGAAATACCAAAAAGGTGTGGCAGCGATACAAATCATCCGGGACCCGCGCGTTTTTAAATTGTTAATTTTTTTTTATTTTTCGTCGTTTTTTGCCAAAACGGGACCCCGCCTAGAACAGTTTTTTTGTACCGTTCGAACCGCCCCTTTAAGCTGAACAAAACGCACTAAAAAAGGAGCAATTTTCGAAAAGGGGCGGGGCAAAAAAACGAGTAACGGAAGTTTTTTTCACTTTTCTTTTTCGGATTTCTTTCTTATTTGTGGACGGATCCTGATGAAACTTTCAGCATAGCTTCTATATCGTGTTCTCCATACACCTGCCAAGTAAGAAGTGTCTACGTTGAGGGATGTGGGCGTTACAAGTTTCTTCTTTGGCTGCGATTTGCGTGGGAGGTGGCTGAGGAATCGGAAATCTAAAATATACGGAATCTGAACAGGGCATTTAGGAACCTTCGTTCCAAATTTGGCGTCTCTAGCTCTTCTAGTGACGGACAGCGACGCGTTTTCCCGGACGGACTTTTCCCGAGTTTTTCTGGTTGCAACAATTTTCATGATGTGGCAACTTCTAATCGCAATAATTTTCATTAAGTGGCAACCGTGGGCACAACCATTCTTCAAAACAATTTTTTGTTGTTGTTGTTTTTTTTACAAAATGGTGTTATGCTGTTTATTTGAATTTTAAGCACCGTTACAATGTCCTGGCCGTGCAAATTGGCCGTTGCATTGCAGCATTTCAGCCCGAGCGTCCCCGCACAAGCGACACCCGCTGCAACGAGCAACAGTACTTGCTCCAACGCCTGTGAGTGCAGGTGCAAATGCTGCCGGGGCCTAGTCCAGAAGTTTGTAAACTTTGATGCAGGTGCACACACAGCTGGGGGGTGCAGTGCAGAAGATGGTGCGTCTCAGTACCAGTGACTTGATGCTGCTGCTGCGCATAGCCCAGTCCCGAGAGAACTTCTGGAGTAATCAGTACTACAAAGTAGATTTGCGACTAGATTACGAAGCGATTGGCGACGCCTTTGGGGTTAAAGCAAACAAAATTAACCGTGCGCAGCTGGAGCAGATAATGGATACTGTAACGACAGGCTATCGCCGGGCACTGGCCAGATTAAGTGTACCTGAGGCGCAATGTGCTCTGAGGCCAAAGGAAATCGCTCAGAGCTGTGCCGCCTTGCGCTGCAACTGCACAGAGTGCACCATGTTGCCTTGGAATAGATTACAGGAACTGGAGACGCATCAGTGGGTGCACAAACCCAGTGAAAACTGGCACTGTTCTTTATGCTATCGCCGTTTCTTTATACAGCACACGTTGCTCTCGCACCTGAGCAGACGTACAAAAAGGGACGAGCCTGGGCTTTTAATGGAAAATGTTACCTATAAACAGCTGATGCTGACGCAGCAGCAACAGCAACAGGTGGAGCTGAAGAAAGAGTCTGCACAAGTGGAGCAACTGGATGTGCGGCTGCCCAAGCGCAATCACTTGGATTATGAGGCAGAATCTGAGGTACGCTTAGCACCAACTTCACGGAAGAGCTGCTCGCTCACTTCATGTGTACGTTGTGGTCACATTTACCTGCACAGTTTCAGCCATCAACTGCATATGCAACAACACCACTTGAAGAAGCAGTGCTGCCGACGTTGGCGATGCGCCAGTTGTTCCCGCAGCTTCAGAACATGGCGAGTTTATCTTCAACATCAGCGGCGAGTGCGCAAGGCGTGCAGGCTACGTCTTCGTAGATTCAAGTGGCGCTTTCAGTTGGAGCACTCGCTAAAACAGCATGTGGCCCAAACGCATATGCGTAGCTTTCGCTGTCTGATATGCAAGTTACCAACGCAGAATCGTTGCTGTGATGCACACACTCCCGAGGAGTGCAGTGCGGCCATGCGGGAGCGCATCGAGCAACGTCGCCAAGCGCAAGGTCGTCCATCTCAGCCAGCACGCAAATCACCGACAGTGGTATTGTGTAATTTGTGCCAAAAGGAATATCGCAATTCCTTCTTACTTAATATACACATGAAGAGAGTCCACTTGAAGCAGGCAGACTTCATCTGTGATCAGTGTGGCAAGGCTTTTTACAGCAAAAAGGAAGTCCTGGAGCATATCAAGAAGGTGCACCTTAAGACGGAGTCAGTGTATTGTGAGCCGTGCGGGCTGACAATCAAAGAGAGGGGTAATTACATGCGCCATTGTGATAGCATTCGTCATGTGGAGCAGCTAACCAAGTTGGCAAAGCTGCAAGGTAAACTGCCAGTCGATGCGGTGGTCATAAAGCATGTGCCAAAGGGACCTATACTCTACTGCGAGCCCTGCGGTCGCCATATCAAGGAATATGCCAACTATAGAAAACATTGTGAAACCATCAAACACAAACGGCAGTTGGCCGAACACCAGAGGAAAATATAACTTGTTAATATATTTAGATGAAACCAACTTGAATATCTAACTAAGTTACTGGTCTAGCTATTAAGAATCTATTAGTTAAATATAGATTTAGCTTGTTATTAATATATGTATTTAACTTTTCACTTAACAAAAAACATTCTACTGTGCTGCCAATTGGGCATCCAATTGTCGTACATCAACGCCAAGTTCGGTTAATCGTTTTTCCTGCTCTTTGGTGTCTAGTCCGTGCTCTTTGTTGTATCTATAGTTGACTGTGAGCTGCACCTCCTCCAAGCCGCTAACATGATCATACAAATTACCCTCAAGCCGCAAATCAATGTCGTTCTCCTCGCGCAGTATGCAAAAGTAGATTAGAAATATGCCCAAGCTGGCGGAGATTACGTATGGCTGGTACCATAAGGATTCGTCGCTGCCGCCGCTGCGTGTGTCCCGTGCACGCCATGATGCAGCCTGACTGCCAAAGAATTTGATGGGCTCGTTGCTTATTGGTTCCTCATCCTTTGACTTAATGCTGGGGCCGCTGGAAACTTTTTGTGCAAAGCAACGAGTGCCTGAGGCAGGCAGCACTGATCTGTAATATGTATTTATTAAGTATCTACAAATTCAGATAGGTAAGTTTACCTGAAGTGACGAGTTTTTGTCAAAAAACGCAACATTTTGCTGTAAAAAAACTAACAAAATTTCATAACAATTGAGTAAACAGCTGCTTGCCGGCCAAGTACTATTGAAATTTATCGATGTGCATCTGAAGTATATCAATCAACTTTGCCGGCAGTGAAAAATTCATATATCGATATATTTACACATCACTAATCTGCGACAGAGCTGCTAACTCACTCCACTTAGTGTCGCTCACGTCGCACACGTGTTGGCTGCAAAATTTGTAAACACGCGCTGCAACCGAGCGCATAAAAATGGGTGCAACTAAGAATATGGACTTGATAGGCACTATAGAGGACGATGCTGAGGTGGAGAATCTATCTGAGGACTCTGATGCCGAAGTAGAAGTAAGTCAACATAAGAAATGGTCACTGTCTGCAGCACTGATATATTTTATTTCATTCTAACCCGGCGCTTCGCAGTATCAACCGACTAAACTGAGGCACAAAAAGGTAACCGAGTTCGAAAAAGGCTTTGAATTTGTATCCTCGGTCAAGGAATACAATCAAGATACATGGGATGATCTAATGAAGTACGTTAAACGCAAGGCGCGCACAAAGACAGATGATAAAATTGCTGTACGACTGCAGAAACGCGGGGGTGCCGAGGCGGTTGCTGCTGAACAGAGCGACGAGGAGATAGCGCTATCCGATGATGAACTGCAGCACGACAATTTGCGACTACGGGAAAAGAAGCAGAGCAAGAATAAGAAGAAGAAACAGACTGATGATGACGACGAAGAAGAGGAGGGCGAAAAAATGCAATTCGACGATACTATTGAGGCCAATGAGCAAATTACATCGTTCTATCAAATGAATCTGTCGCGTCCGCTTATGCGAGCCATCGGTGTGCTAGGCTACATTTATCCTACGCCCATTCAGTCATCCACTATACCCATAGCATTGCTCGGACGCGATGTTTGCGGATGTGCGGCAACTGGCACAGGTAAAACGGCTGCCTATATGCTGCCCACAATGGAACGTCTGCTCTACCGACCGCTAAACAACAAGGCAATTACTAGGGTTCTTGTATTGGTACCCACGCGTGAGTTAGGAGCCCAGGTTTACCAGGTGACCAAGCAACTTTGTCAGTTTACCACCATCGATGTGGGTCTAGCAATTGGCGGTCTCGATGTTAAAGCTCAGGAGGCTGTTCTGCGTCAGAATCCAGACATTGTAATTGCTACGCCGGGTCGTCTGATCGATCACATTAAGAACACTCCGAGTTTCAGCTTGGATTCCATTGAGGTGAGCTTAAGATAAACAGTAAATGTAAATTTTAAAGTATCCATATACTATGATGATTCTCCATCCTTGCGCTCTGAGCTTTTCGGAGCAATGCGGATAAGACTCTGGTACTTGCAACTGCGCTGCAGATGCAAGCTGATTGAATTGTGATAGGAATATTAAGTCTAGAGTCCTCAATAGAAACTAACATCTGATGAATCTATTGTATTGTTGCAGGTGCTTATTCTGGATGAAGCTGACCGCATGTTGGACGAGTATTTTGCGGAGCAAATGAAGGAGATTATCAACTCCTGCTGCAAGACTCGCCAGACTATGCTTTTCTCGGCCACCATGAGTGAACAGGTCAAGGATCTGGCTGCGGTATCGCTGGACAAGCCCGTCAAAGTCTTTGTTAACAACAATCAACAGGTGGCCTACAATTTGCGGCAAGAGTTTATACGCATACGAGAAGATAAAGAGGGCGATCGTGAGCCCATCTTGGCAAGCTTGATATGCCGCACCTTCCACGACCATTGCATGGTCTTTGTCCAGACAAAGAAGCAGGCACATCGACTGCACATTCTGCTCGGTCTACTCGGAGTAAGAGCCGGCGAATTGCATGGCAATCTAACGCAACAGCAGCGTTTGGAGTCGCTTAAGCAGTTCAAGGAGGAACAAATTGATGTTCTGATTGCAACCGATGTGGCGGCACGTGGTCTCGATATTGTGGGCGTTAAAACGGTCATCAATTTTGTGATGCCAATTACCACAGAGCATTACATCCATCGTGTGGGACGTACAGCTCGTGCCGGGCGAGCGGGTATCTCCGTTTCGCTGGCCGGCGAGAAGGAGCGCAAGATCGTCAAGGACATCATTAAGAATGCCGAGAGCAGCGTTAAGAATCGCATTATTCCACCAGAAATCATTGAGAAGTATCGCAACAAGCTGACCGCTCTAGAGCCCGAAATACGTAAGTGAAAATTGGCCCTGTCTAAAATTAGTTTTAATCGATTTGATTCTGTTTATGTGCAGAAAACATACTTGATGAAGAGCAGGCGGAGCGTCAGCTGGCCAAAACGGAGCAGCAGTTATCAAAAACAGAACGCAAGCTTCTGGGGCAGCCCAACGAGAGGCGAACCTGGTTCCAAACTAAGCAACAGCGAGAGAATGAAAAGAATCGTCTGGCTTTAACAGATGGCGACGAAGCCAAACCAGCAGCCGGCAAAGGCAAAACGGCGGGAAAACGAAAGCGTCCTGAATACGGTGGCGATGGGGAAGATGGACCGCCTGTCAAAGACTTTGAGGCCAAGCGTAAGAAGAAGAAGGAAGAACCCAGGAAGAAAACGCCTGAGCAGCTGGCCAAGGAACGCGCCATGAAGGAAGTTGAAAAGGTTTCGCTTGTGCGCGCCAAGATGGCCAAGCTGCGCAAGCGTCCTGGCAAACTGGGTGCCGCAACTGAGACTCCCAAATATTCAGGATCCGGCGGCAAGGCCAAGCGACGCGGTGGACAATCCGCCTTCACCAACGATCTAACTGATGTCAGCCGCAGCGGTGCACTACGTTTGAGATCCGAAGCCAATCGGCACAAGAAGATGACGAAGATTACCGCAAAGAAGAAGACCAGCAACGTTAAGCTGACCAACAAGGCGGGCAAGAACAAATTCAACAAGGGCAAAAACTTTGGAGGGCCGAGATTCGGCAAAAAGGATAAAAAGAAATAAAAATTGAGGGCGTGTTAATCTTATAATTAAATAAATAAATGTATATATTATAACAGATGTACGCTCGCAATAACCTGTTTTTTATTTTAGAAGATTCGGATTCCATTTGTGCGCTATGGGCACGGTGCCCCCCACGCCATGGAATTTTTCCAACCAGAAAAGGAACTTGGAAAAGAGTCGTCCGGAAAAAAGCGTCGTTCTCAGCCACTAGAAGAGCTAGAGACTCCAAATTTGGAGTGAAGATTCCTGAATACCCTCTCCGGGTCCAGTGCATGTTAGATTTTCGATACCTAACCCCCCTCCCACGCAAAACGCGCTTTAAGAAGAAACTTATAACTCCCACATCCCTCAACGTAGACACTTCTTACTTGGCAGGTGTATGGAGAACACGATATAGAAGCTATGCTGAAAGTTTCATCAGGATCCGTCCACAAATAAGAAAGAAATCCGAAAAAGAAAAGTGAAAAAAACTTCCGTTACTCGTTTTTTTGCCCCGCCCCTTTTCGAAAATTGCTCCTTTTTTAGTGCGTTTTGTTCAGCTTAAAGGGGCGGTTCGAACGGTACAAAAAACTGTTCTAGACGGGGTCCCGTTTTCGCGAAAAACCGCGAAATAAAAAAAAATTAACAATTTTAAAAGCGCGCGAACAATCTTAATGTGACCGTATTTCTGATAAAATTGTCGAATAAACCAGGGCAGTTAGCTAACAGTGTGTTAAAGGGGGCTGTATAAGTGACTTGAGCTTGGTTTTTTCACCTATGGCGCGGGTGTTCACACTGGCGAAGAATAAAAAGAGTACCAACCGAACTAATAATGTACACATTTTTGTACAAAAGTACCGAGTGTGGCACCGTGGCTTTTGGGTACACTATGCTTTAAGCATTACCATTTTGTTTGGTTTTTTGTTTTTCGCTGCGTCATTTTTTAATTGCCCCAGTCGATATGTTTTAAGTACATTGCAGTAAGTTGGTATAATTTAAATAACAAAATGACCGACAAACTTAGTTATGGCCCGCCGCCGGATTCGGACGATTCTGACGACAGCAGCTACGACGGCTTTTACTTTTCCGATAAAGTGAGTAAGGGCATTCAATATATTTGATATATAATGCATTTACTTTGTTATCAATGTAGCTAAAACGGGAAAAGATCAATGTGTATGTCCCAAGGGATCAAAAGCTCTACGATGCTTTGATGGACGGCGACTTGGAGCGGGTATGTGAACAAATCGATGAGCTCCAGTTCCCTGTGGATCAGCCAGTATGCGGCGGGGAAACAATGCTGATGCACTCCTGTCGGAATGGCTATTATGAGCTGGCTGTGCAACTGGTCACCAAGTATAAAGCGAATGTCAACAATCAGTTGGATTCTGTGGTGCCGCTAATGCTGGCCTGTGACTGCAAGGCGAAGGATCCGTATGTGGCTGAGAAACTGGTGCGACTGCTTCTTAATGAAGGAGCTGTTATTAACGTCTCTGATAAATATGGCATGACGCCGTTTATGTTTGCCTGCCGCAACGGTTACACCAACATTGTGCGCCTCTTAATTAAAGATGTGAGCTTCGATGCGGTGGACAATCAAGGCTGCACCCCAATATTTTTTGCTATTGAGAATAATCATGCGGATATTGTGAAGCTGTTGATGGACGCAGGCGTCAATGCAAACATTGCCAACAATAAGGGCTACACACCTAAACAGGTTGCAGAATTTCACGGCTTTTACGATTTGTTGGAGTTGCTGCCGCGAGAACGTGCCGAGTATTTGGTTCCATCAGCATTCCTATCTTATAATACACTGCGTGATCATGTTCCACGCATTTTTCTAAAGTCAGACTGCCCAGAATATTTCCAGGAGCTCAGCGCTATTCTATGTTCCCTAAATATGCAGAATATGCTCGAACATTTTGCTAAATCGCGTACCTCACTTGGTGAATTCCTCAACATGGATGATACAAGACTGCGTGATGTTGGCATAAAGTTTCCCATCTATCGCAACAAGATCATGAAGGGCATACTGGAGTAAGTATTAGCTGGTAAACAGGGAACAATCAAGTTATTAAAATAATATTATTTCAACGCTGTAGCTTTCATTTGCATCATTGGTCCAAGAAATCAATTGCGCGCGTTAAAAGGAATGGCATGGAGAAGTGAGTTAAGTTGATTATTAATGATAGGCCATCTTTTAATAATTGTTTCAATTTTTCAGCTTCTATGATATTCTGATGATCACTGCTAATCATCTGCAGCATTTGGTCATCATACAGGCATCGTTGCGGTTCGTCATACAGAATCAGTTGGCGGGTAAGCTCGGCCAGCCATCGGAGATGCAGTTAACTAACTTGCAGAGCAGCTTAAAGGCATATCGCGGCGTTATAATTGATCTCACCAAGACTGTTAAATATGTAAGAACGTGTTTTCAAAATATTTATAATATAAATGTATAACCGATATTCTTTTCACAGCTTGGATCTTTCAGCCCACCTAAAAGTCCGCTTTATATTGATTACAACGAGATTCTAGCCGAGCGCAAGCGGCGTAAGGTTCGCAGTTACTTCAAATATACGACTATAATTTTGGGTATATCGGTATTTATCTGCTTAAAATGCAAATGGGTGTTTTAATATTGCACAAGCAAGCAGACAACTTACATATAGTATTAGTTAACAAGCATTTCCGTTAAAGCTTAAAAAGGTTCGAATATGTCACAAAGTACAATTATTCTTAATGTACGAATTTTGAAAATTCACTATAAGTTCTCTAATCAAAATAGTTATTGTTAAAATACTTTATGGATTGTTAAATGAAGTTTATGTTTAACTTAAAAGCAGTTAATAAATGAATTAATGTTGAAAAATGTCACTCAACTTTGTTTATTCAAACGGGGTGACGTCACAAATACTCTTTAATATCGATAAGTCCAATTATCGATATTAATTCTTTGGTTAACAAATGCTCATTGGGCGGTACGTTTTGGCGCCATGCTGGAGCCGGGAGTAATAAAGAAACTAGATGAGGTGGTTGTCAATCGTATTGCCGCTGGTGAGATTATTCAGCGTCCAGCCAACGCGCTAAAAGAATTGCTGGAGAACAGCTTGGATGCGAAATCCAGCCACATACAGGTGAACATCAAATCTGGAGGTCTCAAATTGTTGCAGATTCAGGACAATGGCACTGGCATACGCAAGGAGGATCTTTCCATTGTTTGTGAGCGTTTCACCACCTCCAAGCTGAGCAAATTTGAGGATCTAACGGAAATAGCAACCTTTGGTTTTCGTGGAGAGGCACTGGCAAGCATCAGCCATGTGGCCCACCTGGCCATACAAACCAAAACGGCCAGCGAGCGTTGCGGCTATAAAGCCAACTATTCGGATGGAAAGCTAGTCGGCGCACCAAAGCCGTGTGCCGGCAATCAGGGCACTATAATTACCATTGAAGATTTATTCTATTCTATGCCTCAGCGGCGACAAGCACTTAAGTCGCCAGCGGAGGAGTTTCAAAAGATATCCGATGTGCTCTCCAAGTACGCAGTGCACAATCCCCACGTGGGTTTTGTTCTGCGCAAACAGGGGGAACAGCCGGCTTTGAAGACACAAGCGTGTACCACACGGGCAGAGAATATACGCGCCATTTATGGTGCTGGCATTGCCAAGGAGTTGATGGAGTTCAGCTACAAGGATGACATGTTTAAGTTTGATCTGGAGTGTCAACTAACTCAAGTAAACTATGCAGCTAAAAAGTCGACTCTGCTCCTGTTTATCAATCAACGTTTAGTCGAGTCGCCAGGTGAGTAGGTTTTACAAAGAGATCACTCCTGGAAATGTGACTACTTTGCTTACAGCTCTAAAAACCGCAATAGATGCCGTGTATTCCACGTACTTGCCGCGTGGTCAACATCCGTTCGTTTACATGAGCCTGATGATGCCACCACAGAACCTAGACGTCAATGTGCATCCCACAAAACATGAGGTGCATTTCCTTTATCAAGACGAGATCGTTGATCGCATTAAGCAACAAGTAGAGGCTCAGCTGCTGGGCAGCAATGCCACTAGAAGCTTCTATAAGCAGCTTAAGTTGCCGGGCACTTCGGAGATGGAGGAAACCCAAATTCAGGATAAAACTCAACGCATCTACGAGAAGGAATTGGTGCGTACCGACTCTTCTGAACAGAAGCTGGATAAGTTCTTCAAGCCGTTGGAAAAGAGTGATTCTGCCCTCTCCACCAGCTCTAGCAATGACACGTTGACAGCCTCGCAGGAGGAGAGCTTCCGGGTAACAGCGGCACGCAAATGCAAAGAGGTGCGTCTAACAAGCGTTCTGGAAATGCAGCAGAGCATCGAACGTAAGTGCCACATACAGCTGCGCAGCACCTTGAAGCAGCTTGTCTATGTGGGCTGCGTAGATGAGCGACATGCGCTTTTCCAGCACGAGACGCGTCTCTACATGTGCAACACGCTCGCATTTAGTGAAGAATTGTATTATCAGCGACTGGTCTACGAATTCCAAAATTGTACTGAGATCAGTGTGGTGCCGCCTCTGCCGCTACAGCAGCTGCTGCTCATCGCACTAGATAGTAAGGCAGCCGGTTGGGAAGCCGAGGATGGTGACAAATCTGAGCTGGCTGCAAATGCTGTGTGCATTCTACAGCAAAAGGCGCCTATTATGCGAGAGTATTTCTCGTTACGCATTTCGGAGGATGGGTACTTGGAATCATTGCCAGCATTGCTGCCACAATATGTGCCCAGCCGCGCCCAGTTGCCTGTTTACCTGCTGCGTCTGGCCACGGAGGTGGCGTGGGAGCAGGAGGCGGAGTGCTTTGAAAGCTTCTGTCGTGAGACAGCGCGTTATTATGCACAGCTCGACTGGCAGGATGTTGGCGATATGCGCGGCCAGCACTGGCATATGGAGCATATATTATTTCCGGGCTTTAAGAAGTATCTGCTGCCGCCAGCACGACTCAAGAAACAGCTCTACGAGTTGACCAATTTACCCACATTGTACAAGGTCTTTGAACGTTGTTAAGAGCAGATTAAACCAAATGATTAATAGCATATAATATATTTATTAAACAATATAATAAGCAATACAATTACGCACAGGCCAGCCCTGCATTAGTGTATGTTGTAGTGTGTCTGTGTGGGTGTGAGTGTGTATATTGTCTGTATCGTCTGTATCCACATAATTCTGCAGCAAGCTTTGTTCATGTTTTAATTCGTGACAAGGTAAAATCTAGACTAAAAAGGCGGGGAGGACAGTAGAGTGGTGGGGGGAGTCATCCACAGGGAAAACTATATCCAAGGTCGACCGCAAGTCCTGTCGCCTTGTCTATGTTTTCCCCAACAATTATTTTTGCAGATAATATTTCAATTCTGGCTGCCGGAAGCGTGTGACCTTCTCAGCATTGGAGACGTGTTGTTTCAGCAACTTCATGATCTCTGTCTCGTATTGCTCGGGCGTTGGCTTTACTCCCGTTGCCCAGTAGTAAATATCCCAATCGTTGCTGACCCCATTAATGAGATCATCGTAGACTTCCGTTTGCTCTGCATTGAAATCCTTAAGATATTTGTCGGCAAACGTACTCAGGAGCAAATCATTCTCAAGCATGCCGCGCTTGCGAGACTGGTACAACAAACTGTTTGTTTTAAACCCACATCAATTTGGCAATTATTTATTGATAAAACATTTTATTACTTACCGTTGCTTGCGTTTTTCAAGTGGTTCGTTGGGACGTTTGGGATACTCGGGAAGTGGCAGATAATCTGGATCATCGAAGTCCACAATAACATCATCTTTTGTACTGCTAGAGTTGGAGATACCTCGACTCCAGGTCAACAGCACTGTCCGTGCCATATTGCGACATAGCTGCATTTAAAAAAGATTGCAATTGCACATTACGTAATCAAAATGCAGTTTTAAAAAAATTAAAATTTACTCACAAGCAATTGGGGCAACATGTTTTTGACAAATTTAAGTGTCTTCAACAATACAAATTTTACGATAAATTTTTGCTCTGTGTTATTCACAGCAAAGTGTTCCAAAACCGAATGCTGAATAAACTATATTCGAAAGTAATTGTTGGTTTTGGCGCCGCCTGCTGTTTTTTTTTAAATAAAAACCTTAAATCAGGGCTGGACAATTCTAAATGTTCAGGGCTTCAGAAAATTAGAAAAAATATGAATAAAATAGGGATGGAAAATTAGTAGCGGTGGTACTGGATGCGCATATCGATATATTAATGCATTTAAATTACATATTTTACTGGAATTAAAGAATTGAGACAAATTCAAACAATAAAAACAGGACATATATTTTAATCAATATTTATAAATGAAATGTAGCTCCTTATTCCCAATATTGCGTTTATTAAGTAATGACGTCATGCTCATTTGTTGGTTTCTCTCTCAGAATATGCTTGCGCACTCTGTTACCTTGTACATCTCCTCTCTCTGCATAAATCGTTTTGTTTTTCTCAGTCTTCTTACGTTTTTCTTGGCGTGTGGTGCGACGACGGTGTGCGACTTTTGTTCTGAACGCCGACGCAAAATTCATAAATATACATACATGTGTTAAATTATAAAATAATATGTAAAAAATAAATATTTATATGTATATGCAACGGTCTGTTTACAATTTGATGGAGCCTTGTGCCTAATTCAAAGTTTGCTTGTGTTGGTGTTAAGTGAATTTGCGTGTGTATGTGTGTGTGCACATATTTGTTATTCGCGCGGCAAAAAGGAAAAAAAAAACAAAACCAAGCAAAAGTAAACAAGAACACAAAGCTGCAACAATTTGCGGCACAAAAATGTTAAGCATATAAACAAAGTAAAGTAAATTTTAAGCAATATCTGCTTTCTGTGTGAGTGCGTGAGTGTGTGTAGTGTGGCTCTTTGTTTTAATCTTATTTTTACGTGAAAAGCAAGAGCATCCACAACCAGAGCAGCAGCAGCCGCAACAGCAGCAGGCAGCGCAGCAGCGGCAAAATGCCGGCGACAGCGAATTTGTGTCTGTTGTTGTTGCTGAGTTTCATCGTAGTCGCCAGCAGTAAAGTGAAGCAGCAACAGGAGTCCAGCGTCGGGTCTTCCACAACTGCAAAAACAACAACGCTGAGGCCCTTGACTGAGAAAGGTAAGGTTTAATTTGTTGTTAATCTCTGCTCCGGTGCATTAACCCGACGGCAGCGACGCGTCGCTGCTGGCTGGCGTCGCTTGAGTAAACATATTAATGCGCTCTCGCTTTCGCGCTGTTTCTCGTTCTTTCGCTCTCACTTATGCCAAAAATAACAAGCAGCACCATAGCTGCCCCCTGCATTCCTCCTTTCGCTCCATCGCTTTTGTTATGCAAATTCTTTTCCTTGTTTCAGAAATGCCCACAAAAATAAAAGCACACACAATTTGTTTTGTTATTTTTCTGGATTTGCTTGGAATTTTATTGCCGCAGCAAGTGAAATGTTACGCAGACAAATTTTTGCAAGACAACAAAAGCTATAGCAGCCGATTTACCCCATTGTTGCCCTCGTTCCTCCCCAACTGCAGCGGGTCAACTGTCAACCGCTGCTGCATTATCATAAACCACTCATGGGCTATTATAATTCTAACGAATTGCAGCGCAAAAACGACAATAGAAACAAATAAATTTCAATAAATATGCAAATAAACATTTATTTATGTATGTACAACGCAATTTCTTAACTGTGACACAGCCCCTGGCGACCTGTAGCCGCATTATGCACGTACATGCGCCTCAACGCCAAAAAGACGATGAAGTTGACGTAGAGCGCGTAGTGGGCGTCACCCCAGCCGTAGGGGGAGTCATCACAATGTGGAGCTCGTTAAGATAGTCTAAAGAATCGTAAAGAATAATACAATATTAAAGTAAGCATTTCCTCATTTTGTCAAATTTTGTACTGTCAAACAAACAGCGCGAGAATTTCAGCGGGAAAAAGAAACAACACAATTTATTCATACAGTGTCTCACAGCTTATTTCAATCAGCACATCAAAACAACCAGAACTTAAAGCCGCTATAATAACTAAACTAAAGAATATAGTTATTAAAATTAAATTAGTTAGATTAATGTTTTAACTGACTATTTTTTAACATTTGTTACTGCTTAAGTCACCCAAATATCTTACAGCTGAGCTAAGATCCGTTACTTTGCAATATAACGGTTGATTTTCTTCTATGCTTTAATCATCATTTTCGCAATACGTAATCTTATGCATGGTTATCATATTTGATAATAATATTACAAATTTGATAATTATATTACTTACCTTACTTTCCTTTGTTTAATTTAATTTCATATGACAGCCTTTCAATTTGTTCCTAATCCCAGCCGAAACTTAACTTAGTTTCAAACTAATTGTCAATTTAATCTTTCATAATCCACACGAAAATCAATTAAGACAAGAATTCAACAATAAAATATTATTTGATTAAGTAATATATATATATATATAAGTAATATAAAAATGTAAAGTTAAATATGACAATCATATGATCTACGACATTTGATTAAAATTATATAATCATTTAACAATCAAGTTTCGTTTTAAATGGTTCTTCAGTTTAGTACTTCAATATGGAGACGAATTTACAACTAATTTGTTGAATGATCTCAATTTTTTTTATATGAAAAGCCCAAGTACAAAGTACAGATACTAATTCGAAATTGTTTATAAGCAAATTAAATCCTAGGCAGCAGTGGATCAGAATATTCTATTTGAAAAGGTTAATTTTATTCGTTAACCTTTTTATTATTATTGTTTGTCTCTGTCTAAATATTTATATGTTATATTCCTGGTTTCTGCTCAATTTTTCATTTGTCTCCATGCGCTCTTGAACACACTTGTCTTTCTGCTCAATTCACTCTTTTTCTTTTGCAACTTCATGTTATTGTTGTTCTTGTTCTTCTTAACTGCCCTCTGCTGTCTCGTTCTGACTGCAAAACAAACTGTAAACAAGCCGCTGCGGCGCTGCTCAACAGTTTTGTCAGCAAGGACAATTTGTGTGCTCTGCTCAAATTATGAAGCCGTGTGAAGTGGGCCACAGTAAAACGTTGCAGCCGCGGGCGCAGGCCGCGTTCCACGGGCGTTGGTGGGCATAAGGGGCTGAATGAGGGTTGGACCAACAAATGGGGAATGATTCTCTCTTGCTGCGTATGCAACCCCAGCTGAGATGGCAGCTGTTGGGTCCATTGCCCTTGCCAACCCTCCCCTACTCCGCGCGGGCGGAAATATTGCGGAAATCGTTTATCATGTCGCCAATGGCTGCGTTTTAATAATTGCTGCCATCCCGATGAAAGTGCAGAGAAGCAGAGAATGAAAGAAAGAGAAAGAAAGAAAGAGAGCGTAAGAGAAAGGGAGTCAGAGACAGAGTTGAATGAAGAGAACGCTTGTAGAAGTGTTGGCCAATTAGTATATGCTAAAGTAAAACTAATATTAAGCATCTTTGACCAGACCGAGTTTCATGTTCTGTTTTTTATTCTTATTTGTTTGTTTGCTCTGGCGCTCACCTCAAGTTCAAGAGCAAACGATAGCCAGCGCACAGGCGATTAAGTAACAACAACAACTACAACAACAAACAACAGCAGCAGCAGCAGCAGCAGCAGCAAACAAGTCTATGAGCCGACTCAAACACTCACATGCACACGCACACTTACATATGTACCTACATACATACATAAGTCACACCTGCTTAAGGCTCAGCAAAAACAGAAAGCAAACATGCTCACAAAATGAAAAGCAACGTGCGGTCGTGAGAGCGACACAGAGCTAGCTAGTTGTAATGAGAGTAAGTGAGAGGCAGTGTAAAAAAATCTGCTGTCGCTTGTCCAAACAAACAATGCAAAGAAACCAACAAAAAGAAAAAAAAAACATATATAAGAAAAAACTAAACAACTGGACAAGCCGGCCGGCTTTAAGTCTTTAGCAACAACAACAGCTACTACAACAACAAAAAGTTAAATAAGTAGAAAAAGGTAAGGAGAGCTGCAACTCTGATGCTCTACAGCAAATTCCGAGAGAGATACTTAATAGACAATATTTGATATGTTGCTTAGATTACATATATGTGTCTTAAATAAATACAGTTATTCTAGAATTTTAATTAGAAATTAAATTATTTACTCTGAATTAACAGTTTATGATTTATAGATTATATGATTTCATTTTGCATGAAATAGTTAATGATAACAGCACTTTCAGTAAGGAATTTAGAAAAATCCAAACTAATCTAGTATTTCCGGTTCAGCTTTGAATGAAAGAAGCAGAGCATAGAAATTATTTAGACCAAGAAGATCATTAAGTCTAATATACCCCTTGGTATACCTAAGTAGCATGTCCGTGTTGGGTTACAAATGAAGTCCGTGCGAAATGGAGAGCTGCAAATGCAGTAAGGACATGCATCAGCAAAGCTCATAGGCAAATAATTAGTTGTAAACAATTAAGTGCTGAAGTTGAAGTTACGAGTATTTGCTTAATCGTTGCTTGGTCAGAGGATCAGCGGATCAGAGCTTACCAATGCTGGCCTAGCTGCTTGAAATGGTTATTTGTTTTATTGCTTATGTTTATTTTTTAATATTTTTTCTGTATTTCTTTGTGTGTATTGATTTATTACACAATTTATTGCTGTTGTGCAGTTGAACAATTGACGGTCGTTCATCGGCCGTCTCTCGTCATTCTTGTTATAGTTGCAATACTTTTATGGTCCGTCTGGGACTGCATGACGCACCACGGATGATGCTGGGGACCGGTTCGGGAAACAAAGACAAAGACAAAACCAGAGTCCAGAGTCTAGACTGTGTCGCTGAATATGGCTATAAGAACTCAAGCTGCAGTTTGCTACTAAGAAGCTCAGTTGAATAATAAACAGATTTAATAGTTAATAGTAATATAAATTATAGAAATACTTATAAGTACTATATTTTAAAAAAGAAAAACAAGTTGTAAATCAGTTTAATTAATTTTTGTAAAGAAATTAATTTAAATTATATAAACACCTATAAGGAAATATGTGTAAAACAGGTTGTAGATACTTAAAAAACACAAGCTGTTAATGACCTTGAATAGTTCTAAAATATGTAAAGATGTAGATACAAATGTATGTAAAGATATTACCACTGAGGTAACAACAAATAACAAGATTTGAATATGTTTATTTATGTACTACAAAGAATTTATAATATAAATAAGTAATGTAAATATTTATAGAAATTTAAAATAGTTAGATGATTGTAAATATTATAACTTAAAATATATTTAAATAATATGTGGAAAGATGTTCTTACGATTTGAAGTGTCTTTGTCAAATTTCCTTTTGATTTTCGCAACTTGTTTTGCTCTATTCAAACACTTGCTGTTGCATTTATGCCATTCATTCTTTTCAACTGCGCATACTATTCAGTTATACTATGTATGTTTCTTTTCAAGTTTTCAATTAAGGAACTGCAAATAATTAGAAGGCAATTAAAAATTCATTGCTCACTGCTGACACACGACCGCCCACAAGCAAAATACTGTAAGACTCATCCAGTGTCTTCCACGTGACGGCTTGTAATGAGCTCACGCATACAAACACACACACACACACATACACACCCGCGCTTGTCACTCGCTCGTGGTGGGCATAGTCGCGGCAAGCATTATGACATTTAAATTATTTAAGCTCTACGATGTCGACATGCATTTGCTTTTTCCATAAACCGCAGACATATACAGCATATGACTATCTGTGTGTGTGTGTGTATGTCATCTCTCTCACTCTCTCTCCCTCTGTCTCTCTCGCTCTTCTTTATGTAACTATGTTTGTATGTGTATGCATTCAATTTAGTTTTAATTAGCAATGAGCATGAAATAATTGTACCAAACCAAAAGCTACAAACTCAACGAGCAGCTCAAGTGGACCACAGTCGGGGTTTACCGGCCTCTCCTGCCCAATGCTCCTCTTGCCCCCTTGCTTACCCCTCCCCCACTGACGCCTGTCGCTCTCCTGCTGCTTGCTGACTTTTGGCATAATTATTTTGCCTCATTCTCATAATGAAAATATTTTATAATTGCCTTGACTCCGGCCATTAAGCGGCCGTGTTCCTTACTCTACTTGAAGTCATTTCTTAATTTTCTTTGCATTTTTCCCTTACCTCTCCCATTTTTCTCTGCCATTTTGCACTCGATTATAATAATTTTAATGGTCAAGCGCAGTTGCAAGGATTTACTTAAGCGCTTTAAATGGCCGCGGTAGTTGTAGAAATACAATAAAGGAAAACTATTAAAAAGAAAAATCTGTAAAAGAACATAAGTAACATTTGAGTTTGAAGCATTTGAAAGCAATCCTTCAAGTTGCCCAATTATTGCTAAGGTGCATTTCTAGAACTCTTAGCATAATGTTGAGAGCTTTTTAAAAATAGTTTCCAAATAAAAGAACAATTTGTTGCCCTAGCTAAGTAGGACTAGAAGTTATTGGCAATGCCTCTACTTACGCTTTTAAGTAGGACTATAATATACAACTCTGCAAGGCGACCGCAACAATTTGAAATGTAGTCATGCTTCCATATCATCAAATGTCAAGCCTAGAAGCCTAGAACATGCACTAAAATTAAATAGACTCGACGCGCGTATAAGTAGAGCTATTTGGAGCTGTTTAGAGAGACCAATACTAGTGCGAAAAGCTATTAAATTTACAGCTGAACTCAGTCAACTCTTTGGCGCCTCTTTTAGCCATAAAGCACATAAAAATACGACGCACTCAAACGGACAAACATGTGTATAGACTTATATAAAACATATGGCCAACATGAAGCTGTATGAACGTAATGCGACCATAATGTTGAAGCATAAGCGGCATTAAAGCCAGTGCTCGGCAACAGAAACAGTAACAGTAAAAGCAACAGCAATAGCTACAACAACAGCAACAACAACAACAATAACCACAACAACAGTAGCAACAGACGACAACCATCAACATTGGCATAGTCCAACACTTGTGCTGATGTTGTCGTCATCGCTGCCCGGGTTTTAATATTGAAAATCATTTTACATTGTTTGCATTTGCTTACCGAAGGATATGCCAGGGCATGGGAGATGGTGGGGAAAGGGGACAGAGGACAGGGGAGACGAGGCAGCAGGCAGCAGGCAGCAGGCAGGAGGCGAACAGTGATGAGCACTAAGGCATTGAGCTTGTCGCAGTAAATGTTTTTGTCATGTAGCAACAAGCCGCAGTTGCAAGACCCAGTCCCAACCCCGCCACCATCCCCACCAACCGACAACATGCAACATTCCGTTTAACTGTTACCCGCATATAGACATAATTTATGTTTATGTTTATGCAAATTGATTTTATGTATTTTGGTTTTGTGCATTCTCGTAAATTTCATTATTTACATTGCTAATGAATAAATGAAATTAGTTTTGCTTAACAATTCCAACATCTTTTCTTAGTTTATTTTAATTAAATATTATTTTTTTTATATTAAATATTATTATTTTTTAAATTAAATATTAGTTAAACATAAATTAAATAGAATGGTTTATCATTGTTTAAATATTAATAAACATAAGTAAACATATTACTACATAGAATTTATTTAAATAAATCAAAATATTAAGTTGTACATGACATACAACAATTGAAACCCAAGCGCTATAAAATGTGCTATAAAATAATTTTATAGCACATATTTTCATAGAGCTTATTACGATCAGCTTTTTCGCATTATGTGCCAGACGTATAAACGTTGACCATGGCTCACATGGCCGCAGTCATTGGCGTTTTGGTTGTTGACTTGGATCGAGGCGTTTGAGTGTTTGAGTGTGTACAACATTTATTGCTCATACGCCACGTTGCAGGCACGAACATTTTACAAAGTAATTTAAGCGAGCGACGACAGCGACGGCACACACACCACCAGCCAGAGGATGTGTTGGAGGAATGCAAAAGGGAAGAGAGAAGCGGGAAGAGGAACGATGGAAATGGCCAAAGAGATGGCAACTAAAACGCAAATTAATGATACGCAATTGCGGCAAATCGCACGTTTCCATGTGGGCGCCATTTTGTTTGAAGTACGCTTCAGTGCCGACAACTAGAAAGAGACAGAGCATTAGGTAGGGCGACAGAAAAAGGGGGCATAAGAGGAGTTTGCTTGGCATAAGCTTTTTTGTTGTTGTTGTTCGTGTTGTTTTTCCTTTTTTTTTTTTTTTTGCATATTTGTCTACCTTGATGCAGTCAGCGTTGCTGTACTTGCCACTCTTGTTGTTGTAGTTGTAGTTGTTGTTGTGTTACTGTTTCTGCATGTTTTTGTTGTCGCTTTTTGTGCACTAATTTTTTCCTGCTTTTTATTTTGTCGTTTTCGTTTTTGTTTTTTGCGTGACGCCTTTTGTTTGCCAGGCCGTCGTTCCCCAATGACTCTCAGATGCTGCTGCTGCTGCTTCTGTTGCTTCTATTGCTGTTGCTGTTATTATAACCAAGCGCTCGACGCTTTGGCAAATTGTTTCCACTTCTCGTTTGTACGCAATGCCTTTTGTTTGCCGTTGTGGCCTGCCTGTTTGCCTGCCTGCCTGCCTGCCTGCCTGCCTGTGTTGTTGGCCTGGCTTGTTCTATTTCAAAATGGGTTTTCTTGCACTTCACGTATTCATTTGTGCTTAGTGCCTGGTCATCAGCAAATTTGAACGCAAATTGAAAGAGAGAAAATAAAAATGATTTAAGCGCATCCATCTTTCGTTTTGTGTGTGTGTGTGTGTGTGTGTCTAATCAACGTCCTCTGTCATGTCACATCCAACTCACATTTGTTGTCTGCCCCCAACTTCGTTGATAAGCATCATCAATAAGATCCGCTTCTGTCACAATGTTTGACATAATCGTTGATGCGACGAGCTTTTCCTAATTTATGACATGTCCACGTTCACTGCATTACAAGACAATAACATGCCCCAAAGGCTTTCCAACTGCCACGGCTTGTGGTCGGGGGAGTCAGGGGCTATTAGTGGAGGCCGCTTATCAACGAAGCAATAATCGAGTCAGTGAAATATGAGAACAGACAATTGACAATGGAATATGTGTTCTTAGAACAGTTGAGCTAACAGTTGAGAGTGAACTCTGTTGGAATTTTGGACTAATCAAGTTAATTAGAATATGCTATGTCCTAAGATAGAAGCAAAGTTGTTTCTACAGTGAAACAAAGAAACAAATAAATATCTATTAAAATATCATCTTTTTAAAAAATGCAGGCAATGCATTGAGTGCTTAACTTCTGTAATGCTAGAAGATGTAAGCGCATTTAAAATAATGTTACAAAGACAGCAACAAATGCTATTATAAGTGGCAGTTTAAATACATTTTACTACCTTAATATAGGTGAAAGTCAGCTGAGTTGTTTGTCTGCTCACAGTTCACAAGCTGTTGCCATCATCATGTCGAAGCTTTTGCAATTCTTGAAGAGACTTAAATGTCTTAAACTCGCAGGCATAAATAAGAAACACTGTTACACTTTTAGACACAATTTTCAACTTCAAAGTCCTTGGAAATTTACACTCCAATTCACTGAAAGTAAGTCCACAGCAAAAACCTTTGTCAATCAAATGTTTTTTTTTTTTTTTTGCTTCCTTTCAGGTCGCACTCTAAAGATAGTAGATTATTTTTAATCTCAAAAATGTGAAATAGAAAGCTGTTTCGTTTCTGTGTAGCTTCATTTTGCATCAAGTTTAGTAAAAAATAAAAAAAAACTTAATTTCCTACTTGGCTTTTAAGTGAGACAGACAGAAAATTAAAAACTTTTTGCTAATCATTCAATCCAAAGCGACTTGCCAACAAGAGAACTACTTGGCAACCCGAAACTGAGCCAACGGCGCCAGATGACAAAAAAGGCGGCCAAAACTCATACCCCCAGAAAAGTTTCCACATTAAAATTGGCGCTAAAACTAACAAAGTTTGTCAGAAATGAGAGGGGGGGGTTAGGAGGAGGGAATTTCCCCCCCACCAAATATAATTTACCCACAAGAAGGCAATAGTGTGGCTTATTGTGCGTATGGCAATCCCTTTTCGTTGTTGATTTATAAGCCAAAATATTTTAATTAGTTTAATTTTTGCCTAACACCGCCTCACTGCGGACTGCGGACAGCGGACTAAGGATCACCGTACTGGCCTTTGCCCAGTTTTTGGTTCAATTGTTTTTAGTAAACGCCGCGAGTTAAATTAAAACATTGCAACTTTTTGAGGGTGGTATTGCCAGCTGGAAAGAGGAATGAGAATGGTATTTACATGGAAATTTAATTAAAATGATGTTTAACTGTTGTTCGAGAGGTTACCATTGCCCATTGGCGAGTGGGCAGCGTAATTATAATGGCCACGGAACTTTGTATTTCATTTTGATAGAATAATAGAAAATGGAAAGTAATATTGTTAAATTCTTTCTTAAAAGAGCGGATAAGCGGAGCACACGCGACAGTATAATACCCTGTGCAGTTTCCTAAATTAGGTATTTTGATTATAATAGAATTAAGTACCTAACAGATGTTTAAAGAATACTCGCTTCAAACTCTCATTTATCATATGAATTCTTTGCTTGCTTTTAGCAAGAAACTCTTGCATAAGTACTCCATGGAAAGCTGACTGTTACGTCACTACATTGACGTCTGCAAGTATCGCAGTAGTTCGCTGCCTCGCTCGCACAGCTCAGCGATTACTTTTATTTCTTTTTTGATTATCTTTCTTGTTTTTAAACCGATCTAGATGCAACTTTTAGCATTGCTTCTAAATAATATCCTTCATTCAACTGTTAAGTAATAAGTGTCCATAATTATTTTTTTCGATTTGCGGGGGAAGGAGGGGAGTCTCTAGCTCTTATAGTTGTTCAGATCGACGCGTACATACAGACAGTTCTTGGCTCATTCCACTCGGCTATTGATATATGCTCTATTAAATTAAGAATTGTAATCAATTTATGATAAAATTATAATTAATTTATAACATTTTTCTGATCCCCTTATTTGCACAAATGCATTTGATTAACATAATGAAACAAGTGTAAAGTATTTGCACATTCAATCTATCATTGCTTATGCGATAACTGGCAAATAAATCGATGGCTTAAGCGGATTAAGTGAATGGGCTGGAACTGTGGTTCGTTGACGTTCGCTGGTCCTCGTCACATCGTGGCATTTTGCATTTTCCTACATCAATTTTCATTTAAAATTTTCATTTCGTGTCTCTGCTGCACACACAAAATCAATTTCAATTTACGCTAATCTCTTTGGTATAGTCTACATATATATATATTCAAGTTTATACAGCAAGCAATCTTTTTCACCTGACTATTTGATCAAATGACCACGCCTTCTTTATTCACTTTCCCTTCCGCCTGCAACACTTTGAGTTGGGTTGCGCGCTTCAATCGCTACGCATTAGACGCTAATGCTAATTAGCCAAGTTAAACAAGTTGCACCACAAAACCAATGGCCAGGTCAACCGCTTTGGGGAATTTAATGCTATTTGTTAAAGGCATTCACCACTTTTCACACTTTTGATACGATTTTATGTTTGGTTTTTAATTTATTAAAATTACAATAAAAAGCATACAAAGAAGAAAAAAATGTTATGCCGTTAAAAATGGAAATGCAATAAAACAATAAAAAATTGCAATTCATTTTCCGAGTTTAAAATACTCTTTTTTATTGATATTGTTGCTGCCGTTGATTTGTGTAATTTACGCGTTTCGCGCAATTTTTCACAATTTTCAATTTAATCAAAGAGCCTGTAAACAGGAATAAAAGGAATGTTCTCGTACTCCACACTGCTCGACGAATGGGATGTCCTATATTTATTCTATATAAGAGAGTATGCCCTTGTTTAACATTTTAAAAAGGTTATCAGTGCCAGTTCAGTTGAGTCTTTCAGATTGCGAGGTATTTAAAAGTGCGACATGTAGATTTATGGGGCACTGAATGGAGATGAAAAATTGACTCGCTCGATTGGTATTAATAACAATAATATCATTGCCAGACATTTTACAGATGAAACTGTTGGCTCTCCACGCGTATGAATTTCAATTTTCACGAATTAATAAATAAATATACAATATATATATGTATATACATATAATGTGCATACTTATAAACATACATACATACTATATATATATATATATATATATATATATATATATATATGACATGCAAATACACTGCTAAAAGTTGTCAGGAGGGAAAAAAATAGTAGAAATTAAGCGATATTCATTGGATGAAGTGCAAAATTGACAAATGATTGACAACACTGGAATTATGCAACAAAAGCAAATAACTACAACAACAAAAAAAAATATAATAATGAATCAGTTGATTGTTACCTATTGTAAAAGTTCATGATGTGAATACTGTAAATAATTAACTATATAATATGCAATCAAAATTCTTATCGCACATTTACAAACATGCTGTTGTTTTCAATTGAATTAATGTATGTATATAATTTAGATGAAAGCCTTGAATTTACTTATAGTCATAAAAATAGCTTGGCATTTTCTCATAAAAATTGTCAGAGTTCTGTCCGTCTGTCTCTTGGCCTGTCATACATACTATATGCCATATTTCATTTGTCTAACGCACATGCAACGCTTTGAGTTTGCTCTGCAAAAAAATGCGGGTAACCCAGTTGCGATAATATCCTATATAAATACCCTTTTCACACAGTTACCAAATACACAGACATTTGTTTCAACTCGCTCAACTGCCAACCCCGTAAAAAGTCACAAAGCCACCACCAGAATAAAAAAAAAAAAAGAAGAAAATATGCCAGGAGAACTGGCTCACACAGTTCGGGCTCTGACCTCGACTCCGGCGTACAACCCCATAAGCCGTGCACACGTTAATCAATCTTTGATAATCATTTTCCTCTGCATGACCCGTAAATTTGTACAAAATATCCGAATATCTTTTTATATATGTATATACATCTATAGGAAGAGATATATGGGCATATTTTTCAGCTCTGCGCTGAATTGCAATTGAAATACGAAATTGATAAACTACAAATTATTTATTCTTTTATTTTATTTTATTATTATTTTATTCAGTTATTTTGAATGCAACTGCTATGTTATGATGGATTTGCAAGCCCTGCAGTAGCTTTAATTCTTTAGTATTGTCTATTTTATTTATTTAAGAGTTAGATAGAAAACTTATTTCTAAAGTGCTGGCTTATTAATAAGTTTCAGTTAAAAGCAATTTTCATGAATTAATTGTAACAACAAATTATACTTCTATACTCTTTACACTAATTGAATTACATACATTTTTAAATTAAATTCCCTCTTTAACTTCCATTGTTGCTATTCAAAGCTTTAATTATGGACCAACCACCTGTCTTACTATTATTAAAACAATTAACGTTGCATGAAGATAATTATTGTATGACTTTAATCAAAATTCTGTTTTGTTACTACCTAAAATATTTCTTTTGTATTATTATTATTTTTTTTTTTTTTTTTGTTTTTAAATTTTATTGTACTTGCTTTTTAATTGTTTATTGTCTGTTTCTTTGCACTACTGTGTTGAAAATCAATTCAAATTGTTTTCGTTGCGCCCACTAAAATTGAGAATGTCAAACATTTCCCTCACGTTGATAAAGCACGAAAATTGCGAAGAAGCTGATAGCTGTTGTTTGGCCTTTGACATTTTCTGGCGTCAATTTTGTGCTGTTGGTTTATATGTATACAGTAATTTTTTTTGTTGTTTTTTTATTATTTTTATTTTCGTTGTCAGCTCTTCAGCTCCACTTTGTTGTCAGTTCGCGTTGATGCCAAAGCTATTCTATTGTTGTTGCTATTGTTGTTGTTGTTGTTGCTGTTTTTGTTTTATTATTTTGTTTTTTTATGCCGCATGCTGGTAAATTAAAACGCTGCTTTGTTTCACTTTACGCTTGTGCTGTGCATTGTGTATTAGAGAATTTTTTAATTTCCTCGCCCTTTGTGGCGGTCTGGCAGCTAATCTGGCACGAGAGTAAGGAAAAGCGAGCGCTTTCCACTTGCATTCTGTTTGTTTGCCTCGTCTAAAAGGAGACCATTAACAAACAGCAGCATGGACAGCAGTGTAGTGCCACTACATTCGCCTCACCTTAAACACACAAATGCTCAGGCAAATAGACGAGAGAGACGTGCAGACAGATAGAGAGTCAAATAGACTGGGTTACATAGCTTAGCAGGAGCTTCTCTCTCCTTCTCTCATACATTTTAGCTTTTAATCTTAATTTTATAGTAGCAACAGTCTGCTGCCATCGCTGTATTGCATCCATCCTGTTGTGTCCCTGCTCCAGTTTCAATCTCATTTTGCGAGCACAGACTGCATAAACTGCACTCTAACATCACTCGTATCTCCACTGCAGTTGCAACTATAAGTTGGCCTCACCTCTTAACACTTTTTAATGCAATTTCAGCAGTTCTAAAAGCAGCTTAATGCTTTGTTATTGCTGTTGTCCGAGTTAATTTAATCAGTTTAAATATATGCACACGGCTTATCAACAATTCCTTAAGCCTCCTGCCTCCATAATGCAAATAGATTTGCAATTAGAAACGTAAAATTATTGCAAAATGTGCCTTTATTTACAATGTGTAAATTATATAATTTGTAGACGGATTTGTAGCCCAAGTGCAGCTGGCAACTAATTACAAACTAAATGTATTTATTTATGCGAATCACATATTCATGCATATTATTCATATTAAGTATGATTGTATGTTCTGTATGTTGATGTGCTGATTGCTGATGCATCAAATAAATTGTCTAATATTACAATAGTATGTGATTGGTGTCATTCGAGACTGATGCAACTGTTGAGCTCTACTTTACTTTAGTTACTGTAACAGCAGGTGGATTGTAATAACATTTGATGAACTGAATCATAGATATGCAATTGATTGCACAGAGACTAAGCGCCTTATGTTAAACAGATAACTTTATCATTTGTATTTTTCTTCTTTTTTAGTTTGTAACTTTTTGCTTTTAATTTTATAAAATTGTATCGCATTTCATAAAATTGTTTCTCGTTTGCATAAAATTGTCAGCATTTCCCAAATTAAATAGGCAATGTTTATGCTTTTCATTTTAAGTTTTCATCTTTACGTGTCATCGTTAAATTTATTGCTCTTATCCTTTAGTTAAGTTAAGCCCTTAAACAAAAAGTTTTTGTTTACTGCATTACAATTTTTTCACCTGTTTTTCAAGGCATTCTTTAATGTTTTGTTGGGATTAAATTTATGTTTTGTTAACTGTTTTAATAAATCTTCTTATTATATATAGTTATATGGCATAACATTTTACATATTTCCAACTTTTTTCTGGCATTTGTAAACGTTTTATAATTTTATATACATATACATAATTAAAATTATATATATAAAATATATACATTTTATTTAAGAGTACATATTGAGTATCTCCAAAAATGTAATTCGGAGTAGTTGAAAAAATGTTCAAAAATGAGTGAAAATAATGAGGAAGTTTGCTGTATTTTGAAATTTTTGTATAAAAAAGGGAAGAATGTCACGCAAGCAACCAATGAAATTTGTGAAGTTTACGGTTTAATGAAGCTTAAGATGTCACCTTTGCAGCACCACATGGTATGACACAATGCGATTGGCAGCACTGGAGATAGACGACTCCAACTACATCTATTGACAAAATACGAAAAGACTTTTCCGATTACTCAATATTAAATTTTAAATATTGTATATAATTTTTATTATGTATTGTATTTTAAATGTATATATTAGATTTTATATAAATATTATTTAATATGTTGTATTTATATATACATATATATATATTTTTTTTCTTTTATATATATTATATTTTTTTTATAAATATTATATTTAAAATTATATTAATTATTGTAATGGTATAATGAAACTGATTTCTTAGTCTTTCGTCGTTTGAGCTAAATGTCTCACCACCATTTACATAAGTCAAAGGCCGAACCGCAATTTCCGTTCGGCTTCTCTCACCCAGATCTGCTTTGCTCTCTCAATTGCCCTTGCAAACTCGCCTTTGCCTTACGCTCTCAATTGTAGTTGCGAATTTGCCTTTGATTTGTACTTGCGAATTCGCCTATGAGTGAATTCGCCTTTCTGTCATCGTCTATTACTCTCTAAATTGTATCTTGTTTGTTGTTGCCTAGGGATCGCTGGCAGTTGATATTCGTGGGGAAATGCCAACACACATCTACATATATTGTTTTATATACAATATTTATTTTATCCGTTACTTTGATGTTTTTCTATGCTACCTCATGAACATCTCTTTTCATCATTTAGCATTTTCTTGCACACAAGCACATTAATTTGACTAATTTGTAATGTTCTGTTACGAATTGAATTTCAATTTATGACTCATGTAGTAAACTTTTTACAAGTTTTTTGTGTATGTGTGTGTGTGTGTGTGGTGTCGAAAATTACCATTGCATACTTGAAGGCATCGAGAAAGTTTTCAACACTTCACAGCACTGTTTGCCTTGCATAGACATACATATACTACATACGACGCGAAGCGTTGTCTGTCTGTTGACTGTCTCTCTGTGCGTATCGCAGTGTCTGTCAGTGCCAAATTGCCTTGAAATCTTTTGACATGCTACGTCAAGTTTGTCATATGTCCTGCGTTGCCATGCCCATGCCTTGCCCGCTGCTGTTGCCGTTGCCGTTGCCGTTGTCGCCTCCACACAGTCAAAACGACAAGAATGCCAGAAAATTGTTTTAAAGTGTGTCAGCATTTCCGTGCGCGCGTCTTGGTAAAGTGAAAATGTTTGGAATTTTAATGAGGGGCGTCTGCCTGGTATTCAACTGTTTCCTGCAACCTGACGTCCCAATAGTCCGCACAGATTTGCAACAGCCTCCGGAGACTAGGATCTCGCAGTGGACCACTAGCTTACGTAGGCTTCCGCTGTTTTGCATATTTTTCCATTAAAAGCGATTTAAATACCTAGCCTGCTTTTATAAAGATACCATATACATATATATATATATATATATATATATATATATATATATATATATATATTTGTTTTTTTTTTTTTTTGTATATGTCTTATATTCTTTTTTACTTGCATTTCCACTGGCAAGTCTTGGTTGCCGCCTGCGGATTTGTCCGACACGTTGGCAAAAGTTCACTTAGCTGGCAGGGGGAAAAAAGATTGAATTTTATAATAAATTTTGCGCAGGCCAAGAAGAGTCTTAAGATTGGTTGCCATTGGCCTGCTCCTATCTTGCCACTATCTCAGAAGCCCAACGTCTGTCGCTCGAGAATTTATGTGTGTGCGGGTTAAGCTGTCAGTAGGTTACTCAATGTCCTCCATTGCACACCACTTGTAGCCGCAATCGCATCCTTGGCTTCTGCCAGAATGAATGGGCTTAAAACAAACAAGTGAAAATCTTCCATTGATTAAAAGTGCATTTTCCGAATGTTTTTCTTTTTTTTAAACATTTAAATATGTATTTGCTATATTAAATATTTATAAATGTAAGCTGCAGTTTAAAATGTAAAAATACTATTTATTTTATTACATTGTATTTGACTCTCTTCTTCTTTCAGGTAAACAACACACACACCTCTTATTTGAGTATTTTCCGGCAATTTCCCACATCGCCGGCGGTGATTAAATCAACCACACAGAAAGCAAGGGAGAAGAAGATTGTCTGGCTTAATTGAGCGCTAAATTTGCGCACATTAAATTTATTAGCCATTCAATATTGTTGCTATTATTATTGTTATTGTTATCATTGCTACATAATATAATAACATCGACGCAAAGGCAGACAAAGTTAACGACAGCACAAAAGCAAAATAACCGCAAGCTTGGGTTTTATTTAACAAATTACGTATACGCCGCAGATGCCGCGGGACCATGCCAAGTACAGGGCGCAACAAATGTGTGTGTATGAGCGAGTGTGTAACAACAATCACAACAACAACACCACCAAATGCGCAAATCAAATCAACTTAAGTGCCATGAACAGTCAGTCAACCAGACATAACTATATCAATAATAATACATATATAAACACAACTCTATGAGTACTACAAGTAAATTAAATCAACGCCCACATCTAGCTTAAATGATGATAATGATCAAACTCAGCAGGAGATTAGCCAAGTCTTCTTTTGAATTACAATTTATAAAAGTTCTATTCACTAAAGGTTCTATTTATAGAGTAAAACCTTTTGAGTGTTGGGTATATGGAACTTTATACTTTTTCATATATTCAAAACTAATTTTCGAACAACGAGCGGATTAGTCGAGTCCTTATATATGTATTTATATTTTTATAAATATCGAATTCTATTATAATTACAATACTTTATTAAAGAGACTCATACAAACTCCTAGAAAACTTCTCATTTTCCATTTGTAAATTTTTACGCATACATGCATACTCATTCATTATACATTAAGCTTTACATATGCATGCATCGCTGTCTCGCTCGCACACATGTGCGAAGCGCAAAGCCCAAGCGACTCCGTGCAATCAACTACTTTCTTTCTTTTCTGAATATCTTTGATATTAATAAACCAATCTTTATGAAAGTTTCAGGATTCTTTAACAATGCTATTCTGCAATCACAGGAACATACATGCCACATTTAGTGGCAATTGATACTGAACAAGATGATATACACTTTATAGGGTCTGCTACGCTTCCTTCTGCCTGTTACATACATTTTGCAATACGAAGTTATTATACCCTTTCCACATTTTGAAGTGGTACAGGGTATAAGCACTATCAACTGCTGAAATAGTATACGAGTTTTATTGCTTCCTGTGCAAATTATACTTATGATGTTCAATTTTTGTGGAGCACTTAGATACTTACTCTGGGAAATGGGAACAGCGAGACACATATGTATGTATAAACATAGAAGTATAACCGAGTAAATATTTGTTTATGACAACGACGATTTCTATTTCTTCTTCTTCACAAAAATGTACCTTTTCCGTTGGCTTCTTCGATTCATTGAATTGCGGGCATAGTTCGCTTTGTTTAGTGTCTTTTGCTATATTTTGGTTTTTTTTTTCTGACGTTTGTTGTATTTCCGTTTTGGCAATTGGCCCGTTTTGTGTGTTTATGTTTATGTTTAAACGCAGTAGCGAGTTGCCTACGTTTGCCTTTTTTAAATTTTAAGTCCGGTGTCCAACGAGATTCGCCCAGGTTGGAAACTTTTGAGCCGCATTATGGACGGTAGAACTCTTCCAGTTGGCCATAGAACATTGCCTGTAGCTTGAGTACTTCATTAGCGCGCTTTGTTACTCATTATGTGCGCACATTACTCAAACCAGTAGCCAACTTTTCAGTCACTCACACACACAGAGAGTGAGAGAGAGAGAGACACAGACGCACACAAATACATTTTAATGTTAATCCTTTTTCAAAAGATTTCCCAAGTACCTTGCCTTCTCAACACTCTGCTGCCTCAACTGGCTGACTCTGCCTTTCAGTTTCAATCAGCAGCAGCAGCAGCGGCGGCAGCAGCAGCTTGCATATTTTCATTATTAATGCCCCACAGCAGCCATTGCTGCCACCGCAACACCCACAAGCCAGTCAGGCAGTGAAGCAGTCAGAACTCTTACCCTCTACTCGTCTGCCACTGTTGCCTGGTTTTGCTAGGTAGCCGCATTTGCTGACTTGGCTTTTTGTCTAGAGTTGCAACCACATTGCGCTGGTCATGGGCAGACGCTGACGTCGACATCGATGTTGACGTCGATGTGGTTGCCCTGAGAGTTGGCGTCACAACGACGACGGCAACGACGACGGCAATGACGACGCCTCCGCTCGTCTACGCGAACGAACTGCGGTCTTTCTTGCCCCCTTCTCTCTCTCACTCTATCCTTTTCTCTCTCTCTCTCGGTCTCTCTTATGTCTCGCCATCTTGTGTCTTACCTGTGCCAAGTTTTACGCCGTTCTGCCAAATCAATTGTTTGTAATGAACTTGCGACTGACGTTGCTTGTGGCACGTACAGTGGAATGGGTGTGCCACAGAATGGGACTAAAATGTATTATTATTTGGCAAGGAGTTGAAATATGGTAGCTATATTTTAGCTGAATTGTTATTTCGATCTATGCGAAGTTTTGAATTGTGTTAAAGAGATTCGTTAATTCACTTATACTATATTTCATTATATTATATTATTTTATATTATATTATATTATTTTATATTATATTATATCATTTTATATTATATTATATTATATTATATTATATTTAATTATATTATATTATATTATATTATATTTAATTATATTATATTATATCATATTATATTTTATTGTATTACATTACATTAAATTATATTATTTTAATTTATATTATAATAATAAATAGTTTTGTACCCAACTGAAATCCTTTGAGAATATCTAGTTTAAAGTTAAATAATATCTTATTTACACTCTATACATATGCTGCGCCAGTTAGTAGGCCTCCTTTCTGCTTAAGGAATACTCTTGTAAAACTCTCTCTCTCTGATAGTTTCATAAAGATCGGTTTACCATTGAGTAAGCTATTAAGAAACGAAACAAGAGAGCCAAACAGGGAGAGCTTTACCATGTGGGCGAGCGAGACAGAACGAACGACGGCCATCGCCTGCATGTTTATTTATATATGTATATAAAATGTCCCAGTATGTGGGTATATATGTACACATATGGAATCAATTGCCAGCGCAAGCATTTAACACGTGACAACTGATATGCACCAGTTCACATGCGTCTATTTTTAACCTAATAACCGTTATCTTTACCAATTCTGCTTTCATTCGCTTCTGCATAGATCAACCTATGAGACAGCAACACTTTGTTTTTGCATCTCACTCCCAACAACAACAATTAGCTTAGCTTGCACTCATTGTTAACTACTTTCGATTGACTTTGTAGTTGTATTACTATGTGCAAGTATGTAGATGTATCTACATATCTTCCATGTTGCATATTCCATGAATATAGTAATCGAATATATAATATAATTTTATTATTATATTATTTATACTGCTTCAGGGTATTAAGTTGCCACGTGCGCTCAACTGAACCTCTTGCTTAATCATATGAATTTAGGTTGAATATTATATTATATTTGAGTTGAGTTATATATTTTACACGTTTATTAAAAATTCATTCAATGTTTTTTTCATTATAATTAAATTTATAACAAATTTAATAAGTTCTCTTACATATTGTTGCTCTGCTGTAATTTGTATCATGTTATTGCTTGAAGTTCCACCACTGTGTGTCAGCTTGGCAAAGTTAATTTTGTGCCAGATCCCGACTCCGCAACAATTGAAATTAATTAGTGCTGTAATTTGATTAAGAACGTAACGAGTGTCTTCTACAGTCATATAAATACCTAAACCCGAAGGCTCGTGGCCTCCTCGTATATTAACTGCAGCATCAGCGACACTCATTTACCCATTTTATGTATTTGCATTTGGCTTGAAACATTTGGCCCGGCTCTCATTAACTAATTGTCCCAACTTGGCCCGTTGTCCTTCCCCCTTTTGGGCCACGGTAGCAGCAGTCCACAAATATACATATATATATAAAATAAATAATGTGAGAGCAAAAAAGAAAAGGAACGACACGTGTTAAGTACATATGTAAATGAGTCCCCCCTCTTCCAACTCCGACAAGAACTGGATGAGCATGGAGAAAACTCAGAAGCAACAACAACAAAATATTACACGAAAAGAAACTCAATATAATTTAAATGGTTTTTTGTTGTTAGCTCAATGTTGATGTTGTTGTTATTATTGTTAATGTTATTGTTGTTGTTGTCGTCGTTGTCGTCGTTGTCGTTGTTGTTGGTTACATATCGGGCGTGAACTTTGCCTTCGTCTTGTTTGGCTTTCACAAAAGTATTAGAAACTTTTGTAGAGAAAGGGCTGGAAGGGGTGCGAGAGGGTGGAGGGGAGACCCACATTGATGTTGCCTCAGCGGGCACATTTGCATAGCTCGCTTAGGCACTTGCAGAGTTGCTCATTGCTTCAGCTTCAGCTTCAGCTTCTCCAGTTAACAACGTTGTTCCCCCATATATGTACGTTACGAGTACAATAAGTACATACAACAATATTGGGCTGTCATGGCAGCCGCCGCTGTCGAGGCAGCGGTTTTTTCCTTCTATTTTGTTTGTGTTTATGAATCGACGCTTGGCAATTGCAAATCAATTTGTGAGGCATACGCATAAATCAAATAAGCAAAACACATTTGGCCCAAATGCTGTTGCGAATGGCCTTCAAACAATTGGTGCTTACACACACACACATATATATATATATATATGGAGTCACGTGGCATATGCCGGCTTCAGTTTATTTGCCAAATGAAATAAGGAAGCAATTTTGCAAATTTACAAGAAGTCCAAGAAAAAAAAAAAGAATAAGTTTGCCAACAACAACGACCCCAGTCAGGCAGGCAAATTGCCGCATCAACGCAAAAAGAAAAAAAAATATAAAAAGAAGAAATGACACTCAGAACTTGGGGATTGAGAAACTGTGATCTAAGAAATCGAGCCAAAGCAGCGACAAAGTATCCGAAAAGTATCCAAAAAGTAAAAGAAGTGAGACAAATGCGTTAGTATCTCATAGAAATGTCGCATACACTTTGCAGATACTCTGCTATAAATTTATATCTATTGGAAAGAGAATAGATACTTGTGTGCTTAATAAATCTTTAACTTTTAATATAACAATTGTGATTCTATTCTATTTATTCCAATTCAATTCAACTTATTATTTTGCTCTTTTAAAGTATTCTCAGTGTTCAATTAAGAGCTTTGCTAGTTTTAATTCTTATTCTTATTTTATTTCTTCTTCTATTACTATTATTTACAATTGAGATTCTATTCTATTTATTCCAATTCAATTATAGTTATATATCTTTTATTATTATATTATTTTATTTTAATATATTATCTTGTTATTTTAAAGTATTTTCTGTGTTCTATTGGCTTTTTTTTTCATTACACTATTTGTAATCTTATTACTTATTTTTTTGTTATAAATACTATTACTATTATTTTACTCGTAGATCTACCATTCTTGTTCTATTTAAATGCTATATCTCATATAGAGCGACTTATTTATAATTATAATATTATATTCCTTCTTTATGCCATAATAATTGTAATTTCCCAATTTAACTTACATTTTTAAGTCATATTACACTCATTGCCTTGAGCTTGACATCTTGAGACATCTACTTTGGCTTTAGATTTGCATTACGTAAACTTGCTGAGGAAGTCGTAATAACCAGTGCAAGTGTATAATGAAGTAAAATACATAAAATATGCGACCAGTGCGTCAGTTGGTTTTGTGTCTGTCCCCTCGCTCAGTCGGTGCCACAAAGTTTGGCGTATTATTTTCACAGCGCCTGGCAATTGAAATGAAATGTCTGCTTTGGTTCTCTTGGTTACTTGGTCTGGCCTTGGTTCTGGCTCGCCAGAACTGGGATTGCCTGTAGTAGTCTGTAGTCTGTAGTCTGGCAAACAGCAACATTGCCCAAATCCCCCAATGCAAACCAATTTACGCCTTGCCCGCCATAGCAGACTCTTTGCGCATCCACAGTTCACTGATTTTAGTTAGTTTTGCCTTTGCCTCCTGTCGACTGAAGACTGTAGACTGTAGACTGCCGACTGCTGACTGTGTGTGAACTGCGGACCAATGGACCCGTGGACCAATGAAGTTGGGTTTGTTTTGCTGCCTCTATGCTGATGCTGGCTTCGAAGTATTCTCAGCACTCACAGTTCACAGTTCTCATAGCGTTAAGCAGCACAAAGTGATTGATGGTTGAATGCATAAATTATTGATGGCAGCCCAGACAATGCGGCTGTTAAGTTTGGGGGAGTCAAACATAAGAGCGGGACAGAGCGAGAGATAGGGAGACTTGGACAAGGCCTCACAATTGTTTAGTTTCTTAAGCGGAAGGAAGTGAGGGTGCCACTTCGTTCTGATTTCGGCGGTTGAGCTCTGTGAACTGTTTAAGTAAATGATGTGCTAAAATTGTAGTTGTCATAAGACAGCACTCGAGCTGGGAAGCTTCATACAAAGTAAGGGCAAATAAACTACTACAACAATCGGCTTCCTTTATATACATTTCTTACATCTTGTATAGTGCATTGGCCATTCGACGTGAATTTAAAAACTTTATTTTTGCTGAGTTGATTTCGTCAAAGTTTTCTTTCATTCTGATTTTATTATACCCTGTACGGAACTATATTAGCTTTCTGCAGAATGTTTGTAACAGGAGGAGGTGTGTCAGACCCTATAGAGTATATATATTCGTGATCTGTATCAATAGCCGAGTCGATTGAGCCTTGTCCGTCTGTCTATCCCTCTGTATGAACGCGTCGATCTAAGCAACTGTAAGCACCAAAGACTCCAAATTCTAGATCTAGAAGTTTCATGCTGATGCTGAAAGTTTCATCAAGATCGATTTATATGTAAGAAAGATAATCACAAAAGAAATAAAAGTCATTGTTCCATTGAAGCGTTGAGCTTCGCGGTCAGCAAATGTGTGTGAGCGAGACAGCGAACGACTGCGATACGTGCAGACGTAAATGAAGTGACGTAACAGTCAGCATTCGATCGAATATGTATACATCTACAAAAGCTTGGTGCTATATACATGCAAATCATTTTAATGGTATTTAAGTGTTTCAAAAGAGTGTCTTAAAGCACACAGTTTTATTATAGAGAACTGTACAGTGTATTTTACTGTCGGTTGCGGGAGACTGTAGGTTTTCCCACTGGTTTTATAGAACTTTACTCAGTGGCTGAGAAAGCGGCGTAAAAACAATTTAAGCGTAATTTGAAGCTTAAGTAAACAGGCGTCCATTGAAGGGGGAGGGGAGGTCAGAAAAACGCTTTTCCAGCACAGAAGCTATTGTTGTTGTTATTGTATTGCTATTGATGTTGAGTGATGGAACACTTTGGCAGTTTAATAGCCTCATGCCAGACTCTTGTCAAATGCTGCTAAATCATTTGGTAAACGCAAAAACCCCCTCAAGCTGCAAAATCTTCAAGTTACTCAATTTTTAAGCAATAAACAAATGAATGTGAAAACGCAATAGAAACAGCAAGAAGAAGAACAACAACAACAATAATAACAACCTCATGTCAATTACAGTAGCAATAACAGCAGCTGCGAGTCAGAGCACTGAACAATTCAATTTGTTGCATAAATGTGGATGCCACAAACTTGCACTCAATTGAGACTGAGTGCAAGCATTCATTAATTGAGGTGGAATGAGTGCACTTTGAATAGATTGCTGAAAGCCTATATACAGCTCAGGGCAATCTCCCCCCCCCCCGTTACCTTCCCCTGTTCCCATTCCCTTAACAGCTATCCGCTCAACTGTGTTAGCTACTAAACCAAGTGAGAAGTAGCTGCTACCGTGTTTTATACATTGATTGAGTTTTGTGATGTGCCACCACCAGCTGAGCGGCTTAAGTGTGGTTGCCTGGCATCTGTTGTTCCCATTGATGTATATATTTTGTATAGGTATCAAGCAACAAATTCAAAAAACACAAAGAACCATAACGAACAACAAGAATCTCCCGCAGCTGTGTCACTACACCTCACAGAGTAAGAGACCAAGTTCCACAGGCTTCAGTTATCTCTAGAGAAGGCATCAATCTCTACAATATGAAATCGATGTTTCTAAGTTTTTTTTTTTTTCAAAACATGATAAGAAGGTCGAGACTGCTGTAACATTGGAGCCGAGGGAGTGCCACAAGTGGCACAGACATGAACATGTGTGTTATATTTAGTATGGGGTGAGCTCAAATTGCTACGTAAATATTTATGTTAGTTGTTAGCATAGAAGAGCAATGTAAATGCTTTAGATGTGAATATGTAGATGTATTAAGTAACTGCCAAATTGTCAGTACATTGACAATTGACGATTAGCTGTAATACTCCTAATGATCTATTATTGTTTTCTTTTCGATTGAGATAAGTAACTTTTGATATGATTTGCTGATAACTTGATAATATCTGAATTGCATAGTTTCAGTTGAAGAATTTCTAAAGTAGATGAAAAAAAATGCGAAAACAAAGTGAATCCGAATAGTTGCAAAGTAAACACTACGAAAACTTCCGAGAAGTTTCATCAAGTAAATGAAAATTTTGACTATAAGAAATGAATATATTTGCAACTGAGAGAAACAATAAAAAAGCAAAGAGAAGCAAAACAAAATGGAGTTTTCTCAAATGAATAAAATGAAATTTTAACAAAGTGAAAAATTGAGAAAGTTTGCATTAAATGCAAGCAAAGCGTAAAATATTATAAAACAATTCTAAGTATGTTATAAGAAGTTGTATAAAGTTAATAAACAATTATTATTTGTTATACTCTGTGCACATTAAAAATGGACAATAAAGGGTATAATAACTTAGTGCAAATGTATATAACAGGCAGAAGGAAGCACCTAGGGCCCTATAAAGTATATATATTCGAAGTCTGTCTATAACGATCTCGCGTCGATCTTAGCAACTATAAGAGCTAGAGGCACCAAATTTGGCATAAAGGTTCCTGTATACCCTCTTCAGATCGAGTTTATATTAGATTTCATTAGATACATTTTCCCCCGCAAATTAAAAAATACTAATTATGGCCGCATTTCTCAGCGTAGACACTTCTTACTTAACATTTGCTTGAATATCAGGGGAACAATATCATATAAAAGCAGTCCTGAAAATTTCATTAAGTTCGTTCTATAAATAACAGAGACACCCAGAAAGGAAACGTTGCTTGTCTCTTGTGCTTTGCTGTAGACAGGATCAACATATCTGCGAGCGAGACAGCGAACGACTGCGATACATGAAGTGACGTAGCACTCAGCTTTTGATAGAGTATTTTACACGCAGAGCATGATAAGTGAGAGTTTCCAAAGAGAGTTGATTAAACACCTGTTAGTTACTTTTGTTTTAGTTAATCAAAATACTTCATTTAGGAAACTGCACAGGGTATTATATTGTCGCTCGACTGATCCGCTTGCTACATGTATAAACATTTCTTTATGAGCCTTCACAGACATAACAAGCAAATAACTCATATATTGTCAGTCAAGCAACACAAAATCTTCCAAAATGACGCACAAATTTGAAGGAAATTTGATTGTCCGCAACGCGTAGACCCAATTTCCATGCGTCATAAAATTCCCAGTTGAAGAACGTGCCTAAAGCTCGGAAAATTGCAGTTGAAATGACTCAAGACAAACTGAGTATCAGGGTACCAATTAAATGCGTGTAATCAAAAGTCATGAGCATGAAAAACAAGCCCACAGACGAGTCAATCAGTGGGCCAGAGATTAATGAGAATAATGTTATAAGAAATATATAGTTTATGTTTGTGTACAGAGATTGATGTACGACTCGCAGATACCCCGTGACCTTTTTTATTACAAATATGTCCAAGCATTCAAGTCATAAATTTAATTGCATAATAAAGTAGGTCTGTCTGCAGTGCGAGATGCGTTTCGATTAGATGAAATACAATTTGTAGATATAATATTATTTATTCAACTTTCGAGAACTAATAGATACGCAGTAAATGTATAAGCTGATGTAGGCTGGCAAATATGCGTTGATAAATGACTTAGAGATACCAAAAAGGCTAAGCAGTTCAAATTCACTTTAATGATCGCTTACTAGATATCCATTGAGGCCTTAGAAAATATCTACAAATACCCTTGCAAGTTAACACAGACCTGCCTGTAGGTACTAGTCGTATATACCCGCATTCTCTATCTTTCTGCTACAGATATCAATTGATTCCTTAGAAATTTAACACAGATACTATAGATACTAGTCGTATATACCCATATTCTCTATCTTTCTGCTACAGATAACAATTGATCGCTTGATGCTAGTCCTATATACCCGCTTTCTCAGATTGATTCCGTAGAAAGTATCTACAAAAACCCTTGAAAGTTAACACAGACCTGCCTATAAATACTAGTCGTCTATACTCGCTTTCTCGATCTTTCTGCTACAGATATCCATTGATTTCTTAGAAGTAAAACACAGATACTATAGATACTAGTCGTATATACCCGCCATCTCTATCTTTGATTCTGTGCAGATTGATTCTTTAGAATTTATCTACAAATGCTCTTCAAAGTCAACACAAACCTGTCTATTGATGCTAGTCGTGTATACCCGCTTTCCCCACATTTTTGCTACAGAAAAGAAAAGGACAAAAATAAACATTTGTTTGTAAACATTTTGCATTGACTGTGCTATGGGGCAGTCTATCGTTTCCATCTAATCTGTCAAGGTTAATTTGCGCCCATCCGAGCAAACAGAGAAAAGAAAAAGAAAAATAATCAGAAAATGCCCAACGAGAACAGTAAATGGCTTTGTTCCTCAAATCGCCGAATGCCCCCAATGTTTATATCTGTTTACCGAAAACAGAAAAGTTCCCCAAGTGCTTCAAAATTCAATCGAAAACGAACTCAGAAGCTGTGCAAATAACTTTAGCACTTTAATAGCCATTCCAATTTGATTTTTTATTCATTTATTTATATTTTTTCTTCTTCTTTTTTTGGTTTGGTTTGTTGGTTAGCCCAGTTCAGTAGCTAAATTAAGTGTCACACTCAATATGCCCAGATTTTTGTTGTTGTTTTTTTTTTTTAATATGCATTTTGAGAGTCACCAAACTTGTCACTTGGCATTTGTGTTACAGTTTTTCGATGGGCGGATATTTTATATATAAAGAATTTTCTGTTCTTTTTGATGCTCAACGAGGCAGGTAAACGACGGCCGAGAAATGTGTCTAAACTAGTTTCACAGTTGATAGCCAAGATGAAACGAATGGTGAAGGGGAAGGGGAAGTAGCAGAGTATGGGGGGATGGGGGCTTACTGAAACAGTTCTGCTGCCGGTTAACGACTTTCAAAGTTCCAAAAAGACCCAAAGCAACCCACGCAGTCTGAGACTTAAAAACGACTGCAGGCCAAAGAAGAAACGACTATTCAAAAGTTAATGGCATGGCCCAAAAGATACAGCAACAAAAATACACATATACATGTGTGTGTAAATATTAATAGCATGTGTTTGTAGTCTGTTGCCTGCTGTCTGCCGTATGGGGCAAGGGAACGCGCGCGCTTATACAACACTTTTGGGAATTTGAATAAATTATTGCACATTTACAGCTGAAATCACATTATAATGTGAGCAGTCACAGGTTTGTCCAGCACGTAGAGCATGTTTGTCCAATCGCTTCGATTTATTTTAGATTGATTTCCAATGAGATTAGTTGAGCAGATTAGTTTACAGCGAGTGCTTCAGCTCTGTTCGTGGTTCAGATTCGAATTCAGTTTCAGCTAAGAGTTCGAGTTCTGGTTCACAGGTTCAGAGTTTGTGCCCCCCGCCCCTCTGACAGGTGTTGATTTGCCCGTGTGGGCATTTGATATACGAGTCCGTATATATGTGTGTGTATTTATCGTAAGTTGAAACTTGAGTCTTGGGGGGGCGGCGAACTCGTTGAGAGTTCATAAATAACACAAGAAGCTATCTGTAAGCAGAGTTTGAGTATTAAACGCCTTGAAAATGACCAAAGGGCATAAAGAATAGCACTAGCTAAATTTACTCAAGCATAAGACTAAAAAAAAATACAAATGTTAAACCTCTACAATTTGATTAACATCAAGAACTTGCAATTTATGAAGGGTATCTTGCAGTGCTTTAGATTCCTCTGCTTGGCAAATGTAATTAACCAACTGTCTGTACTCTAGTAGTGCTAGCTTCAATGATTTGCACAACAGTTGCACAAATGTTGCGCTTCATTGAACTTCAGCGACTACAACAAATCGCGTCGATGAGTTTTGCATTTGCACAGCAAATGAAAAAAAGAATACAACAATTGAAGAGGAAATCTTAATGTGGGAACGATTTGAAACAAAATAAAAAAAGAAAAAAAAAATACAAAGACAAAGACAAAGCGGCAGCAACAAAATTGCAAGAGACGGCTGCAATCAACTGCAGAACGCAGAACGCGGTCCAGCTTAAGACCAGGCCGAAAAGACGTAGCAATCGGCAACAGACGGACAACAGAGGAACGTGAAGAAATCAATGAGGCAGGGGGTTATGTGCAACGTTGCAACGTGCAACGGCATTGGCGAAAGGGAAAAGCCAAAGGCAAAAGGCTTAACAAGCAGCTGGCATCAAATTTCTTGCATTTGGATTTGAAAATGACAAAGGCGCAACAGACTGAGACTGAGAGTCAGCAAACGATGCCAGCTAGTTGGTAGTTTGCTTAATGTGCCAGTCCATCGTTAAACCTTTAGGCAATAATTCCCCATCTCCCACATCTCCAACTCCAACTCCACCATTCCCAACACACCTTCACTCTTAACCATTCAACACTGTGCAACACATGTCCAGGGCAAAGCTTCTATATGCATTCCGTTTACGTGGTAGACACCGCACACAAATGATAAGAGCGCCAAGTGCAGGAATCAAGAAAAGACATAAGTACATATGAAGATATGTATGTATGTATGTATGTGTGGATGTACATAGCAACAGACAGACAGATATATATCTACATAGATGTACATATATATATATGTGTACACGCTTAGCTATGTCTCGCTTAGTTATATATTTATATTTATATTTATATATATATGTGTATCAGACGTGATTTCTTTGGCTTTGTTGCTCTTGTTGGCGCTCTGAACCTGTTCGGCTGCAGCTCCAGCAACTTGGAGAACGTGGACAACGACAATGCCAAACGACATGTTGTTGAATTACAAAACAAGCAAGAAAACAAGAACATCATCAGGATCACATCCGCACCGTACAATTAATACACTTACAAGTGTCTGCACTGAATGCCAAATTGATATTCTAATATAATTCTACTTTATATAAAAATTCTCTAAAGGAAATCTAAAAATTAAATAGGTTCAATTAGGCTTTATTAAAAATGCCTTTATTTTATATTAAATTAAGTCTATGAGAGAAGTCTTTCAAAATCTTGTTGCAAATTGTTTTTTTTCTCATTTTAAATTAATTTATTTTAAAATTATTTATTTAAAGTAATTATAGTTATTATTTATAGTAAATATAATTATTATTTATAAATAAATTATAATTAAATTAAAAATGTGCAAAATCGGGTATATTAATTTTTTTTTTATTATTTACTTTGTTTTATTTATTATTTACTTTTTTTTGTTTATTATTTACTTTTTTTTATTTATTATTTTTTACTTATTATGTTATTAATTAATTATTAGCTACTATTTACTATTTATTATTTACTATTATTATTTACTATTATTATTATTATTATTATTTACTATTATTATTATTATTATTTACTTTTACTATTTATAATTTTTATTTATGATTTATAATTTATTATTATTTAGAATTTATTATTCACCATTGATTATTTATTTATTTTCTATTTAATATAAAAATGTTTGTATTTATTATTATTGTTGTCCTTTAATTTTATTATATATATTTAATTTTATAATTATTATTTATAATAATTTCTTTATAGCAATAGACTAAATGTTTTCTAAGTTGGTTTAAGCATCACTAAAGTACACAAAGCTTAGTCTCAAACGCCATGACTCAGCTTAGTTTATTAACACGTTAGTGTATATAAAAACAAGCCAACAGGGAGACGGTTAAGCCCTGGTATCGGTCATTTTGTTTGAAGGACAAACCACAGTCGACTCAGACTCCGACTCATAGTCAGAGTCAGACAATGCTCCAACATGTGAGCGCGCTGTCGGTTCAGATGGTTTTAATATGTTCTCGAGGGTGATTCAATTACGTGGACTGTGTGTGCTCTTTTTTTTTTTTTTGTGCTGCTGCTGCTGCTGCCGCTGAGCAAACATGGGAGCAGCTCTCTGAGGTAGTAAGTCAGTCCAGTCTAGTGCAGTCCAGTGCAGTCCAGTCCAGCCAGCCAGGCAGGCAGGCAGGTGGACGAGTCAACTGACTGTTGTTTTTAATGAGCAGCATTGGTTGAGCTTTAAATCTGCTGCGTGTTTTATTCTTGCAGATAGACAGACGGACAGAGAGAGAGAGAGAGAGAGAGAGAGTGGCAGAGAGAGGAAGTCAGACAGATGGATTGTTCGAGAGGCAGAGTCTGTTACCAATGAGTGGGCCTGTCAAGTGCAGCTGTGGTAACTCTGCGGTTTACCAGGCAAACAGCAAAGCGCTTTTGTATCTGACAGATTCTAAACAAAACCCGCCATTTCTCTCCCCTCTTGCACTCTATCATTACGAGTATCTCGTTACAGCTAAACGGCAAACACCTTCAACTCAATCCTTTGTAAAGCTCCAGAAACTTTTGGGTCACAATTGGCCAGAACTTGGCGTCACTTCAAGTCGTCATCATTCAATGCCTTGGCGCCTCTTGTGGTCACGTTTTTCCATTATACCACAGCTGTGTTCTTCGCTCTCAGTAGTTTACGCTCTGTTTGCTCGCTCTGTGGTAATATTTTTATAATGATGCCAACTGGCCCCAAGGTCCTGGGCGACGCGTCCTGCGTTATATGTTGACAATTTGTATGCCACAAATGATAAATGTTTCAACGCCCCGCAAACTTGTTAACGAGTGTACACTGTGGTACATTTTGCATCTCAATTGCATTTCCTTGACGTACATTTGACGTCATTAGTCCAGGCCCATAATCCATTATGATGATGCAGACGGCTCTTCAAACAGCAGCCACAAATACCAATTATGAAGATAGATGTACATATGTGCACATTCAATTGAGAGACAAACAGAGAGAGAGAGAGAGAGAGGAGAGTGTTTGTGTATCTACTTAGACTTCTATATAACATCTTCAAACAGCTCATTTCAATTCCATCCAATTATCCCATTGTGTCAGTCGCTGAGCGTGCGTGTGATTTACGCCACTTGAAGTACAATAAAGTACTTAATGTAACCAGAAGCCCAAAATTGAAGGGGGATGTTGGAATGTTATATTGAATAATTCGAATTGAGTCCAAACGATTCCAAATTAGGAACAAAAAATTGGTAGCCAGTTCAATGCTACTTAGCAGATTCCAATGCTGCACAGAAATGTGGGCAGGGTTAACTGTAACCCATTCGCAAAGAGTCAAACTTTCCATTCGGCTTATCTAATCTGACCCCCTAACCACCTAAATGCTTCCTCTTACGCTCGCAGTGTAGATGGCTAATTGAGCTAGGCACTGACTGACAACTGACTGACTGACATTTCGCAACTCTCAACCAACTCGGGTCATGACCGTACATCTAAATTGCGACTTAGCTTTGGCATTCACTTTTATGACGATTTGATGGCTGCACCGCCGCCTTCTAATAACTCCCAGCGTTATTAACTACGATGGGCATGAAATGCTCATTAAACGCTCAAAATGTAAACCGTAGCCTCGTAGTATATTAGTTACTTAAAAGCAACTATTAAGAAACTTTTTATCCTTTAGTTATAGTCTATTTTATTTTAATATTTTTTTTACTTGCTATAGATAGATAAGTATAAGCATCGCATATGTTATAATATCTTTTGGAATTCTCTTATACAGTGCCAGGCACTTAATAGCTTACTGGACTCCGTTATTTTGCGCAATTTGCTTTTACCTTCTTCGTGGTCGACGAGCAGCTGCACGCATTCTCGTAGTAGTGCAACAACAAAGCATATGCAATTGTTGTTGCTGAGCTCGAAGCATAGGCAAAGCAGACTGAAGACAAGAAAAGAAATGTACAAAATTGTTATTGTATTTCGCATTGCTTTAGAGCACTTCTCGCAACGATAACAAAAACAAATATTGCAATCTTTGATGTTGTAACTCAATTCGGCTGCATTTTTCGATCGTAGCTATTAATTTCTAAAAGATTAAGAAATAACATTAAGACTAAAGTTTCTGCAAGGAGTATGCGAGTTCTATAACTAGACTGCTATTCCATTTAAAGTATAAACTGAATTTGACCTACTTGCAGTTAGCCTCCTAGCTCTGCGGTGAGTAAATGTCAGTAGGACAGTGTGTTTTGCACATATACATATTTTATATGTTATTCTTAATTATAACTAGAAGAATACTACATTTTTGTGTGGTAAAAGGGGACAAGAACCACTTTTAAACCGTTTATAGGCAACGAAAAAGTCTCAAATGTTTAAAGATAATAATTTAGGTGACCCTAAACTCGTTAATTATCCTATTAGCTTTAAACATCAATTTTCTTTTATCATATACTTTGTACTAATCACTTTTCAATCGGTTCAAGCACTAATTTGTTTGTGTGAGTAGAAGCTTACATTTTTTAACAGTTTAAATAGATAATTTAGTGTTTTAGAGACTCGAAGTAGGTTTAACATAATTGGAACCTGCTTCATTATGTGAACTAATATTGAGAACTTAAAAAGACTGCTCAATTAAATGTGAACTTTAGATCAAATTGCTTATGAACGGGTTCACCAAATGTGCACATTTACTGATTCAATATTCAGCGCTTGGTTCGCAATTTGCCGGAGTCAGGAAAGATGTTTAGTGCCATTGTCGCTCGGCATTGTTGTCACGTGCCTGATGCTGCTGCCTCTGCTGTCGTTGTAACTGCGGTGTGTGTGTGTGTGTGTGTGTGTGTGTGTGTGTGTGTGCGTAATACGGAAACGGAAGTGTTGTCTGTTGTCAGTTGAACCAATGGGCTGGCGTGTGTGGTTGTCTGTTAGGTCATACACAGAGAGCGGAGGCCGCTTAACTGCGTCTTAAATCCAAATGGAGGCTTATTGACGTTCTGCCTGTGCACTCTCACTCTGACATTCGCTGGTACCTGCGTTGATTACATAACACAATGAACGAGGCAACTAGCAATGCTGTACAACCAACTAGCTGGTACTCATGTAGATCATAATGTTTGTGTGGTTGCTATTGTTGCTGTTTCTGTGACTGTAACTATTTTACTGCGTTTTTCATGCTTCGCCACCGACTTCGACGCCAACTCTGGAGAATGTCTTACTTTTTCGTTTATTGCACAAACTTTTGCAATAATTTTTTATTTACTTGGTACGCTGTTGCTGCTCCTTGGAATGCTGGATGCCGTCTAACGTCTGTTGTCTGGTGTCTAGTTGCCCGGACTCTGGACTCTGCACTCCGAGCTCCGAACTCCTGGATCGTTTTATTGCTTGAAGTAGCTGCAGGAAAATAGCAAATGGCAAATAGCAGTAGCTGCAACAATTTCCTTACATTTTTGCACACTCGACGCCCACAATTCAAAACTTGGCACTTAAAATATGCGTTCGAGTGTCCAAAGTTTTTTTTTTCCCAACTCTCTGTCATCCTGCGCTACCTTATGCTTCTCCATTTTTTTTGTTGTCGCAATAATTTGAAGCGTTTTTGTGGCGCACAAAAGTATGCTATTGCTAGATGTGAGAATTTCAATAGATGTACGCAACTTGCGATTGACGAGACAATTTCAAAAGTCGATCAAAAAAGCAACATGTAAATCCGTTTAAGTGTGCAAAAGAGTTGCGCCAGATCTGCTCCATGGCATTTAAGCCACTTAAGTACCCCCCAAGAATTATGAGGCACTCGGATTTTCGGCAGTTGCTTTTGGTAAGGGGTTGATGACGGCATTAAGCCAAAAACCGAAGCCAAAGCCAAAGTCAAGTCAAGTCAAGTCAGGGCAACAATGAGCTGAGTTAGCTGCTTCAAGCGGGATTATTTTTGCGCATATAAAACAGTTAGCGAGTAGGAAATGAATTGTGAAAGATGCCAGCGTGCGATAGCAAGGCAAACAGGCACATACAGACAACAAAGAAGGCGTGTCTGAGGGGGGCGGGTAAAGCAAAAGCTAGGCAGGCAGCTGTCTGTCTGTCTGTCTGTCTGCTAAGCTGTGAACTGCTTCAATTGACAGCTTACTGTGGGGTGAAAGTGGTGTAATTTAATGTACAGTTGTACATACACATGTTTGCATGTATGTGCGAGGTACAAGTACTTTATGCTGTACTACATGGCGTATGGGTGACAACAACAGCATTGCTAACACATTGTTGTGTGTACGCACTGGTTAACCACAAACACAAAACTTACCTGATGATTGCAAAAACAAGCCAATGAAGAGATTCTTTCTTCAAACAAAAATGCCATGCACCTTAACAGTGACATATATGTCGTTTGCATGTGATATTTATGCAGCATGTCAACCACGACATGTACGAGTTGTTTTTTGGTGTCAAAACACAAAAACTAAGCTATTGACTGAAAATCATCGATTGATTGTTTTGCAAATGCCGCAAATGCATTTGTACGACACGACAATAACATGCAGCCCAGCCCATACGCCCAGTTCTGCCACGCCCCAAAATAAAAATCCTTTATGCAGACATGCACTCTTAAACCATCAGGAAATAAATGCAAAGAAAATGAATTTGCTGCTTAGATTTCAACATTGTCTACTGCTATCTCTCTCTCTCTCTCTCACTGTCGCTCGCTCTCTCTCCTACTCTCTTCCATTGTTATTGCTGTTGTTGTTGTGGAAATCAATGCAAAAAGCATTTAAGCCATGTTGCTTGTGTTTGAGCTCAGTCATGTGGCAGCAGCAACAGCAACAGCAGCCACAAAAATTGTCAGCTCTGAAAGATTGATGAGACCAAAACGTGTTGGATAAGGCAAACAAATAAAAATCAAACCAAGCGAGGTTAACTTTAAATGCTTTCAACTAACGAACAACTGAAATAACATTTAACTCTCTTTCTCTTGCTGCACGCATATTGATAAAACTGCCCTCGCATTGCGTCAAAAACTTGCCACACAAATGCAGTTGCATCAACAGCAGCAACAAACGATAACTGGCTAAAAATTGTATTTATAAACATTTATGAAGGAAATTTTCACAGGATACCCCAGGGCCAGGATGTTGCGACTTCTTCTCTCTTGCTGTCGCTCTCACACTCCGCCTCTCTCTCGCTCTCTCTGTCTCACTTGCAAGTGCTTTAAGTTATTGACAGGCAAAACTCAAACCAAAACTCAGCAACTACCGACGGCAAACGAAGGCTAAAGTTTGCAGACGGCAAAATTATGCTGTGAATAAAAGTTTTTTCTGCCTACAACCTCCGCCCTCTCATTTAGCTACATCCTGCTTTCCCCCTTTCCCTTTTTCGCCCCTCGGAAAAGCCATCATATGCGAGTATATATGCAGATTAAAGTTGCATGCCCTGACGGCCTTTTATGGTTTCTTGGCCTGGCTATTGAAGCGGCAGCAGCCGAAGTAGTGTAGCATCATCTTGCTGCCTTCAATGTCTGCTGTGTCAAGTGGCAAGGCAACAAGAACAACAACAACACTTACAACAATGGGGAATATTCTTGGCATACCAGATAATTCTCTGGCAGTTGTCGGCTGTCAGTCTCATTCGTTATACACGATTAGGATTATTAAAATTTTATATTTCTTTGGACGAGCACTGAAAGTTGAAGTAGCCCAAAAAGGTGTTGAGCATCGTCGTGTGGCGTGTGGCGTGTCATTAATGCAACTTTTCGTATTTGCCAAACAGCAAAACTGAGTAGAAACTCTGCGAACGCACTTAAATATTTGCCATAAAGTTGCCAGCAAAATGCATAGAAAAACTTTTTCACTGGGCCAAACAACAACAAGAACAACAAGAAGAACAACAACAAGGAACACTGATGATGCTGCAACTTTTTATGGCCCATCCAAGGCGCAAAACAACATCTCAATTTTGAGCACCCCTTGCGTGTGTGTGTGTGTGTGTGTGTGTGTGTGTGTGTGAGCGAGGTGTGTCCTGTGAATGGCAGCAAAAAGTTTTGTTAAATAACATAAAAAAATATACTAAAATCCTAGCATAATATTTTGCTATTAGGCTATAACTAACATGGCCAATTGAGAAGCCCTAAAACGATCATTTAAATATTGTCTCTATAAGTGAGACAAATATATTTATGTATATACAATTAGATAATAAAAATATGTAAAACAAATGAAAACAAACGCGTCAGTATAATACCCAGTGCAGTTTCCTAAATGAAGTGTTTCGATTATTATAGAAGTATCTAACAGGTGATTAAAGAATAGTCTTTGCCTGCTCATAGCAGCAAGCTTTTTCATATGCACACATACTCAATGGAAAGCTGAGTGTTGCGTCACTTCATTTATATATGTATGTGTCGCTGTCTCGCTCGCACACATATGCTGCCCGCAAAGAGCAAAGTGCAAGCGACGGACGGACAAACAGACGGACATGGCTCAATCGACTCGTCTATTGAAACTCATCAATAATATATACATATACTTTATAGGGTCTGCCACGTCTCCTTCTGCATGTTACATAAATTTGCACCAAGTTATTATACTCCTTTGGTGCATTTTTAATAGACACAGGGTATTATAAAATGAAAACTGAATTGACTTCACATGAGTTATTCAATTTGATCATAAGCCTCTTAACAATGCACTCACAGGCAAACAGTTAGCCCACATGTTCTCCATGTACACTTCAATTGTATTTACAGTTATCAGTTATTCAATTTCTTGATGTCTTTTACTTAAACGTTGAATTGATGTCCTTTGCATTTATTGTTATTGTGCGTTTCTCCATGGTTAGACAATAAATCTCTCATCATTTCTTAAATAATAATTTGTGGTTTATTTCTAGATGTTTTTCATTTTCGACATGAAACTTCATTGCATTTTCTTCGATAAATCCTATATTATTTCCTATTAACATATTTCCTTCACTACTTCATTTCCTAGTTGAGCATAACTGTATGCTATTTCCATCAAACAATCAGATTGTATTCACTCATACTAAATGCCAGCATTTCTACTTGTTTATTCATTTTCGGTAAATGGCTTCGTCTAAAGCGGGGTTATGTGTGCCATTTGATCCATTCAATGAATTATGAAAAATATCTTCGTAAAGATTTTTGATAAAATGTTAAAACTCAACACTGCACACGGGAAATTTAGTTGGTTTTGTGCTGTGGTCGTACAGCTTTCGTTGCTTTTCCAGCTCACTCAAATATGCATGCTGACCAACATATATATTTTAGCCACAATTCCCTACATTCTAGTGCTCTTATACAAAAACTGCAAATAATGCTTCAGAAAAACATTTAACAACTTTGTTGCTGCTATTGCCCCTCCCCAATCCTCCCCCTTGCCGCTTTGCTGCAGCTTGTTTTGTATTAAAACAATTAAAATTAATAAACAAAAAGCGTTGCAACTTTTGTGGCGAGAGTTTTTAAAGTGATTTGGCTTTTTTTTTTTTTTTTTTTTTTGGCCAAAAGGGCCCAACAGCAACTACAACAACAAAGGCATTGCTGCCCACGCTGTCGCTATGTTGAGAGCACGTTATAAACTCGATTAAAGCGCAGAAAACATACGGCCAAACAACAAACCAAGCCAACCAAACCGGGAACAGGAACGGGAACGGGAACGAGACTAGCAAACAAGCAAATACCGGATACAACTGCGGCTCAGTCGTCCAGCCGGCACCAGAGTATGCTTTTGCCAGTCGCCCCTGCATTGCCTCATTGCGTCAATCCCCCAGGTTCGACTACTGTCTGGTTGCATACATTCCTCTCTGGCTTGGCTGTCAGTCAGTCAGTGAAATGCTGCTGCGTCCCGTGTGCATTTAAAGTACATTTATGTCAATCACGCTCATTATGCGCACATCACTGCATTAAATTATACACATTGAGTGCCTGAAAAGAGAACGCGTATTGAAGGATAAAGAGAGATGCAGAGAGAGAGAGAGAAGACGTAGGAAAAGTGTGACCATAAATGTAACTGGGAAACGTAGCGAAGGAAGTTTAATGCGCCAGCGGAAGTCGCCATATTTGTACATTCGGTTGAGGCAGCTGTCGTTATACCCTAGCTTATTGCTTGATGGGGTATACCTTGTACGGTAGATGAAAAAGAGAACGAGCTTTGAAGGAGAAAGAGAGAGATGGAGGGAGAGAGAGGAAGGAAGTTTAATGCGCCACCGGAAGTCGTTATACCCTAGCTTATAGCTTAACTGGGTATACTTTGTACTGTAGATTGAAAAGGGACAACGAGAGAGAGAGAGATAGAGAGATGATTGATCGAAGGACAAGTGTGACGCCAGCGGAAGCCGCCATATTTGTACACTCGATTAAGGTGGTTGTAGTTGTACCCTAGCTTATACTGCGGACTCTAGATTGCCTTACTTACAGAACATTATTAGAATAATCGATGGGATAACTTTGTAATTCAATTTCAAGCAAGTGAGAGCTGCTTCCCCTAGGTAAACCATCTGGCAGAAGCACAAAGAAACCAGGTGATTGTTTGTTTGTTTGTAGTAATCGACTGAACCCATTGCCAATGACCACAGGAAACGGAAATCTGCTCGACTTGTCAAGTACACTATGGTCTGGTCACCTTTTGAGAGAAGCAGAGGTTTCATTTTTTCTTCTTTTCGTTTTGTTGGCTTAGACTCAGCTTAATGTTGTTGTATTTGTTGCTGTAGCTGCTGTTGCTGTTGCTGTTGCTCTTACTGTGGCTGTTGCTGACAGGAGAATGAGTTCAAATGAATTTCAACCAAGAATTTCGCTTGTGTGCTTTCGTTGCAGGCTGAAATTCCAGCCCGTGCTGTGCTGTGTAGTGTTGTGTTGTGTTGGTTTTTGGCTATCATTTCCAGTGCAACACACTTGCCATATAAACCTTCCTCTCTCCTTTTTTCGGGACTTTTATCGTTTCAATTTTAACAGCGCTCATTAAAAGCGGCTCGTAAAATTTACGCCGTGAATGCTGCTGCTGAAAATGGTGTGTGAATTTTCCGAGCAGTGGGTCATTAAAGTGTACGATATGCGGCATCCTGGCAACCACATTGCTGCACATTGTCCTGCCACAGGCAAGAGAGAGAACTGTTGCACATATCGCATTTCGCAGCCCATTAAAATATAAACGCTTTAAGTGCAGTTTAAGTAAGTTAAGCATTTTAAACAAATTTGTTTGCCTAACAAAACTCAATACAATTTAAATGATATGTTAACATAATATGCACAATTTTTTGCTTAACTAATTAAGTGTTTTTAAGAGCTGCCAGAAATCACATTTTGCTCTGAAAGTTGTGGCAAGTGTGCAAAGAGCGAAAAGCGTTGCATATGCCACGGCGGGTGCACGTAACGTTAACTGTCAACGCGTCACTCAGCGCGCTAATTAAGTGAAAAACTATGTTAAAAAGTGCAGAGAGGAGGATAGAGTGTGAGAGGGCAGGGAAGACACACACTGTCGCATCTTTTTGACCCAAAAAACGTGCCAAGTTGTTGACAAACAACAAACAGTGTCGACCCAAACTCGACGCTGTTCTGGTTCTGATTCTCATTCTGATTCTGTTACTGAATCGGTTACTGCTTCTGGGCGCCTGACACTGCCAGCTTCCGTGTGCCCACATAATTTGCAACAACAGTGGCAGCGGCACCGGCAGCGGCTGTGGCAGCGACAGATGCAAATGCGCGACTCCCGGAGTCGTGCCCAAAGGCGCTTAACCCGCTTTTGGTGTGTCGGGTGTGGATGGAAAACAAGCGTAGCGCAGCTTAGGCAACAAACTTTGTTTGCCTCGTGCCACGCTAAAGTTACATCAAAGTGCGAACCACAAAAAAATACCAGGGAAAAAAGAATAAGATAAAATCAGTAAAAGACAGCAACACAACAGATAGAGAAGGACAGCGCAACTAACAAGTAATAGGATGTCGCATAGTAGAAACCACTTGGCGACAATGTGACAGCCAAGCAAGAGCGTATCAAATTAAAATTGCGAACCAACACACACACACACACAGACACACACACACACACACACAAAGCAATGGCAAACGGCAAACGGCAATGGCACGTAGCAGCAGCAAGAGTCAATTAAAATTTCTATTTGATTTGGCAAATGTCAGTGGCAAGCGGACATGGGACATACACAGGACGCTGGACGCTGAACGCAGGACACACGACACAGGAGACAGAACACACGACGAGCAAACTCGGAGCACACCGGAGACAGATTCGAGATGCCCGCATGGCCACCCACAACGCTGACCAAATGCCAACAGTAGATAGACAAGAGTTGAAAATTGGCTACAGGTACAAAAGCAAACAGTGTGAAGTAAACGTGTTCTACAAATCTATTTCGCGGCAAAAACTGTAATGAAAAAAAGCATAGGTATTTCGCAATAAAGTTACACATTTATTTAAAAACAATTAATAATAATAATAAAATAATAATTAATAATCGTTCACTTAATGAGCATAAGTAAATAAAGTTGCATTAAATTGGTAATATTAATAAATAAATAACTTTTTAAGAAAAAAATAATTAAGCAAGCGAATCAGTTGGTACCCTGCATAATACCCTGTACAGGCGCCTTAATTAAGTATTTTGCTTAAAGAATACTCTTTGCATTCTCATAGCAACAAACTCTTTCATAAGTACACATACTCCATTGAAAGCTGAGTGTTACGTCACTTCATTTTCATATGCATGGATCGCAGTCGTTCGCTATCCCGCTCGCACACCTGTGCTGGCCGCAAAGAGCAAAGCGCCATCAATTCAATGCAAACATTTCATTTCTGTTTATCTTTTTTATTTATAAACTGAGCTTAATGAAACTTTTAGCATTTCTTCTATAGGATTTTCTTCAAGCACCTGTTACAATTATTATTTATTTGGTACATTTAATTTATTAAAAATGGATTATTATTTTAGAAAGGTATTTAGTATTCAAAGAACTTTTCATAAATAATTATAAATTTGTAATAAAATAATTACTAAAATGAAGATGAAATTAGATGTTCCATATTAATATACATATTTAATAAAATCAATAACTTTTGGCAGAAATAAATAAATAGTAATAGTGCGTTAATTATCAAGTGAAATAAGTACTTGAAAGCCATAAGAGAAATGGTATAGAAATCATTTTCGAGAACAGCCACAGTTCAGACTGTTTGGCTGTGAGGACGTCAGGTAAACGAACTCAATGGCAGGCCATTGAAAAAGATGAGCTGAAAGTAAAATAAACTGAAATTGAGTGCATAACACAAGGGCATGGGCAAGTTTAAGTATTCAGTGCACAAAGGCCACATTTGACTGTACGAGTGCACCGAATTACAGTGTACGATTGCCTGGCAAAAATAGTATGCCATTACAGGCATTGTTTAAAGTGGCCAAATGTTTGTTAATATGCCAGACAAGTTGACTCTTTGACTAATGGGACATAAGGTTGCCGACATGGAACGTGCATTCAAGCCTTACAAACTAAATGAAAACGGCGTAAAACTAATTCTCAATGCCGCCAAGTCGTTGAATATGTGAATGCAATTGCAGCACTCATAAATTACTGAAAGCGCAGATATACAGCCACAACAACAAAAATAACAACAATAACAATAACAACAACAGCAGCAGCAACAACAACGAACATAACACGCATTGCGGACAAAAGCGTAAAATTTATGATGCAATTTTTTATATTTTTGTTGCTTTTCATATTGTTACCTGCCGCCCACAAGCGCAAACACAAACACACATACATGCACTTGCAAAAGGCATTCATAAAACTTAACGGATGCGTTAATAACAATGAAAATAAAAGCGCCACCTATGTGCCGTGAATGAGAAACTAGTGCGCCAAAAGTGTGCTACAAATAATGTAAATTCTCAGTGCGTACGATAATTGGATGCCCTCGGTAATATTTCAAAAGAATGCATTTTGCAACTACAACAACAAATACATTTAGCTGAAAGCAAAGGTATATAAGCCAAACAATTTTCCACTTTAGATTTATAGCGAAATTTTTTAAAATATGTAAATATTATCCATATCGGAGGAACATGAAACGACATTTCAATATGTTTTGCTTTGTTGATTGGCTGTCTCTGACTCTGCTTGTCCAATGCTAACGAAACTCTCACTCAATGCTGTGGTTCCTGCCCAGAGACATGCTCAACTAACTCAATTGTATGCGCCAGAGACTGGGTGATCCAAAGCGTATGCAAGGAAGGGTATATTATAGAAAAACCCGCTTGTGTTTTACGTTCCGACTATCCGACTGTCCGACGGGTGCTGTACAATCCGCAGAACAGGATACTGTTGTTAAATTTCCATTGAATTGGTTAGCTGAATTCAAACTGAAATATATACTGAATTAAAATTAATAAACGTATTATAATTGAATACAACAAAATAAAATAAATAAAATTGTATAATTTAATTAAAACAGAAAAATATACAGAAATTAATTAAACAAACTTAATATAATTTAATTAAATCAACTAAATAAAACAACTAAATGTAATATAATTTAATTTAAATAAAAAAAAATATACAGAAATCAAACTACTAAACGTAATATAAATTAATAAAAATAAAATAAAAAAAAATAACAAATGAAATAAAATTTGATTAAAATAATATAATTAAATTAATTCTCAAAAATATAAAGAAATAAAATAAGTTAAGGTAATATAATTTAACTTAAACAAAATATTGTAATTAAGAAATAAAATAAAATAAACATTAATTAAATCGATAATATTTAACTATCAGTAAATTTCCGTGTAAATAAAATAAATTCCTGAGTTTTTTCCGCTGCTTACTTTGCTTGTCAATTTTAATTATTTTATAATGAAATAATAAATAAAAAACAATTATAAGATATAGTTAATTAACTTTATAACCATCTAAATGTGGATAAGTTAAAATATTGTGAATATCGATCAAAAGTTAATCGAAAACTGTGGAGCAACTGCTATCGATAGTGGCGAATATTAATTTTAATGAACATAAATTATATAAAAACAACAATTAATTGAAGAACTGTAATGTTAACAATGATAAATTTATAATGCTAAGTAAAAGACAATTCATTAGTATTTATGGACATATTTTGTTTGAATTTATTGCCGTAACATTCAGCTTAATATCAATGAGAAAGTTAGTTTTTGTTGCGGAGGTACATTGAAATGATTGAGGTTAGAGGTTTTAAGACCGCACCACTGGCTTTACAGTATTTCCCCTTCGTTTGCCGTTGCGATTGCGCCTCTTGCTACCACGATTAACCGAGCCGCGTCTGTTGATGCGTCCATTTCCGCATTTCCTTGTGCCACTTCTGTTGCGGCGTCTGTTGCGTTGGCCGCCATGATTGCCACGTGTGGCACGGGATTCAGTGCGCTCCATTGCCTGCAGTTCAGCGAGAATTCTGTTAAGCTCTGCAAAGCTGGCATTATCGAGGTTGTTTAGATCGTCCTTCTCGTCGTAATCATCGCCAACAATGTCATCACCCTCTCCACCGTCCAGATTATACAGCTCGTCCTTTCCGTAGCGCATATCCTTGCTCTCCCTTTGCTGCAGCTCTGGACGCGGCTGCAGGGTCTTGGACTGCTCCGCCCAGGTGACTTCAATGCCGATGAACAGCACAAGCGTGCAGAGTGTGAAGTACTTGAATGACATGTCGAATGTCGGATGTCAGATCGATATGTTGCTCTGGTTGCTGTGTCATTGTGCTTTTATATGAGTTCTTTAGTTGGTCTGTAGGCGGCTGTGTCAACTGTGTGTGGCTTTGTTTGGCTTAGCCAAGCTTGTTTGCATTTTCTCAACACCCCCTTCTTTAGGCCCAGTTGCAACAACAGCTTATCAGCATTTCCAAGTCGTACAGAAAGTTATTAGAAAGCCCGCAACATTTTGACACCTTTTATTTATGCGTTAAGCAAATTTAAATTAGTTTTTATTGTTTACCAGACGCACAGACCGGGCCAGGCCAGGCCAGGCCAAGTCAGGCCAGAACGGAGCTAAACTAATGATGCAATGTTCCAAAGTCACGTACACGAATGTTGGCAGCAGCGTCGCCAGTTGCTGCCACAATCAAACAACAACAAACTTTTGTTGCTGTTGTTGTTCTTCGTCATCTTTGTTGGTGTTGTTGTTGTTGTTGTTGTTGCTCTTGTTGTTGGTACTTTTGCTCTCTATGTTAATTTTAATTGTGGGCACGTACAAAGGCGACAGCTACTGGGCACAACTGGCAACAAACTGCATAAACATGATATTTGTTTTTGGTAGTAGTTATAAGATACATTTGTATCAAACACCCGCCTGCCTATAGATACATTTACCATACATATACATATATATATATATATATATCCCTACCATTTGTGGCGACTTGTACTTATTCGTATAGAACACGAATGATTTAGTTGATAAATATTGACGAAATAAAGCATAAATATCAAGTGCTTCCTTATGAAATGCTTTTAATGGATTGCCGCTTGCCATTTTCTTAATCACAATAGATTTATGTGAATTGAAAATACAATTTGTGCAGACCGGGCTGAATAATAAAATCAATAAAATACATTTCTCGACAAGTTTTCTATAAATATTTTGAAAGTAATGCAATCTTGTTGAGCACTTTTAATAATAAACTTTAAACTTTATAAATTTTCCGTACTCGTAGTTAGATTCTTATAAACATTCGATGGCTGAAGCAATGCTTTTATATATTTATAAAATTTGATATATATTTATATTTGATATAAATCAGTTGCAGCTGATTGAATTGAGCTTTATTAATCAATATTTATATGCTGACGACATAAAAATACCTATAAAATTGCTTCTCTACAATTTTACTATCAAAATACTTTTATTTAATATAACTTTCATCTTCTGCTGCATTCCAGGTCCCTGTCCAGCTTCCTATTTCACATGCAACGATGGTTTTTGCATACCATTGCGCTGGAAATGTGACTCGAAGCCGGACTGCTCGGATGGGTCTGATGAGAGCAGTGAATGCGGTGAGTACTTGTGTTACCAGCGGATCCACCAGTGAATCCACCAGTGAATTCAACCAGTCCCACCAATGTGTGCAGGCCAGTTTTCAGGGCCTGCTGTTGATTGCGATATTATTGGTTTGACTGTTTGGCTGTAAACGTTTTTGGCTGACTGCGCCTAATGACAGGTGCTGGTCAACGCGCCACAAAATGCGTAAAAGCCTCTGCCAGAAACACCAAATGCAATTAGTGGCCCAAATGTTGTTGTTGCCCTGCTGTGCACTTAGCCCATTGTGGCCATTCCAAATTTCCGCTTGGGATGCCACTTTAACTCTGAACTCTGTCAAATGCATTTGCATTTGCAGTTGAAATTGCAATTGCAGTTTGCAGTTTGCTGTTGCATTTACAGTTGCCATTGCCATTGCGCTGCTCTTGTTGGGCTTTAAGTTGACATCCATATAACCCACATGCCTTTGTCAGGCAGGCAGTCAACCAGTCAGTCAGTCAGTCAGTCGCTCGGTCGATCGGTCGTCCGGCCACTTCAGCACCTCCCCCCACAAATTTAATGTGTAGACGTTTTCGCTGCCTGCCAATAAAAAACGAAAAAAGGAAAGCAACAACGAGCTGAGAACTGAGAAATGGCAACGTTGACAACAACAAAGCACAAACATATATAGCAACTGTGCCGGAGGCCAACGTATTGGACGCTGCCCCAGCGTTGCAAGCTTGGACTGTCTTTCTGTTGGCATTTTTAATTTCATTTTATATTATAGCATTTTTATGGTGACAACACAGCAACAGCAACAACAATAAGAGCATCAGTGCAGTCAACAGGCAACAACTCTGACGACAAATTGTCGGCAAATATTAATGCAACAGATTATAATAAATGTGGCAGCCACTGCTGCATCCTCATCTACATTTGCCAAACTCATGACAAGCCCCTCGCTCCCTCCCTCTCTCTTTCACTCTCTCTCTCTCTCTCTCTCTCTCTCTCTCTCTCTATCAGTCTTTCATCCACGCAATTTCAATTAAAGCTCACTGACTTGCAAACAAGGTTGCCATCTGGTACATATATTTTGTACCACATTTCAATTGGAAATGTACCATTGTACCAATTTAGCAAACTTTAAAATCAGACTTAATATTAGAAGAAAGAAAAGTAAAACAAAATACAAATCAATAATTAATAAATCCTTTTTAAATTTTAATGTAAGAAGAAAAAGTAGCAATTTCAACAATTCTGTACTAATTATTTATACTTAACATTTCTAAATTTATTTTGCTTGGAAGTAATCCAACATACCAAAATATACAAAATGTACCAGTTTTGGTATAATTGTACCATAAGTGGCAACAGTAACTGCAGAGCTGCACACACACGCATACCAGCATACATTCGCACTATAGACGGTACATACATACATATCTCTCTCTTGATATATTGCATTTAAACTGCCTGCGACGCAGAAAACTTTTCCGAGGGTTTTAGCACTCCCTCGAAATAAATTTCATTTAATTTATATGCTCGTTTCTTCCTCTCCCCCCTCCTCCTTTTTTTTAACTTTTTAACGTCTAAAACTAAACGGAAAGCTCAGTTATTATCCTGGAAATGACAATTATGAGCACGAAATATGAATTGACTAATTGACAATTTTCTTTCGACAATTTGTCAATCCAGAGTGCTGTTTTTTTTATCTATTTGACTTGTCAGATAAATTCGGTTATTTCCCCAGAGTAGAGCATAAAAGAATGCTTAACAATTGCTTTACGGCTTTATGTATTGTTTTCGACCATTTTGTATTACCCAAGTTGATTTAATAACTGCCAGCATGCAGTTAACGCGTCCCACACAATTTGGCCAAGATTTGCCACACCATTCTGTTCGTATCAAATAAAATGAAAATTTAAAATTTATACCGAAACATCTGCATACCCTTGGGCTTATTAAGTACTTCGCTCCGCCCATTCGTTGGGCTAAAACAATAGACGGCCAGTGGGCTGGTCTGGTTGCTTCTCTGGAGCTTAACCTCTTGGCAGCCAAAACATTCCTTTCGGACGTCCCATGTGTCGCCAACGTGGCTTTTATGGTTATGGCCGCGCGTGGATGCCACCCCTCCAACTCCCACCTATCTACGTTGTCATTGCCGTTGTTTCCGAAGCCGTTGCCATTGTCGTCGCCTTTGATTTGGGCAACCAACTCGGGAGCTGAGCTGTGCGTTCTTTGAATTCTCTTCACTTTTCACATTTTTTTCGTTGTTTTCTTTTTTGAATATTTTGGTGTGACAATTTGCATTTTTTTTTAATATTTTCGCTACAATGAAACCAAATGTGTTGAAAATTTGCTGCAAAAGTCACACTTAAAGTTTGTTCTGAATGGGCAATTTCATAGGAATTCTACTGTCCATATTTTTTTAGAGTTTAAAAACAAAGGGGATCAGTCAAGCGCACGCGACAGTATATCACACTGTGCGATTCTTCATAAAAAGTAAAAATGTTTTCATAATAAAACTGAATATAAATGTATGTATATGTTAAAATATAAAATAACTTATATAAATGGAAAGAAAGAAAAATAGTCCACTACCCCTTCTGCCATTTATATAATTTTGCACAAAAAGTATATCCCGGGCACAGGGTATAAAAACAATTTGAGATTCTAGGGATTTGCCGATGCGGACATCCACCTAATTCAATTAAGCAAATACCTGCCAGCTATATAGGAAGAACATTTAATAGCGCTCATCTATGTCCTTAGAAAGCTGCTTTACTTTGCACCCGTTCCAATCTAAAATTGTCTGAAAACATACTATCATATTTATTGCCTGCAAATGAAAAGTTTGTATTAGTTTTTAGAGTTTTTATATTAGAAAGAATATATAGAATATATATATATTAAAGATAATAATATAATAACATCTGAATAGTGAAAACATTAGGGGGCATTTGCATTTACTCAAAACAACAACATTTGAATAGCCAGTTCTAATTAAAGGAGAAAGAGCGAGGGAGACAAAGCTGTGTACACTGCTGTCGCTGAGTTTTTGTATGCTTTAAGCATATAAGCATGCACATACATACATAGGTTTTCTGTTTCGTGCGTGATCAGGAGTGCAAGCTCGCTGCGGTTAGCATCCATGCATGTGCGGGTGGGGGTGTTTGTGTGAGCAGCTGAGCGTTTCTAGAGAGAAAACACTCTGCACTGCAGTGCAATAATGTCCATGCTTGTGTGCATTTGTGTGATCAGTTAAGCAAGCCCACTGCAGTGTGCTTGCATGTATGTGTGAGCAACTGCATTGATTCTATGCAGTATGCGAATGTATGTAAAGCTCACAGAACTTAGCATCCACAGTGAGCGATGTGATACGAACAGTATCCACAGCGCAAAAGGGGAAGCAGGCTTGAGTTGAGGGGAGCTGAGAGAGGCTTAATGGAATATGACTTGGAATTTAAGTGATTTACTGTTTTTTAATATGTAATATATAATAATAAATACATATTGCCTGTCAGTTTGAGCTTCTTCAATTAATAATTCTAAATAAGGTAACATTATACTGTTTGCAGGTTGTGATTTTGATATGGATTGTATTTATTTAAACAAATCTTTGAAATATATAATTTTAGCTTGTTATATAAAAATAGCTAATCAGTCGACAGTGTAATATCTTTTGGCAGTATCCTTAATAAAGTAAATTGCTTATAAATAATAGAATCCCATATATATAATCCATGGCCGATGGTATAATAAAACAAAACGAAGAGCTTTAGTAATGATACTAAACAAATTAATTAATTTGACAATTAATATAGAAATTAACAATTAAAATATGTAATCTGTTCGAAGATTGATTGAACAAGTGATTTAGGTAACATTAAACCAGAAGCATACAATTTATGTTCTGAGTTCTTTATATCTCTTTCAATTCGATTGAATGATGATACTGATTGATCAATTCAAGCTAAATTGAGACAGATTAATCAAATGATTAATCAGTTCAAATGGGAATTACTACATTTGAACTGATTAATTCGTTTTGGCTTTTCCGAGTCGCTCTGGCTTTCAATTTTATTGAAATATTTTAACATTTAAATCCAAAACTTTGGTATGCTTAATTTTATTGAGATTATAAATTGCTTTTTAAAGAACACTCCATGTTCAGACGCAAATACTATTTTTTTTTTTAATAGATTCCAATTTATTTCAGATTTGTACTGTTTGTTTAAAATTAGTACATTACTACCTTCTACCAGGATGGTTTTTTGCAACATTGTTGTAGGCCGAGCGAAGTTTAGGGATCTGTCAAGGATGACTCCGAGATACTTGTAGTGCGATTCATGACTGAGGATTGATCCCAGCATCTTAATTCCAGGACAGAATCCAACTCTTGTAGAGAATGTCATGTTCGCACATTTAATAGGCTTGGGGATCATGGTAATCAGGGCAGACTTCCAGATCTTCGGGAAGTGTCCTAGCAGTAGGATGCTGTTGAAGAGCAGGACTATGAAAAGCACTGCCTTAGGCGGGAGCAGTTTAAATGTTCTGTTATCCAGATCGTGGTGCCCAGGAGATTTTTTTAGTTTTAATTCTTTAATTAACAATGAAACCTCCTGATATGTTACTGGTGTAGCAGGAGGGGTCATTTGGAACGGTCTACCCAGGGTTGCTTTAATATGCCATTGCATGTAGTCTGGTGATAAATTCAACGGCTTGAATCTATTCTCACAACTGTCTGCAAAAGTTTCAGCTTTCTCCATCCCAGAAAATCACCAGCCGCCTGATTTGGTTTTATTGAATAAGAAAATATATTTCGTAATTTGTAAGCTTTTAGCAAAACTTCAAATAGTCTTGTAATTTAAAGCGAAGAGCACTTGAAACTTTATCATGCCACAAATACTTACATACTTGTAGCTTGCCCTACTCTTGCCACAATTGCCTTTGGCAAATGTTGCTTGCCGCTGACTTATTTTGAATTTTAGCAAAATAATTCAGTGATTTGCACAAGGACACAGACAACAGCAGTAACCAACCAACCAAAAGCATTTACCTCCCCTTGCGTAGCACTGCTAAAAACCTCGAAAACCAACGAAACCGCTAACAAACCGTTCATAAATCTTCATTTACGTTATTGTTATTGTGGTTACTGTTTTGCGTTCTTACAGCCAAGTCACCCAAATGCAACGAGGGGCAATTTCACTGTGGCCAAAGCTTGAAATGCATACCCATGGCCTGGCTCTGCGATGGGGAATACGATTGCGGGAAGGGCGACATATCCGATGAGACCAACTGTAAGTAGCCAAAATGTGTGCACTATACTTATTACTGTTCCAACTTTAATCTCTCTCCCTCTCTCTGTCAGGCCACGATGCCGTTGTGCCCAAGTGTCGCGCCTTTGAAGGCGAATGCCACAACGGCGCCTGCCTCGAACTGTCGCGTTTCTGCGACGGCCACTGGGATTGTGATAACGATGAACTGTATTGTGGTAAGCTGGCATCATTGCCCCAAACCAAAGGTCATTCACTCACTTATCTATCGATAATTTGCAGATAAGCAAAATGCCGCTTGTGGTGCCCTAAACTGCAGCTACAATTGCAAATTGACGCCGCAGGGTGCACGTTGCTATTGTCCGGCCGGACAAGTGCCCGAGTCTGTCAACTCGACACGTTGCACGGACTACGATGAGTGCACTGTGGCGGGGACATGCGATCAACTGTGCCGCAATACACCCGGCTCTTATGAGTGTACCTGTGTCTCCGGCTACACAAAGCTGGGCAAGCGCTGCCTGGCCATAAATGGTGAGTATGCCAACTTGGATGGGACATTGGTTTATTGTCTACTAAACAACTCAATCACCCCCCACCTTTATCTCAATAGTGCCACCATCAGAGCCAGCAACACTGACCCTACTATCGGCTGGTGGTATTCGCCGCATCAGCACTGCTCCTGGGAACGGTGAGATGCCATTGATGTCCACACAGGCGGCTCAATTTGTGCTTGCCTTCGAGGTGTGGCATCGCAATCGAACGCTGTGCACCCTACAGAAGATGTGGTCAGAGCTAACCATGCATTGCCAGCGCATCGAGGATGCCAATGTCAATTGGACGCTGCCCGTCTCCACGTTCATCTCACCCGAGCAATGTGAGTTCCAATTCGAATCTCTCTCTCTCACACACTCTTTCTCTCGCTGTGTGTGCGTGTGTGTGTGGCCATAATTTGTGCATTGTTTGCTGATGTTTGTTTGCTTTTGTTGTTTTTTTTGGCTCGTGTTGCGGCCTTGTTTGCAGTTTTCGTCGAACTACGCTTAGACTGGCTGTCAGGCAATTGGTATTTCCTCAACGAGGACGATGGCATGGTGTATCTGTGCACCAATGCGGTAACCTTCTGCCGCCTCATACTACATCAAGTGGAGCATCCATCCTCGCTGGTACTTGACCCCACCAAGGGTTATCTCTTCTATACGGATGGGTCGCCCAGCTTGTCCCGTGCTCTGCTCGATGGCAGCAATCGGACAACACTCGTTAACACGCAGATTTATCATCCCAGCAGCGTTACATTGGATTTGGCCAGCGAGCATGTCTATTGGATTGATATCTACAAGGATGTCATTGAGCGAGTCAACTACAATGGACTGCAACGCTGGACCTTGAAAAAGACCCCAAACGTGAGTTGGAAATTGCTTGATTTATGCACATATATATTCGTACTTTAAAATACTCTTACATCTGTTAGAGTACAGGTTTTTAAGACAGGTGAAAAGTAATAATTTAAAGTGTTAAACAGCGACTCTTTTAGAGGAATTAAAGTTCCTATTTCAAAAAACTCTTTAAGCGGTTAGAATGATTATGGAAATTAAGAATTTGAATTGGAAAACAGCGACTCTTTTAGAGGAATTTAAGTTCTTATTTATAAATACTCTGTAATGTGTTAGAAAGTAACGATTTGAAGTGGAAACAGCGAGTCTTCTAGAAGAATTGGAGTTCTTATTTCTAAATACTGTATAAGCTGTTATGGAAGTAGTAGTATTTGATGTAGAAAGCAGGGACTCCTCTAGAAGAATTGGAGTTCTTATTTCTCAATACTGTTTAATCTGTTAGAATGTCTATGGAATGTACCGATTTGAAGAGGAAAGCAGAGAGTCTTCTTGAATATTATTGGCTGTATAGTTTATTTATAGTTTTTTAATACTAATCATTTTATATAGACTTCTGTTTTATATATGAGGTAATATAAATATTGTGAAACACATTTGTTATTTGTTCACTTGAAACAGAAAGTCTTAAAATTAAGACTGTATGCAGTCTTGATTTGAAACATTTTCACATATTAAATTTACTTAGGCAACCATTTTTAAGACAGGAGGCTCATAGATGTATTTTTGGCTATTTTATTTAATTACTTAAAGTATTCTTTTAATTATTCGAAGAGGGTTTTAAAAGCAGAACTTAAAAAGCCAGATTGCTCTTGGCTGCAGTATTTCAAACTTTCTATCTCCCTTAGAAGTAGCTGAACAATTTGTTGATAAGCCTTTTTTGAAAATAAATATATAAAGTGTTTCAATTGAAGGAAAATAAGTGCAGCTTACACTACTGCAACAGTAACTGATCGAAAAGCGTTCAAAAGTATAGATGCGTATCAGTTTAATGAAATGCCAAAAGCCTTAAACTGCAACTGAAATAGCTCGTTGACCTATAAAGCGTAAACCTTTTAAATAAAACACGTAAAACCGCAAAAAGTGAAACAAAAATAAAAACATGACCAAAGTTATTTGCAATTTCCGTTATTGTTGTTGTTGTTTTTGTTGTTGTTTACAGTCGCCGGTGCCATTGAAGACCATCCAGGCAGTGGAGATATTCGAAAACACAATTTATTTGGCACCCTGGACGGACAGGGCCATCGTTGGTCTGGACAAATTTACGCTGAAGGCGCGCGTGCTTTTGGCGAATGTGACGCGTGGCACAAATTTTCGCATTTTCCATCGCCAGAAGCAGCCAGAGGTGGCGCATCCGTGCCGGGAGAACAACGGCAATTGCAACCAGATTTGTGTGCCTCTTTGGATACGAGGATTTGCGAGCGCCAAGTGCCTTTGCACAGCCGGCTATAAATTGTACAATCAGACGACCTGTTTACTTTCCGCGCACGATAAATTCCTGGTGTACACCGACAAGCGTTTGGTTCGCATCACGGGCGTGCCGCTGGGCACCGAGGAGGTGCAGCAACTGGAACAGCTTGGCGAGCAGCCCGATGTAATGGTACCCATTTACAATGTCTCCGGTCCAAAGGCCATCGATGTAAATGTGCGTGGCAAATCCATTTTGTATGTCATACCCGACCATGAGGCATCCCCCCTCAGCTCCGATGAGCCCGTTTATACCATCAAGAGCCAGTCCCTCAATGGCAGCGTATCGCGCACTCTGTCCACAGGTTGGCGCCAGGTGCAAGCCATTGCTTACGATTGGATTAACGAGCATTTGTATTGGACGGGCTATCGGAAACTTCATGTCGCTCCTCTACGTAATATGAGCAAAGTCCTTACCTTCAAACTGGACTGTGATGCCATGTAAGTAGAATCAACTATCTAAAGCTCCATAAATGAATACGCATATCTTAGTATCGATACAATATCTATCGATAATTATCTCATATATGAATGTATGTTGTGTACCTATCTTAGGTTCTTCTCTACACCCGACTATGTCCATCCATAATACACACTTCCAAATTAACAATAGTTTAAAGACAACTCTTGTAAAACAATCATGAAAAGTTTCTTTAGGATCGGTTTACAAAGCAGAGAGTGATCCCAATTTGCATAGAAGAGATTTGAGACAGAGCGAATGTCGCCAGCATCTGCATGCATATAGAGATGAATACATATGTACGTATGTATTTACATACATATATTCATATGCAAGTACATACAGTGGCTCACAGCTTATTTCAACCAGCACCAAAAAAAACTTTAAGTAGCTATTATATCTAAAATAAAAAAGATATCAATATTAAAATGATGCAGGATGTTAGATCAGTTTTTTATCTTACTAAGTATAACTTCATTTATTTTTTTTGCTATTTTTTTAATATTTTTTAACAATTTAAAACTAAAAAATCAACTTAAAACCAGTCGAAAAGGCTACAGTCGACCGCATTCGACAGTATAATACCCTGTACAGGCTTCTATATTAAAAGTATTTTGATAATAGGTACTTTGATTACAATAAAAGGAAGAACATAACAGGTGTTTAAAGAATACACTTTTGAAACTGTCATTTAGCATACGAATTCTTTGCTTGCTTATAGCAGCTAACTGTCACTTATTTATACATATTCAATCAAAAGCTGAGTGTTACGACAGTTAATTTACTTATGCCTGTGTCGCAGTAGTTCCCTATCTCGCTCGCACAAATATGCACACATGGTAAGCAGACGCATGTGTCACAGTCGTTCGCTGTCTCGCTCTACGATTCCGTGGAAAAATAACTTTTATTGCTGATTATCTGTCTTATTTACAAACCGATCTTGATGAAACTTTCAGCGTTCCTTCTACATATCATTCTTAACGCACCTGTTAAGTTAGAAGTGTCTACGTTGATGTGGCTATTATTCGTTTTTTTCGATTTGCGGGGGAAGGGGGGGAGGTATCCAAAATAATAAACTTGATCTGCGTATGGTATACAGGAACCTTGATGCCAAATTTGGTGTCTCTAGCTCTTATAGTTGCTGAGATCAACGCGTTCATACAGACGGACAGACGGACGGACAGACAGACGGACATGGCTCAATCGACTCGGCTGTTGATGCTGATCAAGAATATATATACTTTATAGGGTCGGAGATGTCTCCTTCTGCCTGTTACAAAAATTTTTTTCACAAAGTTAATATATCCCTGTACAGGGTATAATAATGCCACAGCTTATTTCAACCAAGTAACCAATTCTATCGTAAAACTTACATTATATATGCTAAAGCTAATTATTAATATTTGGTGTTACCACCCTTCTGTTCAATTACCATTTTGAGCCTCTTTGGAATGGACTCGACAAGATTTCGAGTCACCTCAGGGGTAATTTTGGCCCATTCCTCAACCAGTGCTATCTTGAGATCCTTTTTGCTCGAAATTTGACGTTTTCGGATGTTTGAATCAAGAATTGCCCACAAATTTTCAATCACATTTATGTCAGGTGACTGTGCCGGTGGTTGCATTACATGCGGACAGTTCCAGATGAGCCAAGTTTGAACAATACCCGACTTATGTTTCGGGTCATTATCTTGGTAGAAACGGAAATTGTCCCGAATACCCAGATTATCCGCACTTTTCAGCAAATTGGACTTCAAAATCCCAAGATTATGAGTCTTGTCCATTGTCGTCTCTATGAACTCCAAGTTTCCAACTCCGGATGCCGACATACAGGCCCAAACCATAATGCTACCCCCACCATGTTTGACCGTAGCCTTTAAATTTTTTGCGTGCAGCTCCGTATTCGGCTTACGCCACACGTAGGAGGCTCCATCTGACCCAAATATGTTAAATTTGGATTCATCAGCGAATATAACGGTATTCCAAAAAGTAAAATCCTTACTTATGTGCTCCTTGGCAAATTCTAAGCGGCACTTCTGGTTCTTGGTGCTAATAAATGGCTTCTTTCTAGCTACTCTGCCATTATAATCATGTTCCCGTAGCACTCGGCGAATAGTTTCGGGATAGCATGACTTGCCCAACTCCTCCTCCACTTGACTAGCCACTTTTGGAGCCGATAATCTTGGATTCTCTTTGATTTTCCGGACAATATAGCGCTCATCCGTTGGATTAAAAATTTTGTTTGGAGCATTTCTGCCTTTATCGTGCGTCCTATTTTCCCGAATAAATCGGTAAATGATGCTCTGCACTGTGGAATCACTTAGTCCAACCATGAGAGCAATTTTCCTGCGTGAATGACCATTTTTGTGGTGATTAAGAACGAGTTCTCGCTGTTCAATTGTTGTCCGTGGTACATTTCTAAAGGCACCACACAAAAATTCGGCGAAAATTTATTTCAATGTATTGCGAAAATCATGACTAAAGCATAGAAAAAGAATTAACCGTTATTGTGCAAAATAACGGATCCCAACTCAGCTGCAAAGTATTTGGTTGAAATAAGCTGTGACATTATTTTTAGTTGATTTTTTAGTTTTAAATTGTTAAAAAATATTAAAAAAATAGCTTAAAAATAAATTAAATTATATTTAGTAAGTTAAAATACTACTCTAACAAACTGCATTAGAATTTCTTTGATATCTTTATTAGTTTAGATATAATAGCTACTTAAAGTTTTTTTTGGGTGCTGGTTGAAATAAGCTGTGAGCCACTGTATGTGCATACGCAGATGAAATAAATTGCAAGCGCGAACGTGTATAAATACTTATGACAACTGATAGGCATCTGCTCGCCTGCATCAATATTGAGCATAAAAACCGTTATCTTTTCCAATTCTTCTTTACTCGCTGCTGCATAAATGAAACTATGCAACAGCAACACTTTCTCTTGCATCTCACTCCCACCAATAATTTAGTGGAGCTTGCTGGTCAGCTCAATTTATACATACACAGGGGCTGGAGAATTGCATTTACACAACATGCCTTTGCCCAACCCTGAGCATTTACACAAAATGATTGTGATCAACAACCCTGTTTATGTATAAATAGAATGATCCTGAAATGACTGATTGACTCCGTCGTTATTCGTTGGAATGAATTTCCCTCGATTCCCAATTTTCCATTCAGTAATTGAATGTTAATTCTATGTGAATTAAGTATAATTGTCTAGTAATCTTTCATTTGCAGGTCATTGAAGGTCGATCCTACAACAGGTCTTCTTTACTGGTCGCAATGGTCGTTTCAATCCTGCGAGGCAGGCATCTACAGCGCTTGGATGGATGGCACACACAAGGAGCTGCTGGCAAAGTCAACCGAAGAGCTGCCCATGCGTTGGCCACGTAGCTTAGATGTGGATAGGCGCAGCAAGCGCATCTATTGGTGCGACTTTACGGTGGGCACGATTGAGCGCATGAAACTGGATGGCACAGGGAGAGAGTTACTCTTCAAGTTGGAGCAGTTTCATCCGTATGCATTAGTGCAGCACAATGGCGTTGTCTATTGGGTGGATAACATAAACTCGACCATTTGGCGGTTTCATGTGGATCAAACGAATGTGAACAACACATTTAGCTCGACGGTGCATCTACATCCAAACGGCAATGCCATCGATTTGCGCATCTTTGATGTGGCCATACAGCCACTGCCGCAAACACCCAGTGAATGTGCAATGTCCAAGTGTCCTGGCATGTGTCTGAACTCGCCGAAAGGCGCCATTTGCCGTTGCCCAGATCGATATACACTTAATGGCACTGGCACTCATTGCATACCACAATTGACGCCATCAACGGCGACAACTCCGGCTCGTTCCAATTGCACTTCGGGTCATGAATGCCGCAGTACGCAACAGTGCATCGATGGCAAGGATCTCTGTGATGGCTTTGAGGACTGTGAGGATGGCACCGATGAGAGCAACGATGCACGGGGTCCATGTAATCCCCGCTCCTGTGATAAGAAATTGCACTTTGTGTGCAATGAACGTTGCTATCAGCGTGCTTTGCTCTGCAGCTCCATTAGCTACTGCTCGGATGGATCGGATCAGTTGAACTGTGAGCACAACACCTGCAATAGCAATGAGTTCACCTGCGAGAAGAGTGGACGCTGCATTCAACTCACTTGGGTCAATGATGGCGTCGTCGATTGTGGACCCGATGATGCTTCCGATGAATCATCGGATCTTTATTTTGATAGCAAGTGTCCCGAATTTGATTGCGGCAATGGACGTTGTCGTCAGTTTGCCGATATCTGCGATGGCCTGGACAATTGCGGGTAAAATATATATACACGATATACACTCTGTAAACTGTTTAACCTGTCTTCATTCTTAGTAACAATGCGGATGAGTTTGCCTGCGAGCATGAGTGTGGACATGGAGAACGTTATTGTCGTCCCATTGGCTGCTATGGCGAATTGCACATCTGTGACGGCATCAATGATTGCGAGGACTTCGCAGATGAGGCCAACTGTAATCAGACAAAGAGCGACAATCATCCGCTCACAGAATGGAAAGAGATTAATGAGTGTGCATCCTTGGAATTTGCCTGCTCCGATCCCTTTGAGTGTATACCAAAGACTCTGCGCTGCGATGGCATCAATCATTGCTTCGACAAGACGGATGAGGTGAACTGCACCGAGTTTCATGCCACCAAATTCGATCTCAATGAGACGGTCATATGTGAGCATCCAGATCGCTTGTGTGGCTTCAGCAATAGGTGCATTACGGTTAATCAACTCTGTGATGACCACAACGATTGTGAGGATACCACGGATGAGGGATTTCTTTGCGCTGACAAGCTCTGTGAACAGGGACATGAATGCTCTCATAATTGTCATAATACGCCCGAGGGTTACATTTGCTCGTGTCCGGCACATTTGTTCCTGCAACCCAATGGCAAACGTTGCAGCATGTTGCACGCATGTGAACATTGGGATACATGTGCCCAGGTTTGCGAGACCAATGGTAAGACTTATGCTTGCCAATGCCTTGAGGGCTTTGACTTGGCCTACGATAGGTTCACGTGCAAGAGCACCGCTCCCGATGAGCCCTACGTTATATTCACCAATCGACAGGACATACGTGGCATCAATCTGAAGACTCTCAGTGCCAGCAGCTTCTACAGTTCGTTGCGTAACATCATTGCCCTGGACTTTCTGTATAACAACGAGTCCAGCGTGGAGATTTTCTGGACGGACGTGATAGATGATAAAATCTATCGGGGTCAATTGGTTGGCGAAAGTCTGCGTAATGTTGAGGCTGTTGTCCATTCAGGTTTATCAACAACTGAGGGATTAGCTGTCGATTGGATTGGCAAGAATCTGTATTGGATTGACTCGAATCTGGATCAAATTGAGGTGGCCAAGCTGAATGGTAGCTTTAGAAGAACTCTCATTGCCGGCAACATGGAAAGTCCTCGAGCTATTGCATTGGATCCACGCGAGGGATTGCTCTTCTGGACCGATTGGGATGATAATTCGCCGCGCATCGAACGCTGCAGCATGGCCGGCGAGGGTAGGCGCTTTATATCCACCAATTGGCAGCTTAGTGCTGGCTGGCCGAATGGCCTGACCCTTGACTATACCCAGAAGCGTGTCTATTGGGTGGATGCCAAATCAGATTCGATAAGCAGCACCAAATACGATGGCTCCGAGCATCATGTTGTGCTGCGCAACAAGGAGATACTCTCCCATCCATTTGCCATTTCGGTCTTTGAGAATTATGTTTACTGGACGGATTGGCGCACAACGTCAGTGATTCGTGCCAACAAATGGAATGGCAGTGATGTCCAAGTGTTGCAACGCACACAGACTCAGCCCTTTGGCATACAGGTGTTGCACTCGAGTCGCCAGCCCTGGGATCGTAATCCCTGTGGCGACAACAACGGCGGCTGCTCCCATTTGTGCCTCTTGAGTGGCAGAGGAACATTCAAATGCGAATGTCCGCATGTTATGCGCTTGGATCTCGCCGATGGACGGAAATGTGTGCCCAATGAGCAAGTGCTGCTGTTTGTCATTGGCGATGAAATACGGGGCATTGATCTGCAACAGCCAAATCATCATACCATACCGACAATCAGGCAATCTCCCAGGGTATGTTGCAAGCAAATCCCTAACAATGTTAAGTATGGCATATTAACTTATATAACACTATTATAGCTTGTGTCGCCGCAACGTATTGATTATCTGGTAGAGGATAGTCACATCTATTGGTCGGACATACAACAGAACGAGATCTCGAGAGCTGGCATATCCAGCGGCCTCATTGAGCCCATTATTAATACAAATATTGAGAAGCCCTATGGCTTTGCCATCGATTGGATTGCCAAGCACATGTATTTCTCTTCAGGTCAAACGGTATGCACAATACTTGTGAGTAATCTGCAGGGAGAGTACACGGCACACATACATGAGAACCTCAATATGGTGGACAGCATTGCATTGGATCCGGCAAAGTAATTTATTATTTACAATCAATTAAATTCGCAATTAACTTTTGTACGTTGCATTATAGCGGCAAAATGTATTGGATACATTCGACACAGAACCACACACTGTGGCAGCTGGAGCAATCGAATCTGGATGGTTCCGGACGCCTTGTCATCCACCAGCATAACAATAGTATGAAAAGTCTGACGATGGACTTTGATTCGCAGCGCTTGTATTACGCATATGATAACTCGGGCATTGCCTACTATGATATTCCCAAGAATGAGACGCATCTGGTGCTGGTGGCCAGTCAAATCACATCAATCAGCTCGCTTACCGTCTACAATGGCACTCTCTACTTTCCCGAGAATATCCAAAGCGCCATCATGCACTGCGAGAAGGAACAGTGTCTGAATATGTCCTACCTACGCGTTAATACAAGTACAGTCAATCAACTATCAACAAATATAACCCAATCATTTAACTCTTTGCCCTTTCTTTGCCAGAGAGCATTCTGAGCATGAAGATGTTCTATGCAGATGCCCAGAGGGGCACCAACACTTGTGCTGGACCAATGCGTGGCGGTTGCGAGCAACTTTGCTTGGCCATCTCAGCCACAGATCACGTGTGCCGTTGCGCATTGGGCTATGATGTGGAGCCCAATAATCCCACTCGTTGCACACCTCGTGCTGAGTTCATATTCTATTCGATTGATGTGATGCAAGGTGTGGAAATGATTGATCCCAGCGAACAATTTGAGCCACCCAAAGCGGTTAGATTTAAATCTTTTAAGGTTATTGAACTTCATATTAAACCACTTCTCTTTCTCTAGGCTCTTGTGCCCATCTCTCGCGTGGGACTGGCAAGCTTTATTGAATACCACGCTGCCACGGACATGCTCTATTGGGGCGACAATAATTTCGGCACCATTTCACGAGTGCGTCGGGATGGCACACATCGGGAAACCATACTACATTCCATCAATCTGGCTGGACATAAGCAACTGGATTGGTTGGGCGGCATGGCGATCGATTGGATTGCTGGCAACATTTATTGGAGCGATACCATGCGCAATGTCATTGAGGTATCGCGTTTGGATGGAAGCCATCGCTATGTGGTTGTCGCAAATGTGGAGAAACCTAGTGTATTGGCTGTGGATCCACTGCAGGGACTGTTGTTCTATGTAACCCAAGAATATATTGGACGCATTGGGCTCGATGGCAGTCAACCCTTCGTGCTGGTCAATCAAACGCGTCCCAATTGGGCTGTGAACAGTCTGATCGTTGACATGGATGCCACAAAGGTCTATTGGTGTGAAAGATATCCTGATGCTATCATGAAGGTTGATTACGATGGAAATTTACGTCAAATGCTATTGAATGATACACTGAACAAGCCCGTATCGTTGGCCAAACTAGGAGATTATCTTTTCTGGGCGGAGAATAAGTACAGTGAGGGCTCCATTAAAGTGGCACCTTTGACTAATCTGACGAACTCACGACTCATAGTCAATACGAAACAGGATGTCATTAACGATCTCAAAATATATTCGAAACGTGTCCAACATGGCACAAATCCTTGTGCCCAAAACAATGGCGGATGCGAGCAGTTGTGTCTCTTTAACGGCACCAGCGCCATTTGTGCCTGCTCCCACAGTCGCCTCGCCGCGGATGCTGTTAGCTGTGAGCCATACGAAAATTTCCTGCTGTTCAGCTATCGCAGCAACATTGAGAGCATCCACATGACGGAGCACGCCAATAAGAATTGGCCATTGCAGATTATTTCAAATGCAACAATGATGCGCAATGTGATTGCCATCAGTTATAATTATGAGGAGCAGCTGGTTTACTACTCGGATGTGCTGCAAAGCACAATCAATCAGGTGCACTTCAATGGCACTGGGCAACGTGTGTTGGTCACGCAGCAGAAACGCGTCGAGGGACTGGCCTATGATATGGTCAATGAGCAGCTCTTCTGGACCTCGAATAACGATGCGGCTATACGTAGTCTGGAGCTGTTGCATATAAGGCCGCAGCCGGAGAAGAATTTGGAGCATGTGAATCATGTATTAAGTTTACAGAGCAAGGATAAGCCACGTGGCATTGCAGTTGAGCCATGTCTGGGCATGATCTACTGGACCAACTGGAACGAGCAATCTCCCAGCATACAGCGTGCTTATCTAACAGGCTATGGCGTGGAGCGCATCATACACACGGATATAAAGATGCCCAATGCTCTGACACTTGACTTGGAGCAGCAGCAACTCTATTGGGCCGATGCACGCCTGGATAAGATTGAGCATGCCAACTATGATGGCACCAATCGTGTGGTATTGGCACATACAACGCCCAAGCATGCCTTTGCCATGGCTGTGTATGGAGATCTATTGTTCTGGACAGATTGGGTACTGCATGCTGTGGTGCGTGCCAATAAATACACGGGCACAGATGTGCTCTTCCTTCGCGAGCATGTGTCTCAACCCATGGGCATCATTGCGGTCCAGAATAATAGCATCAACTGTGACTCGAATCAATGCAAGATACTGAATGGACTCTGCGAGGATGTTTGCATTCTCAACAAGGATGGCTTGGCCAAATGCCATTGTACGCAAGGCGTTCTCGCTGCCGATGGGCGACGTTGCATTGCCGCGGTGCATACCAATTGTGGCAAGTCGCAGTACAATTGCCATTCAGGAGAGTGTATACCCCTGGAGCTGACCTGTGATAATGTGGTCCATTGCTTGGATGGATCTGATGAGCTGCGCAATTATTGTGTCATCCGACAGTGTCCAGATAGTCACTTCATGTGCCAGAATCATCGTTGCATTGCCAAGGAGCAGATCTGTGATGGACAGCAGCAATGCGGCGATGGCAGCGACGAATCCCCATTGCTCTGCAACTGTCAATCCGATCAATTCCATTGTGGCAGCGGTGAATGCATCACCCGTAATTTCCTCTGCGATAACATGCGTGATTGTCGAGATTTCAGCGATGAGAAGCATTGTACCCAACGGACGTGCGAGCAGGGCGATGCCCTCTTTGAGCACTGTGCGAATAGCACCATTTGCATAATGCCCAGCTGGCGTTGTGATGGCGAACCCGATTGTCCCGATGGCACCGATGAGCTTGGCTGTAACCATTTCAATAACACAACCTGTACTATGGGTCAATTCCGTTGTGCGAATGGACGCTGCATTGCCAGTGCCTGGCGTTGTGATGGCGAGAATGATTGCATGGATGAGACTGGCGATAATGGCAGCGATGAGTTGAACTGTCGTCTCAACTGTCAGGTGAATCAGTTTGGCTGCGACAACGGTTGCATTCCCAGCAGCTGGCAATGCGATGGCAAAAGCGATTGTGCCGATGGCACCGACGAGGGTCCGCAGTGCCCCAATCGTCCATGTCGTGCTCATTTGTTCCAATGCAAGAGCTCGGGGCGTTGCATACCCCAGAAGTGGGTGTGCGATGGCGAACAGGATTGCCCCGGCAATGGGGATCAGGGTGCTGAGGATGAGGGACCACAATGTGGCGGCGTTGCTCATATTCCCGATTGTCAACCACCTGCGTTCCTCTGTTCGAGTGGTAAGTGTTTTTTATAGTCAATATTCAATAGTGTAGTATATCGTAATCAGCATCAACAGTTGAGCCAGGTCAGTCTGCTCCAATGCAAACTAATCCCTCCGATTTGAAGCTTGTATGATCTGTATTTTAGCTGTAAGCTGCTATGGATCTTATGATGGATCGAATACCGAATCATTGTATTCCTTAAAGAATGCGTAATAGAAATACAATTAGCTGTTTGCTCTTGTTGTCTCTTTTCGACATCAAAAGCAATGAAGTAACAATTTTACATGCTTTTGTTTTCGTCCCGTCTTCTCTCGCATACATTAGAGCTGGTTAACTCTGTGATAGTTTCATAGTTTATTTCTACTACTACTACTATATCTACTACTATTTCTACTGCTACTTCTACTACTACTATTACTACTATTTCTAGTACTTCTATTTCTACTACTATTTCGACTACTATTTCTACTACTATTTCTACTACTATTTGTGCTACTCTTTCTGCTACTCTTTCTGCTACTACTTATAGTACTATTTCTACTACTAATTCTACTACTACGTCTACTACTACTACTACTACTCCTATTACTACTTATACTGCTTGCTCCGAGCATGCGCACAGGTGCAGTTGTGCAGACTACAAAGAAGCGGAAAGCAAATCGCGTAAAATAACGGAGTGTTATAAAGCAAAAAGTTGTAAAGTAGATTCTAAAAATAAGAAATAGCAGAAGCCAGAATAATGTCATATAGTATTGCGGATTAAAAGATTCTTCCAATTTTCTTTCATTAACTAAATTGCTAATAGTATATATTTCACTGTACTAATCACTTTCAATTACAGGTCTTTGCATTGATTCGCATTATGTGTGCGATGGTGACGAGGACTGTCCAGGGGGAGATGATGAGTACGACGGCTGTGAGCCGGCTTATCCACCGCACGCCTGTCCAGGTGGCGCACAGATGCACGAATGCCAGGATGGCATATGCATCTATAAGAATCAAACGTGCAATGGCAAGCCGGACTGTGCCGATGGATCCGATGAGTTGGATTCCCTCTGCGCACACACACGTGCCTGCAATGGCACCAACGATTTCCGCTGCAAGAACGGTGCCTGCATCAGTGCGGATTTGTTGTGTGACAGGCGGAATGACTGTGCCGACTATTCGGATGAGGCGCTATGCAATATGAATGAATGCCTCATTCCAGATATTTGTGAACATGAATGTATCGACAAAGTGGTGGGCTATGAATGTCGCTGTCGCCCCGGATTCAGGCTGTTACCAGGAAGTACACATCTCTGCACTGATATTGATGAGTGTGATGAACAGCAGCCGTGCTCTCAGACCTGTATCAATACACATGGATCGTACAAGTGCCTGTGCGCCAAGGGATACGAGCTGCGGGATCATCATACCTGCAAATCGATCAGCAATGTGACCATGAAGCTAATATTCTCTAATCGCTATTACATCAGGCAGGTGAATCATACGGGCAACGGTTCCATATTGATCCACTCGCTGTCCAATGCGGTGGCCTTAGATTTCGACTGGGATAGCCAGTGTCTATATTGGTCAGATGTAACCAGCACAGTGGGCACCATTAAACGGCATTGTCCGGCGGAAAACAAGACGCAAACGCTGCATCAGGCAATGTTGAAGAATCCAGATGGCCTTGCTGTTGATTGGGTGGCCAAGAATTTGTATTGGTGCGACAAGGGATTGGATACGATTGAGGTATCCCAACTTGATGGCAAGTACAGACGTGTGCTAATCAATGATCATCTGCGTGAACCACGTGGCATTGCTTTGGATCCCTATCAACGGCACATTTACTGGTCCGATTGGGGCGATAATCCACACATTGGCAAGGCAGGCATGGATGGAACACAGCCACGCATGATTATACGCGAGAATCTGGGCTGGCCCAATGCCCTGACCATTAGCTTTGAGACGCAGCAGATTTTCTGGGGTGACGCCAGAGAGGATACGATTTCAGTCAGTGATCTCGATGGCAATCGTACACGAATCTTGCTCGCTCGCAGCATTAATCCGCATTTGAATCTGCATCACATCTTTGCGATTGCCGTGTGGGAGGATCGCATCTATTGGTCCGACTGGGAGACGAAATCCATTGAGTATTGCAATAAGTACGATGGCCAGAACTGCTCTACGTTGATTACAACTATACATAGACCCATGGACTTGCGCGTCTTTCATCCCTATCGCCAACATCAGCCAATTAGTGGTAATCCCTGCCTGCAGGCCAATTGCTCCACACTGTGTCTACTGTCGCCGGAGGAGCCGTTCTACAAGTGCGCCTGTCCCAACAACTTTGTGCTCGCCGAGGATGGACGCACGTGTCGTGCCAATTGCACTGCGGCACACTTTGAGTGCGTCAATACGTACAAATGTATACCCTTCTATTGGCGCTGTGACACGCAGGATGATTGCGGTGATGGCAGCGATGAACCGGAGTCTTGTCCGCCGTTCCACTGCGAGCCAGGACAGTATCAATGCGGCAACAGGAAGTGCATTCATCCCTCGGCCATTTGTGATGGCGTGAATCAGTGTGGTGACAGCACGGATGAGTTGAACTGCGATAAGTTCACGTGCTTTGAGAATCATCTGAAATGCGAGGCAACTGGCAACAGTTCGGCCTTCTGCGTGGACAGTGTGAAACGTTGCGATGGCGTACGAGATTGTCCCGGTGGCGAGGATGAGGCTGGCTGTACTCCGCTTGTCTGCAAGAAGGATCAATTCCAATGCAGCAACAATCGCTGTATGCCGTATGTTTGGGTCTGTGATGGCGACATCGATTGTGCCGACAAATCCGATGAGGCCAACTGTGATCACGTATCCTGTGGACCCAACGATTTCCAGTAAGTCATACGATAATCCATGTGAAACCTTAGACTTATTCTATTATTTCATTTTATAGATGCAACTCGGGTCGCTGCATTCCGCTTGCCTGGCGCTGTGATGACGAGGAGGATTGTCCCAATGGCGAGGATGAACCTCCCAGCTGTCATACCTCCAAGGCCACCTGTGATCCCACCTACTTCAAGTGCAACAATTCCAAATGCATTCCCGGACGCTGGCGCTGTGATTATGAAAACGATTGCGGCGATGGCAGTGATGAGCTCAATTGCCAAATGCGCAATTGTTCCGAAAGTGAATTCCGCTGTGGCACCGGAAAGTGCATCAAGCACGACTTCCGCTGCGACGGTGAGATCCATTGCGATGACAGCAGCGATGAGATCAACTGTAACATTACCTGCAAGCCCAATCAATTCAAATGTGCCGCATTTAACACCTGCATTAATAAGTGAGTGAGATTCAATTTAGATCAACTCGACAAATGCTTTCGATACACATAAGACTGTAAACGAAATACCCAAAACTAAAACATGAAACTGTGAAAGACTATGTCTTAGTCTAAACACTCACTAGAGTAGCTAAGATCGAGGTCTGAAATGTTTTTCATTTATACAGATAGACGGCGGGATGAATGGACAGATAGACTTTCTCAGTTGCCTTCTGCTGCCTGTTAACACTAAGTTATAATACTCTTTTTGCACACTGTCAGAACTATACAATGTTCTCTGTCTACTCTGAAAATCTTAATCCGATCTGTTTATAAACAGAAAAGTTATTTCAGAAACTACATACTATAGCGTAAGCAGATCGCCCTGGCGCCATCTAGCGTCTGTCGTCATTAAAATTAGTAGCTTTAGAGCTGGAAAATGACGCTTGCGATAGACGACAAGCACGAGTTTCACTTGAGAATCTTATGGATTCTACTTCAGTTTCCCTCTTTGGTTTTTTATTACATCCTGTGCAAGGGTATTAACAATGTGCAACATTGCATAACTATTAATCAATTCAATTTAAATTAACTTTCAGACAATATAAATGTGATGGCGATGACGATTGTCCCGATGGCTCCGATGAGGTGAACTGCACTTGTCCGCCGGATCATTTCAGCTGCGGGAATGGCAAGTGCATAATGTCACGCTGGAAATGTGATGGCTGGGATGATTGTCTGGATGGAAGTGATGAGAGCTTTGGCACCTGCGCCCATGTCCATTGTCATTACAATGCCTTCAAGTGCGCCAATCTGCTTTGCATACGCAAGTCAGCGCTTTGTGATGGCGTCAACGATTGTGGCAACAATGAGGATGAATCAGATCAGGTGTGTGCGGCATTACCCAAGTGCCGCCATGATCAGTTCCAGTGTGAGAACAATGATTGCATATCGAAGAACTTCCGCTGCGATGGTCAATACAATTGTGTCGATGGCTCCGATGAGACGAACTGTCAGCCGCCAGTCTGTGGCTTCGGCACATGCTCACAGATCTGCATTGAAAAGAAGGCGGGTCACTACAACTGCAAGTGTACGGCGGGCTATCAGAAGGGATTGGCTAAGAATGCCACTTGCTTGGCTTCGGGACCGGATCAAATACTCTTGCTGGCCTCGGAGCAGGAATTCCGTTTCATTTTGCCCGCCAAGCAGGAGGGTACCACTGTAGTGGGCTTCTTTCAAACGGACAGCTTGAAGATTGATGTCTTTGACATACTTATTCGGCCCAAAGACACGTTGCTCTTCTGGATTGACTCGCATCATGGCAAGGTGCACACCATGAAGATCGCCACGCCTCATGTGGAGGGCGTTGGCGTACGAGTGCGTCGTGATCTCAAGGAGTTAACCGCGTTTAATGTAAGTTTTCAGAGGTTCCTCAAGTTTTCGTCTCAATAACCTTTAATTTGATTTATAAAGATACCCGATCTTGACGATCCCAAGTCGCTGGCTGTGGATTGGATTACACAAATGGTTTATATCATTGATTCGCGTCACAATCAAATCATAGCCACAGATATTGAGGGCAAGAAGTACATCTCACTTGTGTCCACGGGCATGAATCCAACAGATATTGTCCTGGAGCCGGAATCACGTGTTATGATTTGGTCTACGCTTGAGAATGGCATATTGGTTGCCTCTCTGGATGGCGGCAACAAGAAGAGCCTCGTGGAGCGCGACGTTGGCTGGCCAATCAGTCTATCGATAGATTATCCAACCGGTCGATTGTATTGGGCGGATTATCGCAAGGGCACCATTGAAACGTGTCGTCTGAATGGCAAGGATCGCAATGTGGTGCGTCGCTTTGGCACTCGCGAGAAGCCTCAAAAGATTGATGTCTTTGAGGATTATCTGTATATCAAGCTGTATGATCAGAGCATCATTAAGATGAACAAGTTTGGCAATGACAATGGCACGTATTTGCTGAAGGGCTATCGCTCCTCGGACATTGGTATTCTGCATCCCATGAAACAGAATCGCAACAGTAAGTGAAACTCATTTCCATCGATTGCTTCTACCTTTACTAATGCCCGCTTCCACTCTTACAGTCAGCAATCCGTGTGCTAAGGAACCCTGCAAGGGATCACCCGCTCTCTGCATACTCTCGACGGAGTCTACCAGTGGTTACACCTGCAAATGCCCCAATGAGTATGTGATGACCGAGGAGGGCATTTGCAAGGCTCACACCGAAATACCCAACTATTGCCCACTCCTATGCAATCTGGGCACATGCCAGCTGGTGAATCATGTGCCCAAATGCGTTTGCCAACCCCAATTTGAAGGTGAACTCTGTGAGCACTATCGCTGCTCCGGCTACTGTATGAACTATGGTCTCTGCACTGTTGCGCCACAGCTGCCGGGATTGCAGGAGCCACCGCCGCTGAAGTGCACATGTCCGCCCAACTGGTCGGGACCACGTTGTGAGACTTCTGTGTCGGATTGTCAGAGTCGTTGTCACAATGGCGGCTCCTGCCTTGTCTCCGAAACGGAGGGCATGAAGTGCAGCTGCCCGGATTTGTATGTGGGCGATCAGTGCGAGCATTGTCTTAATCTCACCTGTGAGAATGGTGGCATTTGTCGGGAGACACTCACTGGTGCTCCGCAGTGTGAGTGCCCCGATGGCTTCACTGGCAAACGCTGCGAGTTCAACGAATGCGCCGACTTCTGTAAAAATGGAGGCACCTGTAGCATTGGAGGCAAGGGGCAACGACAGTGCAATTGTCCCAGTGGCTACTATGGCGAGCACTGTGAGGCGAACTCGTGCCGTAATTTTTGCCAGAATGGAGGGACCTGTGTTGATCGTGGGCATCGATTGAGCTGCACCTGCCCGTCTCGTTATATTGGCGATCGCTGTGAGTCGGATCTGTGTAAGACTTCAATGCCGCCACGTTTCTGTGATATGTCTCAGCTTCCGTCGCGCGATCCCTGCACAGGCATCATTTGCCAGAACTCTGGGACCTGTCATGTCATCAAAGGTATCGCCATGTGCAACTGTACGGATCAATGGAATGGAGAGTTTTGCACGATGCCTGTGGGCGGTGACAATCCCTGTATGAATCACTGCGCCAATGGTGCTGTGTGCCACCTCAATGAGTATGTGATACCCCGCTGCAGCTGCATTGGCGAGTGGCAAGGCGAACACTGTGATCTGCCACCACACTGCGTTGGCGAGTGCAGCGTCTGTCGCGCCGGCAGCTCCATCAATGAGTGCCTATGTGATTATAAAAGGGTTGTCCCCTGTTTGGGCGAAAGCGCGGATGCATTAAGTGGCGAACAGGAGTCGAGTAGTTTCCTATCCGTGATGGCAATTATCTTGGCAGTCACCTCACTACTAATTGCCTTAGTTGGCGGTGCTGTTTACTTACTTAAGTGAGTTGACAAATGCATTTCAAATTGGTTTATTAGATGCTAATCCTTCTGTCTGTTTGCAGAAAACACCGCATTGCGCAGCCTTTCTCGCATGCTCGCCTCACGGACAATGTGGAGATTATGCTCACCAATCCAATGTACCGTGGCGATGCAGATGAAGCGCCGCCCTTTGCCCACGAAGATGATAAGGTATTGCTTTTGCTTTTCTTGCGATAACATTTGCTCAAACTTTTTATGAATATTTGCAGGGAAACTTTGCCAATCCCGTGTACGAATCAATGTACGCCGATGCCATTGCGGAGCCGGCCAGTGTAGAAATAGCGCTGAGTACAGCACCCGATGAGAGAAAGGGTCTGCTGCAGCATACGCATGATGAGACACACACACCGGACATACTCTGATGATTGGACTGTGTCAGCCAATCAGACTGCGAGCTGTGCTAAGCGCAACTCACTGATTGTACACCTGGACATACTCCAAATTGAAATCTATATATCCAAAACGAAACCCAAATCCTAATCCAAATCCAAATCGACTTCAACACGAACAATGGACTGATAGCGTAGCCATATTACGAATTTTGTAAACGTTTTGTATACATTTTGTTCCCTCTATTATTTTATTTTTGTTGTAGTTGGGGCTAGGAGCTAGGGGGAGGGGCCAAGTATCCAAAGAGCGCTATTTCTATAATTTGCAAACTTAGGCAGCTCCTTATTGTTATGTCCTTAATGATGTCCTTATACTCATTACTTGTAAACCGTCTTGTCATTTTTGTTTAAACGCCTTTTAGAATTGTCGCAAAGTTTACAAAAATTTGCCTTCCCGTACGTAATGATTTTAATTTTATAAACAAAAAACAAAAGAAAAACGTTTTTGTGCATTTGTAAATTTTTGTAGTTCGTAGACTTAGTTGAAGTTCACGTGCCGCTAATGGATATTTTGTAAATATTTTATAAATTTAACGCCCACTGGCAGCCTAGTTAACATTTAAAGCAAGCACTAAACCTTTTTGCCAATTAGTGAAAAGTCTTAATATAATAACGAAATTACTGAAAAACAATTAGCAAGCAATTGTTAAACTAAAATTTGTCTTCTTTAATTGGACAACAGACAAAGACAAATGCATTTAAATAAATTTAATGAGCACTCTAAAAACTAAATATAAATATAACGCACAAAACGCAAAGCAACCCTATGACAAACTGAGACCGAACAAACACATGACAAAAAACAACAACAAATAACGAACAAATTGCATAGTCTTAATAACATTAAGTATACATTATATACATACATATATTATGTATCATTTATTTAGTTTGTCAACTTTTTAAAGCAATCGAACAAATGCGATTTCCTGTATAAAACTAATGCTCAGACGAAAGCCAAATTTTAATGAACAATACTATGTAAAAATCGAATTAACAATATACAAATAATGTACGTTAGGCAGAGTGCAAGCGTTGAAAAAAACCTATTAAATATATAATTAAATATGTATATGCACCAAATACATAATACATTCAAAAGCAATTGTAAAAAAAATACAAATATGTACTAATATAATTAAATGGAATTGTATTCAATTTAATTGGTTGGGTATCGCAAAAAGTATCTTTCTGTGAAGAACAGAGTGAAGCCTATTGAAACAAGGTCTGTGTCTGGCTAGCAATAATTTGGAATATAGGAAAGTAGTTCCGGGAGAATCTACATATTAAGAAAGAATGGTATAGTTTGATTACCACTTTTATTTACAATTATCATCTTAAATGCAATTGCAATTGAAATATGGTTGTATTGCTGTTGCATTCTATTAGTAAAGTAAGGAAATACATAGAGGAGGCCCACTGTTTCCTATTGCGCCATCTCCACCAAATGTTACCATATGGCATAATGTAGTTGTTCTTTCGCTTTCTCCGTTTCTCTCCAACGAAATCTCAGCACGAAGCGGAAGTAACTTTCAATTTTCAACGCTTAACCTTTTTCACTTTTTATTTTTTACGAAACGCCAGCAAGAGTTACGTGAAAAGGGGGAAATGAGTCTGGAAAATCGACAGCAATTTGTTTTCTATTATGTGGCACAAAAGGATATGCATGATATACGAATTTGTGTGTGCACTCAAAATTCAATTTGTTGATTTCCCTTTTTCTCACTCTCTCTCTCTCTCTCTCTCTCTCTCTTTACACACGCAACACAGTTCAAGTGTGCGACGCGTGGGCACTTCCGTTTACACTTTAAGGGGCCGTCGTCTACCTGAAGGATCCTATTGACCCGATGGAGCCTTTAGCCTGGGAAGATTTTATCATTCTATCTTTGAACTGATTTTCTTGCATTTGGTTATTACGCAAAGCTGCATGCTTGCCGCTGTCTCACGCATATTTACTGTGGGTTATTGATATCAACCAATGTATATGTATATGCATTCACAACGATGCACTTGTTGGCCACAACTATCAGGGCCCATTCACAGTCGAGTCGTGGGCATTGGGTCGTGTGAAAAATGCAAGCGATTTGAATTTGCCCTGGCACAGGTAGCTATCGGGTAGATTTCATTTAATTTTATCCTTTGCTCTGCCAAAAAGGATCGCATACATATTCAAAGTGTCCGTGTATATGTGTATGTGTGTGTGTATCTATGGGTGTGGGAGAATTCCTGCTAAACACGGCATGACTTTGTTGTTTGTTTGTTTGCAAGAATATCTCTATTATAAGCCAAACAAGATTTTTGGGTTTTAGACTGATCTTAGTCTGTGGGAAAATATCATTTGTAACAATGTCTTGCAAGTTAATTTAACAACAATTAAATAGTTAACAATTGCCGGACAATGGTCACAGGATCAAGTCAGCAAACTAAATATAAACTAAAACTGAAATTGTTTTTTAAGAAATAGAAAACTCTTGATTTTGTTTGATTGATTAAGTTTATTTCTTGTAGATTCTTCATTATCAAAAATATGTAAACAAATACATTAAAATGTTGTTGAATTAAACTTTGTATTTGTGCTGTATATAACAATTTGAAACTAGTTTGTTACCAAAGAAAGAAGCTTAGAAAACCCGAGTATCCTGTGTGCCGCTTTGCGCTTTTAATGCGCAACTGAAACCAGTAATTCAGCGGGTCTATTAACAATAGGGATTCCTATTTAATACCTTTTTTTTGGGGGTAAGTAACCAGTTTTGTGGAACTGCGTATATCAGTCCAGCTGGGCTTTGGTTGGCAACCCACTTGGGGGCCACAATTGGACTATTAATTATGCCAAATGAATTTCAATGTCAGCTTGAAAAGATTCCCATTCCCAGGGCCACAAAATATGTTAGAAGAAACGAAAACAAAAGTAAAAACAAAAGTGATAAACCGTAGCGAAGTGCGGAGGAATTTCACACACACACTCACACACACACGCAGACAGAGATCCCAAGATGCCGACATTCGAATAGGACTGGAGTGTGAGGGCAGCATCAAATCACAGCAAACATTTGAGACAAAGAACAAGAATACGAATACGAATAGGAATACGAGAAAGGATCCACAGCAGAACAAGTGCAATGCAAACAGACGCAGAATCTGTGAACCACCAACAACAACCACAAAGCAAACAACGAAGCGAGCAAAGATAAAGGATCTTGAGAGTGTGTGGGAACGCAGGACGAACAAGTGCAACGGTATTTGGAGACTACTAGCAAAGGATAATAGCGCTAAAAGGAAATGAAAATTATGATAATTCTGTTCTTTCTCACAGGAGATCGAGTAACAGATCGGCAGCAGCAGCAGAAACAGCCACCGTCTCGATATGATTGAGTGTGGGAAGTTGAAAGAGCTGAGGGCGTCTACCAAGGTGATGTCGTGTCGCTCGACAGCCACACGCATGGCAGCCGCAGGACATAGGGTACGATGCGGAAGTGATTACGGAAGTGCATCTTGTACACAGCCAAAGGATGCAAATCAATTTATTGATCTCTACATTTTATTCTGGTTTCGCATTATCCTGCGCATAACCAAACAATCTCTTCAGCATATTATAGATGATCATTTGTCGCGTCACTTCCGCCTCATAGTTCATATAGTCCTTCAGACGATGCTGCTTGTACAGCCGATCGAGCAGATCGAATAGCTCCATTTCCAGCCCACGCAAAGAGATCTCCAACTCGGGTGTATGTGTTCCCGATAAAACAGCTTGCATATAGATATTGGAGATCTTTTGCAATGCCTCGTCCAGTGAGTTTAGCAAAGCATCCTTCGGATCATGCAACAGCTTAGCAGGTCCTGTGAGCTTCGGCGAGGCGTGATATGTCAGCAGCCGATCGTTAGCATTGATCAGCGGTAAAAAAACTAAGAATATGAACATAAATTGACTTAAAGATAACTTCATCTCCATGATTTGTTATTTGTTTATTAAGCAATCAGTAAATCGTTGAAAACTTTATCGAAGATCAAGACACGCCTGCCCAGCTGATGCCGCTGAAGATCACTGCGTGCTCAGTTGCAATAACTTTCTGTGCGAGCTCGGAACTTGTGCTTGGCAAATCAAAAAGCGTCTGTTTATATAGGCAGGCGGACAGCTCTAATTGAGTTATCAATTCAGTAAATTGTTGCAAAAAAAATATAAAAAAACGATCGTATTTATAACGTACAACAAGGTCACTTCCGTATAATATACTTTGATTACATTATCATCTTCCGTTCTCACGGTTCAAGCTCTCTGGGTCAAGTTTAGTTAACTACATTTGACACATGAATTTACAGGCGTTGAAATATCTTTTAAAATAAATTATCTTTTCTTTTAATCTAATGTTTAAATAATTAGAGTTCAAATATTAGTCTAAAGATTTGCTGAACCTTTGCTTAATAAACAATACAAACAAACAACGATACAAAAATAACTAATGGGTATTATAATTGCTTTTTCAATTAGTTCAGTTTTGCTTATTAAATGTGCATTCACTATACAAGTTAATAAAAGATACTTTTTGAATGTTTTTTTATATTAATTAATAAAATAAAATAGAAAAATACTAATAAATCCCATTTCCCTTAAGTTTCCCCAAAATTGAATTCAACATCTATTTTCCGCTTGTTTTAAAGCATTATTTTATTATTTAATGTTTTCACTCAGATGCAATGCAGCAAGAACATCTTTTATATAAATATATATATATATATATATATTAAAATATAATAATATAATATTAAACATGAAACATTAAACTTAAGACTATAGACTAAAATCTGCATAACTTAGTTAAAAATTCATGAAGTTGTAATATAATAATAATAATAATAATAATGCAAAATGTTGTAAGTTGCTAAAATACATAATAATATTCATAGTATATAATAGATAATTACTTAAACAAATTAATACAAAATTATACAAAAAATTACACAAAATATACACACATAAAAAATCACAGCTGAACTTAAAATTGAAGAAAGCGAATCGAGAAAAAAACGTTAAATGACAATTCCAATAGGAGAATAAATTAACAAATTAATTAACTTTTAAAGAAGATAAGAAAAAACTTAACATATAGACATAATATTGGATATTGGATGCTGCTGCTGCTTCACCAGGGTCGCCAGGCGGAGCTGGACTTCTCAATGGCGGCGGCCAGGAACTTCTTAGACGATGGTTCGTCCATTAACGAACAATCGCTAGAGTCGGCCTGCTCCTGCTCCAGCTCCAGTTCAGCCTCCCTCTCCCGCTTGCGTGCAGAGCTCTCCTGGCCACTGGTGGAGCTCACTTGTTGTTGTTGCAAGTGTGCTAAGAGTGAATGCGACGTGTTGCAGACAGAGACGCTGCTGTCGTGACTGCCGCCACTCAGATTCAGAGAGCCGCTGGTGTTGAAGGACGTTTCAGCACTTGTCGGTGGTGGCGTGGAGAAGACGCCTGCGAAGCTGTGCTGTTTGGCGAGCAGAAGTTCCGCCTGTGCTGCAATTGCTGGAGAGGCAGCACGTGACTCATCGCCCTGGCTCTGGCTGGATATGGATGAGATGGGACTCAGTGGTGGACTGCTGGTGGTGTTCTTAGCAGCTATTGTGGTTGGTGCTCCGGGGGCCTGGAGTTGCGTCTGAACAGGAGGTGTGGGCTTGTTGAATGCGCTCAGCCTGAAGCTTTGCGTATAATCGCTCAGATGTGTTGGATTCGCAATGCTGGCGAGTGCCGCGCTAGCTGCATTCATAGCTGATCCTGGCCAGGCAAACGGCGCAGGCGCAGGTGCCGTTGTAGTCGTTGAGTTGGGCATAATCAATGCAAACTCGCCCGAGGGCAAGCGGGAAGGTATTAGCTGTAGTCCACCCATTTGTATGGCTGGTGCACTCTCCCGGCTGTTGTTGTTGCTGCCACCGCTGTTGCTGTTGTTGTTGTTGTTAAGATCCTGTGGCAATGGTGGGAAGAGCGGAGCTGCCGAGCCAGGAAACATGGTCGGTGGCAATTGACCGCGGTAACCATTATTAAAGTTGCTCATGGAACCAATCTGCTCGAGACTGTTGGCACAGTTGTTGAGATGGGCGCTGAGACGCTGACGAACGCCAGCATCGACGCCCTCCATTTGACTGACATAACGATTCACCTCCTCGGCGCATTCGACAAAGCCCGTCTTGAATTTGTGCACCACTGTGGGATCGCTTTGGATGGCCATGTTAAGCTGTTGGCGCTGCACGGACTGCAAATGCTTCACCGTCATCTCGAGTATGTCGGCCTTTTCCAGTTTGGTATGTCGCGCCGGCTAAAAACGGTAGAAGAACAAACAGATAATGATGAGCTCCTTGTCGTTTACTCTTTGGGTGTCGTTTTTGGTTTGGTTAAACTACTTAAACTACACACAACTAAAGCAGAAGCCGCCTGGCTAATTGTTTTCGTGCATTGACCAGGATCAGAGATCCAAAGAGACCAGAGAGAGAACCCAGGCACAGTCAGAGGGCCAGTAACAAGGCCCCTATAACAAGTTCAATGCATGGGAAACAAGTGAAACTCTTAAGAATTCAATGAATGTTGTGTAAAGACTGGGGAATACCCTGTTAAGCTGAATAATTTACAGTAATTAAAGCAATTTCAGTTCATTGGTAGGAATCAAAGATATGACTATTATGATCCTTCCTGACAATAATAATTTAACTTTGTAGATCATAATTAATTCATACTTTGATCTTAGAGTAGTGTCATTTATCTCACCCACAGCCTGAACCTATATACCCCATATTGCTGCACTCCTATCTAAGGAACAGAGAAAAGTGAATGATGCAGACGCCTGAGCACGTTTCTTGCTTCATATGTCCAACTATTTGTAATCTGCCTCTGTTTCTGCTCTGTTCTGTTTCTGTTTTTATCTTCAGTTGTTGTTGTTGTTGCTCAGTTGAGTTCAGTCCAGCAAATATCACACGCCCCAAAGCCGCGCGGTCACTAAGCTCTGTCTCAAGCTGGCAAAGGTGATAGAGCTACAGCTACAGCGAGTGAGAGACAGAGAGCGCAGGAGATTCTGTTTGGCACTTCTTCTGCGTACGCTTCGCTTCTGCTGCCGTTGGCTGCATATTTTGCAAAAGTTTCCCACGCAGGTCGCCCGCTTCGTTTTGCCCTGCTCCGTCCTTTGACGTCCCTCTCTACTGCTTATTCTCACGTCTGCATCTTTTGTTTACTTTTGCTTTTTCTTCAATGTCTTTCTTATTTGATTTTTGGTCGTTGCATGCAGAAATTCTGCTACACTGGCGTCGGCGTCAGCATCGACATCGACATCGGCGTCGGCGTTTTCGCTTTATATTTTTTTGTTTTATGTGTGTGTTTTTTTATGTTTTCTCACAGCAGGATCCACTGTTGGCTCCTGTGGAAACAGGTTTACTGTCTCGCTGTCTGAGATTTCTGCGTAATTTCTCGACTTGTTAACACTTTTAGTCTGACGGACTCGCCATCGTCATCGTTGTCGTCATCGTCACCGTCGGCGCTCTCTTGTAATGATCATCAATAAAATTTAATACTCAATTAAACCGTTGACTTGGTTCTTTTATTCTTCGTTTTTTATGTCTGTTCGTCTGTCTGTTGTAGGAGTCTTGCAACCTTTTGTAGTTTTACCGACTTCAGACACTTGAAATTTTCGAGTTTATGAAATTTATGTGGCTTGCGACACCATTTATAAGAAAAATGAACTGATCGTGGACCTAGTTTCTAAATCATTGGCCATATTTTTGGTTTCTGCTTTGTTTCTATTTTTCATACTCTGTTTTTTTCATATTTCTTAGGAATACTTACGTCTTTTTTCATGGCCTCCAGGATGAGGGATTTGAGCTCGTTTAGGCAGTGATTGATACGAGCGCGACGTCGTTTTTCCATAATAGGTTTGTTAGTCTGTTAAAAAATGATGAGAAAATTTATTAAAATTATTATTATTGAATGAACAGAAATTTAAGTATTTTATTGAAATTGTCTAAAGAATTCCCTGATAAATTAATTGCTCATTCGACATTAATTTTTATAGAAATTGTTTACATTTTGCCGATATACAAATCCTTGACAATAGTTAAAAACAAATTTCTGTTTATCTTTTGTAGTAATTCTACAATTTATATTTCCCTATTTCTTATCAATTACAACTTACCTTACGGAGCTCCGCCTTGGACATGCCATTGGTATTGGACATACGTCCATTGCTGCTATAGCCATCGCTATAGCCATTGGAGCAGTCGAAGTCGTCATCCGAGTTAAGATCGTGTTTGTAATCCATTTTAATTTGTATGTTATTTGATAATCCAAAAGTATAGTAAGTTGAGGTAATTTTATCCAATCGATCGTCGAGTTCTTTATTAAAACACAACACTGATTTGTTCACAACACGAAAACTTTGGTTGTAGTACGATATAACAATTATTGCACGTACTTTTTGCGAATGGTCAAACAGATAAAAAACTTAACAAATTTTACGCGATTTTGAATTAGTTCATTTGAGAGTTTGATTTCGATTTGTAGCTGCGTTTCAGGACGAGCGGCAGATAACCGCGCACACGGAACGCCAAAAGGATACTGATCCTCGTTGAGGCAAGCGCGCTGACTAAAAACGAAACGCGACGAAGGCAAAACGAGTCCAAATCGACTCGTTTACCTGAGCAGCAGCAACATCAACAGCAGCAGCAGCAACGGCAACGACTCGACGACGCAGGCGCAGGTAGCCGTGAGAGCGACCGTTTGCTCTGCAGCGCATTTGGGGTGGTTGTGCACACGAACATGAGAAATTCCAGCGCAGGCAACTTCCACTCAAGAACCTTTGCGCTCAAACATTGAGTGAGTTTATGGGTTGAGTTAACTACTCAGCAGAGTTGTCAGAGCATTGTTATTTGCATGCAACAAATCAAGCTTGATTACTAAGCGGAAAGAGAGAATGAAAGTAATAAGACATCAATATAACTTTGTATTATATTTATGTAACTGTATGCAGATTTAAATATACAGATATTTCTACTCAATCTTAGAAATATTAAAATAATTTTTAGTAAATTGAGTTTTAACTCCGAAATATGTATTCTTAAATGCTATACCTTAGTTCTCTTCTTGGATTCCAGGCACTCTTGCAAAATGCATTTTGCACAAACACCCTTAACAACAGGAAACTTAATCAATGCATTGATCATTGGGTGCAATTCATTAAACATTTTCTTTAGAATACTCAGGGTTGTCTTGGGCCAGGCAAGACAGCCAGCTGTCTTGATTGTAGATGCAAAGCAACCCCCCTTAAGACCTTTTAGGGGGTTGCAATTCTCTGCCTGGTCACGGGTCAATCATTAGCTGAAGCTTACCTGACTTGTCATGCGACGGGATTTCTTGCATTTTGCTTGCAACACCCCAAAACCATACGGGGCTTAAAAATTTATTACTTTACAATGTTGGCAGGATTAAAGGTCGACATTGCCAAAATTGTCAATAACCCGATGTTGGGACTTGCGCCAGCTGACAGCTGTTAACGGACCCTGGCGGACTCTTCGGTTAGCCAGATTTAGTGCACTCATAAAACTATTGCGCCGCCTGTCAACTCTGGTTGTGCAAAGCACACTCAGCTGGCTTTCTGAGTGATCTGACTGATCTGAGTGTAAATCCCTCTGCTAGACTTCTAAATATGGCGACAGTTGTTATAAATTGAATAAGCGTTCCATTTACCTATGATTACTATGGAAATACATGATTTCATGTATTTGCATATGAACATAAATAAATGTATGTACTTACTATATTATGTTCATTTGTCTGTCATGATGTGGTTAACCCCTGTTCAGATCAACAGTTAGTTCTGTTAATGATCGCTCTGTTACGTTGTTGCGTTGCTGTTAATAAGCTGCATTTAGCTGCAAATTTGGCAATCTTTTTCCCACGAGAAAACTCAATAAAAATCATGAGCTGGCAAAAAAAGAACAACAACCAGTCGAAAAGGCTACAGTCGACCGCATTCGACAGTATAATACCCTGTACAGGCTTCTATATTAAAATGATGTTGATAATAGGTACTTTGATTAAAATAAAAGTAAGAACATAACAGGTGTTTAAAGAAAACCCCTTTGAAACTCTCATTTTGCATATGAATTCTTTGCTTGCTTATAGCAGCTAACTGTCACTTATTTATACATATTCAATCAAAAGCTGAGTGTTACGACACTTAATTTACTTATGCCTGTGTCGCAATAGTTCCCTATCTCGCTCGCACAAATATGCACACATGGTAAGCAGACGCATGTGTCACAGTCGTTCGCTGTCTCGCTCGCACACATGTGCTGCCTGCTGCTCTACGATTCCGTGGAAAAATAACTTTTATTGCTGATTATCTGTCTTATTTACAAACCGATCTTGATGAAACTTTCAGCGTTCCTTCTACATATCATTCTTAACGCACCTGTTAAGTTAGAAGTATCTACGTTGAAAAATGTGGCTATTATTCGTTTTTTTCGATTTGCGGGGGAAGGGGGGGAGGTATCCAAAATTTAAAATAAACTTGATCTGCGTATGGTATACAGGAACCTTGATGCCAAATTTGGTGTCTCTAGGTCTTATAGTTGCTGAGATCGACGCGTTCATACAGACGGACAGACGGACAGACGGACAGACGGACAGACAGACAGACGGACATGGCTCAATCGACTCGGCTGTTGATGCTGATCAAGAATATATATACTTTATAGGGTCGGAGATGTTTCCTTCTGCCTGTTACAAAAATTTTTTTCACAAAGTTAATATATCCCTGTACAGGGTATAAAAACAACTGACTACGCCGCAGACTCATCACACATATGGGCGGCAGTAACACTCGTACTGATATTCATACTCATACTCATACTCATACTTATACTCATACTTGTACTCGTTGTTGCATTTGCGAATGTGGATCATTTCGTCTGGCCCAAACGTGACGAACGGTTCGATCACCGGTCACACAGTCGCTGCTTGAGTCGCTTCTTGAGAAAATAATGAAAAACAGAGAATGAAATTCTATAACAAAAGCTAAGTAACAAAAAAAAAAAAATAAATAAATAAAAATCAAAGTTCAATATCAGCCCCAGTCAGTTGGAGTCCGAGTCCGAGTTGCTTTGGCTTCTTTTCATATGGTTTTTGGGTTCGATCTCGGGATCAAGGTAAATGCCGTTTAGTGTGGCACGATCGATTGATCGGTAGCCGTCTGTGCCACATACATGCATGTATCTGCTGCTGGGGCTTCCTTGCGCCTTATTTTTAGTTGCGTTTCAGTTTTCGCTTTTCGCTTTTCGTCTTTCGTTTTTTATGCCCGAACGCACGATTTACACATTAAAACACTTTAATTTTTATTGTATCGGGCGATTGCTTCCCTTTTTCCTCATTTTTTCCCTCCTTTCTTAATCAATTCCACAGCAAGCAGCAAGGTAGCATATGTGAGACCTTTCGCAACCTCAAATTAGTGCCTGCGGTTAGATGCTGGGGTATACTATATTATTTTTAGCCGTGTTCTACTGTGGGAACTGTAGTTATTATGGGGTGTGCTACACCCACACCCACACCCACAGCACTAAACCCCTCACCAAAGCACATCCCCATCCCCCCTGAAAAGATGAAAACAGAATAATGAGCATGAAAAATATGAAACAGTAGCAAATGTGTGAAGTGAACTCCGTCCTGTAGACTGAGAATCTGAGAAACTGAGAAACCGGGAGACTGGGAAACTGGGATGCTTAGAGAAGATATATGTTGATTTAAATGAATTTTTTGTTGATTTTTATGGCGCTTTGTTTTGGGGTTGCGCCACCTTAGCTACATTTTGAAGTGGGGAGAAATTTGAGTGAAGTGTGCGTCGGATGGCATTAGGAGTCATGACAGGCGTCGAGTTCTTTTTGTAGGGGCTCTCTCTATTTTATTTTTATGAATTTGATAAATGTCCACCGGTAGTTGGGCTAATAACTGGAACCATGTATGACAGATGGGGACAGAAAGTGGAAGAGAGCAATGACTATACCTGGGGATCATTTACAGATCGATTAAAAATACTTTCTCATGGGAACTCAAATATTGCATCGCATATTACGATTATTATTAGAAATGTAAATATTATTAATTACATTCTATTACTTTAAATTGTAAGTCTATTGAATTTACATTTACTGCTATTAACTTGGTTAAACAATTGAAATATTAACACTAGATATGCTCAGATGCTTCACAGTTCTTTGTGTATCTTGAGATTCCTCTCGGATCCTAAGCAATCATACTTTATATATCTTTCATACAGCAAAATATCTCAACTGATCAATTGAGTGTCTTGGCTATAATGTAACGTCTATTGGTCAGCTGCTTCTATTCTATAACAAACTGTCAACGACGTCGTCTTTGCCTTTTGATGGCATGTGCCAAAAAGTTGGCACAGCTGCTGAGGTCGCTTGGCTGAGATAACAATGGCCCAATGCCACATTGGGTCCGGAGTTGGGATAGCAAAACGGCGCTAAGACCTTAACTGACTTTAGAGGACGTGCGTGGTTATTATGCGCCTTAATTGTTGCCCATGGCTGCCACAGCGACGTCTTACATAATCAAAGAAGATGCGCGCCCAAGTAACAAAACAAATGTATTTGGATGAAGCGTGCCTGATGCGAGACAGCTGCCGAGGCGAGATCAAGAATCCGTTGAAGGGTTGCCTACAACATCTCGTAAGGAGAGGGGGTGGGAGGGATTAGCAGCAGTGCTGTTGAGTTTACCTAAAGGATTTGCGGTCAGCAGTGTCTTTCAACTGCATCAACCAGAGGATGACACAAATCATTGAGTTTTAGTTTCGACAATTCTTGATCTTATAGAAATAGAATAGGTCTATGAAGCGAAAGTGAGTATTACGAGTACTAAAGTTTATTTATAATGCTAACTGTTCGATATATATGATTGTTTTTTATATTTTTATTAAGATGAGCATAGTTAAAGATCACTTTATTATTTATTACACCATTCTAGTCCTTTTCTTAGTGTATAGTTAGTATATGTTATATCTGTCTGACATTTCAGTTATCTTCTTCTATTTAATTAATGTATGCATCATTACAGATCCTTCTCTTAGCTTATTCCACTCTATACTAAGACCATCAAGTAATATTATAGACTTAAATATTAATTCAAGGTAAGCAAATTTATACAAAATCCATTAAAATGCCCCTCGCATGTATTTACAGAAGTACAGTCAAATCTTGTGACTGCGACCAACAACAACAAGAACAACAAGAACAACAACAACAACAACTGTTCGGCTGATATCAATTCATAAGCATAATAATTCCGATACAGAGGCTAAAATTAAACTGAAAGTCGAATGTGAGAAAAAAAGTTTCTCACGATCACCTTTTTGGACAGACGCATAGAAATCCACGTGCAAAAGGGGGAAGGAACCACCACCACCACCGCTGCCACCGCTGCCACCAACAACAACTGGCGACAACTGCGGAAGGAAGCAATAGCATAGGCACGGCCACGCAGGCGGAGTAGGACGCAGGACATGCACGGCAATGATATGCGATGGTGGTGGTTGCTTCTTGGTGCTGACGACCCCCTCGCCCAGTTGTCACGAGTGCATGAGAATTTAAATTACAAACAAACAGCGCGCACAATCCACGTCCTTTGTTTGTGTGTATTGGCATGTAGGGACCAAGGGCCAGGGACTAGATCGGGGCGCAGGACAACAGTTGATGGTGTGGGAACTTTGACGAGGACACACTCGAGCATGAAGCGGGCTTGCGTCGCTGCTGGGGCGGGCAATTACAGAGTTTGAGTCTAGGTTAACAACTCGCTAATGTGCCACATTCCCACATTTATTTATCTGAAGTCAAAGACTTGACAGAGTGACTTAATAATTTTTCAAAATTAAGTTGAAACGAGGCACCCACACGCCCGTCTCATACGAATGTAGCGTATATGTGAGGCAACTTTGCTCACCAATACAGGCCCAGCTAAATTGGCCAAGCTACTCTCTTTCTCTCTGAGCAGCGCTATCACTCTCTGTGCTCACGCTCATGCGCAACAACAGCGGTTTGCAAAATCAAAAACAACAAGAAAGTAAAAGCGTTGATTTACAAACTGCAATTGCCTGTGTTGTTAAATTACAAAATTGTAACAACTAAAGGCATGCCCACACACACAGAGGCACACACATGCATACACATAAGCAACAGTAAATGCATTTGCTGCTATTTTTAAACGCACTGACAAAATGATAAGAATATTTTGTTGTACGTTGATAAATTTGAGCAGGCAGCGGAATATGCGGCAGCATTGTCAGCAGCAAAGTTGTTGGGCAGCTGCACTTGGCTTAGCCCATGAACAGAGTTCAAAATTTAATGCTGGCAATGCTGTGAATCAAGCGCGCACCAACTGAGGGCTGCCAACGTTTGCGGTACTTTTAAATTACATTACATTTGCATATATTATTCTTTATATACACATATTTATTACGCGCAAATATATTATTTACCATTGTTGATTTTTTTGCTTGTGTTTAACAGCATTTAATATATAAGATCTATTATTTTACTTGTTTTTCACTGCTGACACACTTTTGTCTGTGTCGCGTTGGCAGCACCGCTTTTGCCTGCAGCGTGCCATATGCTTGTGTGTTTGTGTATTACTCATGCGCTGAGCCCTTGTGTGCCATATGAGTGTGTGTGTGCTTTGCTCTTTCGTCTCTTTCATGCCTGTGGGCAGCAAGCGCTCTCGCTGCTGCAGCAGTCGCTTGTTTTTCGCTCACTCAATAGCACGGCCATAGCGCGTTGTTGGCGTACTTATTATTTTTTTGCAAAGAAGAAGCAGCAGCAGCCGAAGCAGTGCAGAACTTTTGTTGACACCAAAAGAAAAAAAAAACCCTAAAACATACAGAGAACAAGAGCAAAAGGTGAAAACTAGGCGTGACGACACAAAAGCGTGCAAAGTTAAGGCTTTCGAGTGTGTAGAGACGAAAGTGAAATTCGAAAAGAAGAGCAGCTATTAAAACAACAGCAAATGAATAGTCCTCGCACAAACGGCGCCATATCAGCGCTGCCCAGCACATTGGCACAATTGGCGCTACGCGACAAGCAGCAGGCGGCATCGGCGTCGGTATCAAATGGCAGCGATTCCTCAGCAGCGACGCAGCGTCCACAGACGCAGCCACCCAGTGTGCCAGCAGCAACAGCAGCCGTGAATAAATTGCAGTTAGCGGATTCTTCTGCCAGTGTGACCAGTTCAAATGGTGATTCGAACAAGCTGACGCACGATTTGCAGGAGAAGGAAGCACAGCAGCAGCAAAAACCACAGAAACCACCGCTGCCAGTGCGCCAGAAACCCATGGAAATCGCCGGTTATGTGGGCTTTGCCAACCTACCCAATCAGGTATATCGCAAGGCGGTCAAGCGCGGCTTCGAATTCACGCTAATGGTGGTGGGCGCCAGTGGACTGGGCAAGTCAACACTGATCAATTCCATGTTCCTTTCGGACATCTACAATGCGGAACAATATCCAGGCCCATCTCTGCGCAAGAAGAAAACTGTTGCCGTGGAGGCCACCAAGGTAATGCTCAAGGAGAATGGTGTCAATCTAACATTGACAGTGGTGGATACGCCAGGCTTTGGAGATGCCGTGGATAACAGCAATTGCTGGGTGCCCATACTGGAGTATGTGGATAGCAAATATGAGGAATACTTGACCGCCGAATCGCGTGTCTATCGCAAGACAATTTCTGATAATCGGGTGCATTGTTGCTTGTATTTTATAGCGCCATCGGGTCATGGTTTGCTGCCATTGGACATTGCCTGCATGCAGAGTCTGTCGGATAAGGTTAATCTGGTGCCGGTTATTGCCAAAGCGGATACCATGACCCCGGATGAGGTGCATCTGTTTAAGAAGCAGATACTTAATGAGATTGCTCAACATAAGATTAAGATTTATGATTTTCCCGCCACACTCGAAGATGCCGCCGAGGAGACCAAGGCCACACAAAATCTACGCAGTCGGGTGCCCTTCGCCGTTGTCGGTGCTAATACCATCATTGAGATGGACGGCAAGAAGGTGCGAGGACGTCGCTATCCTTGGGGTCTTGTGGAAGTTGAGAATTTGACACATTGCGATTTTATTGCACTACGGAATATGGTTATACGCACACATCTACAGGATCTGAAGGATGTGACGAATAATGTACATTATGAGAATTATCGATGTCGCAAGCTATCCGAACTGGGTCTGGTCGATGGCAAGGCTCGCCTCTCCAACAAGAATCCGCTTACCCAAATGGAGGAGGAGAAGCGTGAGCACGAGCAGAAGATGAAGAAAATGGAAGCTGAAATGGAGCAGGTCTTTGACATGAAGGTCAAGGAGAAGATGCAAAAGCTCAAGGACTCCGAACTGGAGATGGCACGTCGTCACGAGGAGCGCAAGAAGGCGCTAGAGTTGCAGATACACGAGCTGGATGAGAAGAGGCGTGAGTTTGAGCGTGAGAAGAAGGAATGGGAGGACGTGAATCATGTGACGTTGGAGGAGCTCAAACGGCGCAGCCTCGGTGCAAATAGCAGCACCGACAATGTCGATGCTAAGAAAGAGAAGAAGAAGAAGGGTCTGTTCTAAGTCAGCGATAGAAATCCTCCTCCTAATTAAATAAAAAACGAAAGAAAACAAAAAGATTTACATACTAAACATTAAGGGCAAACAAATCTCGAGAACAAAATAACATAACGAATTATAAATATATATATATATATATATTTGTATATATATATATATATATATTTGTATATATATATATATATATATATTTGTATTGTATACAAATATTACAAATATATATATATATATATATATTGCGGTGCATACCATACTATAAAATACATCAATACATATATATCAATTACAAATACATATGTATTTAATTCAAAAGATTTCATCTACACTGGCTTTGTGGAAACTTGCGAATTTGCAATACAACTTGGAGAAGCTTATCGGGCCTCCATAAATGCATACGTATTGTTTTGGGTTCCAGTCTAGGAATCACACACACACACATATTCACACTTAAACACTCACACACAGACACTGCTTTCGCACAGCAATCGCGCATTTGTTTTTTACATGCATACATATTAAACAGTTATTATTAATGCAGTATTTTACCAAACTATTTAAAGAAGAAGCGCATCAAAATACCGAAATATATAGAAATACATATACAAATAATAACAACAAATTGACGAAACATTTCGACTAGCATAAATGAATTGAACATAAACCTAAATTGTATTTACAAAATACTTAAATATCGCTTAATTAACAATAAATAAAAAAAATAAAAAGAAAAATCAGAAGACCGAATTATCCTAATATTAATAGCATGTATAACGTACGTATCGTATAATGTGTATTGTATTTACTTATTATGCATTAAAGTCATAAAAAAAACACAAAGCAACAACAAAACAACAACCGCAGCAGCAGCAACAAAAACAACAACAAAATATACTCTTGCATTTTACAAAATAAAGTCTTCTTTTTAGTTTAACTACTTCAAAAAAAACGCCATTTGGTGTTGTTGTTTATTCAACTGCAAGGCGCACTCAATATGAAGTAAGTATATACTATTGTACAAGTAAGTTATACAGGGTGTCTTTGTCTCTGGCACGCGTCGTCTTGGCCGCTTGCTGGAGTGGAGAACTGGAATTAGCACCATGACGCTTCGTTTCGAAATGACCAACAATGTTGCACTCTCTCATCAAATGCTGACTAATTTCTTATGTACATATGAAGTCTGTCTGAATGTTTTCTGTTGATTTCGAATACATTCATTGTTTGAAGCCGAATGACGCAGCTTGGGAATGGAAATACAATCGATTTAGCTAAATATCTGTAGATTATGACATTGGGTTTTTGAATTAGTAATGTTTAATTGAATGTCTTCGACTCGGACACAGTCACATGCAAATGGCACAGTGAAGCTTTATTATGAGGTAATTGATATCTTCAACAAAAGGTATTTGTGCTTATCCAAGGGGAATTTTATTGTTATCACAAGAATTCTGATAAATAAAGTATGCATGGCTGTGCACAGTTCGCATACGACACGATCTGTGTTGCGGTTGTTTGCTTTAGCTGGTTTTTACTGTTGTATATTCTTAGATACTTGTATGCCAATTATATTAAATTCAAAATAAGACTCGCAAATAGAGTAACTTATCACATTGTGGCAAGGTTCACCCGATCCCTTTACTTCTCTCCTCGGCTTGCAATATATGATATTATAATATAAGGCCGCATGCAATTTCAAACCGTCTGCCACACCCTATATGTGCTATATGCATTGGCAATGCATAGCAATGATATTATGGCAGAGGGGCCCACTTGAAATTGCTTTCTAAATGCCCGGCTGGGGCACACAAGGCAAAACAGAGCCCCAAACGTATGGGTATTTAATTTATGCATAAAAATTAATCCATAACCCAATTGAAAGGCACTCAATTAATGCCGTATAAAACGTAAAAAGAAAAGCCAATAGTGAAAGACATGAAACATGGAGCGAGAGTGCGAGTGCGAGAGTTGCAAGATAGGCAAGGAGTTGTTGGTGGGGCTTGCGGAGGCGTTCAGTATGTACACACGTATATGTATGTACATACATACATATATACATTTTCTATATACACATGCATGCACATCTGTGAGTGTGTATGTAAGTCAACAACGTTGACGCAGCACTTAAGCGGCAATTGCTGGCGATCAATGAACGCAACGGCAACAACTAAAACAACTACAACAGTGCTGTGGAGTTTGGTGTTTTTTTTTTGTTATTGCTGTGTTGTTTTTAGGACGATGACTCAAATACTTATAAAGAGAGAGATATGTATCATACATACATACACATTGAGAGAACCGTTGTTGGGGTTAGTGCTTGCTGGGCTTATCAGCTGAAATGAGGGCACTGGAAGAGAAGTTGGTTTTAACTGGACGGCATATGCGTAGTTCACCCTGTTTTGCAACACATATGTCTCACACATGGGCTGGACACCCTGTAGTGCTGTCTGTCTTGACTCTTAAGTCTTGAGCTACATTCTTACACGTCAAACCGCGCAGAACGCAAACTGAAATCAAAAACAAATGTTGACCGTTCTTCTAATAAGCCGGCAACCGCACAACTCTCATACTCTCACACAAAACACTCACACGAGCATAGTTTAAAAGAGAGATGGCAGCGACGCACGCTCACCCACACGATCGCATCGCTTGACATATTTACGTGACGCGGAGAGCTAAAGAGCAGCCAATTGAGCAAAAACTGAGAGAACGCTTCGCCGCTAGCGTCGACAGCGTCGCGACGCTGACGCTGACAATGACGGTAACGGCTGCGCCTGCGTTTCGTTTTATTTGAAATTTCCGTTTACAATTTCTTTGGCTTCGACTTACATACGAGCTCAGTGCTCGTGTTGTGGCTCCCCTCTCAAGTTGACATTTGACATTTTTCCATTCGGCAACGGGAAGTGATTTTTATAGGTTTGTTTGTTTGCTTGTTTTGGCTCATGGCTCGTTTGCATTACGCGTTTTCAGCTTCCCCCCTCGTCAATGTCAGCAGATAAGGGCACACTTGCATAGATGTATGTAAGTATGTTTGTGTGCACATTTTATGATTTCCCATATTTTCTTACTTATTATTATTTTGTTTTATTTACTAACAAAGAAATTAGATCGTGTGGGTCGACATATTTATCAGTTAGTTTATATAACACTTGTGGGAATTCTAGAAATTGATAAAAATGCGCCTTGATCGTAAATTATCTTGTGAGTCTGCAAATAAGCACTTGTTAAAATTGACACATCTGTGTGGGGAGGGGAATGTTTGCATTTGAGCCGAACTCAAGCGAGAATATCTTGCTGCATTGTAGAGGCGCCTCTAGAGGTGTCTGTGTGTGCGCGTGTGTGTATGTGTGCGGTCACACGTTCAAGAAAGGGAATCTCAACCCGGACACAAAACTTTTGGGCTCTACTTCCGTTTTATTCGCCACAACAGTCGAACAATAGTAGATTTGGAATTTTTGTCCCATAGCGGTATATCAGTGCCCCTTTGCCCTTCCATTTGCTGCTCAGTGTTCGTCTTCTTCGTCCTGCATTGATTTCCGCCACTCGCATGCACGAAGCGTGCACAACATCCGCTCTCGTTCATATATAATTTTATATTTGTATAAAGAGAGAGATAGAGAGAGAGAGAGAGAGAGAGAGAGAGAGAGAGAGAGAGAGAGCGCATTAAACCGAAATCTTTACCGTTTTACCTTTTTGCAAATATTTCATACATTTCGTATCGCTATTGTTGTGCATTTACAGTTTTTAGAATGGATTCCATTGTCCCATCCACATCCTGGGAATAGGAATCAGAATGAGAATGCGAATGCGAATGCGAGTGCGCATCGGTATGGGAATGAACCCCTTAACAGGTGTACAATCCGCTGTTCATATTGTGGAGGTGTTAAAATTGTCAGACCTTTATTTGTGTTGATCTTGAGTAGCTTTGTAAACCAGTCAGTTAAGGGACAAACTGTTCTTAGGGGGATTCTCTATTTGATGTATCAATAAATTTGTTTATTTTATGTAGTACATAGTATGTACATATATAGTAATTTGATCGTTATGAAAATCTGATTAATGTTTTGACTAGTTTTCAATCAAATGTAATATAATAAGCTGCTGTTTATTTTACAATCAAACTACATTTGCATTAATCTAATGACATTACATATAATATCATTTAGTAATTCAATCCGATCACTATGAACTTACATATACATATACTCAATCAAGTAGAGTGTGGTTTCATATAGTAATCACTCGGAAACTCATTCAGAATTAGTGCCCGATATTTAATATACTGTTTACATAATTCATTTTCTTTCTTTAAGTACATAAAATGTTATTGATATCCACTATCATTAATCATTTTAATTATAGTAAAGCTCAAGAATTAAATTACAGTTTTGCGAATGTACGAACAAAGCTGAATCATTATGAATATACTCTAATATATACTATAAAGATTGATATATAATATTATTGAAATATTGAAGTCAAATAATAACTGATAATTATAACTTATATGCACACAATTCAGCTTTTTCTTTTCGAATGCTTAACAAATCATAGTTGTTAAGGATTAAGGTGTATAATTTTATTGTTTTCTTCTTAACATTTTCTTTATTGCTGCCAATCGATCAATTATTTATACTATTCTCTGACTATTTTCGATCGCAAGCTGTCAAAGCAGTTGACATATGTTTTCAAGTACAGCAACCGCAGAGTGCATAGTAAGTATATGCATATTATAGCGTTTATTGGGAATGTAAATGGAATCAGAATGATTCATCTTGGCGTTACATAAAGTGAGAATAGGGAATAACTTTTTACCGTCCAATAATTTGCATAATTGAGCAACAGTTGTGGCCGAAGCCAGATTTGTGGTTAACCAGCTGACCCTGAGAACAGATTCTACGATTCACATGTATTGACAGTTCATTTTGGGGCCTAAGCAAAAGTACTTAAATATTTGGGTCACTCGTAATTGGCCAGATACATAGATTGATGTCGAGCAATGGCAGCAGAAAGGGGAAGGGGGATGGTGGAAGAGGAAAGGGGAAAGGGGGATTCAGAAAATGTTGAGGCAGCTCTTAAAGGGACTTAAAAGTAGGTTACACTGCGGCTGCTTCTCGTTGTCGGTGGCTTGTCGGCCTTTTGTGCAGCATCTTGGCACAAGCCACCCCTTTCCATTTATGCTTTGTGTGCTGTGTATTCTCTTTTTTTGTGAATGCCTCTGCATGACGACGAGTGGTGCTCATGATGAGGATGAGCACACGTCGGCCTCCCCATCATTCAGATGCAGGGCAGCCCATTCACTGCTGCGACTCATAATTGATGTTCAAATTGCTGTTGAATGATGCGCTGCTGTTGAGGAAGCACTTGTCACAGTTTTGTGCCCACTGCTGGGCATCATGTGAGCGAGCGTTGTGCAGCCTACATGTATGTATTTGATTTTCATGACAATTTGTATAACAGGGTATGTAGGGTATATTGGTTTGCATATGAAACATATACATAAGTTGATTATTTTGTAATGGGAAGATAAATCTTGTTTTGGTTATCGAGTTATATAATAATAACTAAGGTGACCTTATTATTCTAAGAAGTCTACTATGAAATATATGCTAAGGTGTCCATATTATAACTAATTGACTCCATTTGTATACTTTGTATTTGTATTTGTATTTGTATTTGTATTTGTATACTGTTACCATATGTGCTATGAAGTAGATGCTAAGTTGACTTGACTTCATTCGTATGCTCAGGTGGCCATATTATACTAGTATGAAGTAGCATACTAAGGTGACCATATCTGGCAAGCAATTGTTAATTTGTGTAACTTTAAGGAAATACTATTCTGTTGTTTTTTTAGCACTTCATTTAATTCTATAATGTTTATTTATTTACAGGGTATGTAGCAGCCAATAAGCCTGCCTAACATTGCCAGTTTGTTTACATTTCTGTTAATATTTTTATGACACAGTCGTACGTTGGTTTTATTTAGCGACATCAAATTGATTAAATTCGCTTGAATTAGAGAAGCGGAAGCTGTTAAAGAACTACATGAAATTGATTGGAGACTATGAGGAAAATGTGATTGTTCTTTGGTTTCTAAGCGTGCCACACGTGCCAGGTAATCAGCCTCAAAAGTAGACGGAAAATACGTTACACCAACTAATTTCTTCGGCTCAACAAGAACAACAAATAGAATAAAAATTGATTGAGTTGGCAGGCAACTGCACATTGCCAACAAAGGACGAGGGCTCCCCCTCTTTGTCACGTTCTTTCTCTCTTTCTCCAATAACGTGGAGTAGCTATGCAAGGAAGCAGAAGGGGATGAGGAAGAGGACCCTCATGAAGCACTGCAATGAGTCGCTTTCCACATAGAGATTCGAGGGTTGCAGTTGCATATTGAGCCAGGACGAGAACAGTTGCTTGGGCCACTCGTCCTGTGTCTGTGTAATTATTATCAGTGATCCTGAAATGAACGTTACTTTGAGCCCGGTGTTTTTCGCCTGGCACGCGCCAAAGTCCTTTCCTTGCCAGAGCCACAGCTGCAGCACCAACACATAACCTATTGAATTTCTTTTCAACGGGAACTATTGACATTTCTTCAGGCATGCTATGAAAAATTATATCCAGATTTGAGACTGACGATTAAAAAATATGCTGAAGTCAGAAGAATTTAGCGAATAATGAAGTATATGGAGGGACTTGTAAAAGGACTTGGTTTGAAGTTAGTTTTTCATTAAAATTGCAATTAGAAGTAGTGACATTTATTTTGCAATGAATTGGCTTATGTTCTACCTGATTTATGTGTACGAAAAGTGGAAAACATCTTATTTAATTATCTTTTATTAGCATTATAGTTCAAAGTGTGTTTAAATAAATATATTAAAGAATTTATTAAGTATTATATTTTATATATTCAATTATATTAAAATGTCTTTAGAAAGTAAGTGAAATTGCAAATTTTACAATGGATTTCATACTCATTTACTTATAATTTTAAATAGGTTCTGAGTTAAATTAAAAATACTGCCAATGCATAGTATAAAATCTGTATAAATCAAAATATTATTTAATTAAATTTAAAAGTACATTTCAAGCATTTGCAATGAACTTTATGCTCATTTGTACTTTAAACTTTTTGTCTCAAACTAGGGTATGCTGCTCTACCGCCAAGTTTCGCTCAACTCAACTCAACTCAAGTCAACTCAACTTAATTTAGATGTAGACAAAGGCGTGAAATGTCTCAACTGCATTTGGCCAAACGTTTCGCCGGAAAGCAGCGAGCTCTCTAACCATTTTCATGGTTGCCAGCAAATTATCTATTCCTGGGTTTTTGGCTTTGGTCGAGCGCACAGCGTGTGCTGGTCGCGATTGCAAACCGACAACGGCGACCACAGCAAGTGTCTGGCTGGGAGAAAGAGAGAGAGAGCGGAAAGAGACAAACATAGATATATAGCGTGGACACTCCCAGGACTTTTGAGCCACACTCATAAACACATTATGCATGCCACCTTGGGGGTAGAAATAGCGCTTATAAGGTTTTTCAAATGCTTAACGGAAATCGTATTTTGTGAATGCAAAAAGTCTATAAAACCATAACGCGTTTTCCCAGAATCTGCACAGGTAAATGCTAGCAACGTTATCCTGTCAATCCTCAGTGTTTATCCTGTTTGTTGTGTCAACAAAACAATGCAATGTTTTTCATCTTTTTAGGTGCATTTGTAGTTGTCTCATAAAGCGATTATGATTTCAAATTAAAACGCGTCCTTTGTGCTCGCAATGCCTTGAAATCTTTTAAAACAATTTCAAAACGCTCTAATTATATCTTGAAAAATATATATAAGTATGTATTTGTATTTTATGATTTGCTAAGAAAACTCTCAAGGCAAACGAAGCCGAGTCGTGTCGTTGAGAGTCAAGTCGAGTTAGTTGGCTGTTCCTGTTATTCAGCATAAATAAACCATTAATTTAACATATCGCTCAGGCGAAACGAAAGCAAAGACCAAGTTGAACTAGCGGCATTGTGAGGTCAGGGTCCTGGGATCGCATGGCATCGCATGGCATGGTTCGTGGCCAGGTGTGCGCCAAGACTCGTGTGACGACATCAGCACAACGCACATCGTACATTGTACATCGCACATCACACACACGCAACATGGAACGCGTTCAAAATATATATACCCCCACTCCTAACTCCCTATTTCCTACTCTCTACTCCCTGCCCCTTCTCCGACAACCTCTATCAAAAACCTTTCAGTTTGTTGGCATTTGAATGCGCTGCGCAAAAAGAACGATCACAAGTTTCGTTGCGCATGTGCAGACCCTGTAGACCTCTAGACTCTATCAGCCACCCCAATTTTAAGTTGGTTTCTTCTTTTGGGCAAAAGATTACGAAAATCTTATGCAAAATGTACAACTCACATGCAGAGGGTTGCTCTGAGGTTCAGTTAAGCGCAACGACCTTTGTCTGGGCTAAAGGGGAGGCGCTTTCTGGTTCGCATTCGGATTCAGATTCATGTCTTGGGTTTGAGTTTACCTCGCACGCAGCTGTTGTAGTATGTTGTTTTTTTTCTTTCATTCTTTTTTGGTTTTTCTTGAAGGCTTTGCCAAAAGACACCCCAAAATTATGATCCGTCTTTTGCTTTGGTTCTGTGCAACGCGTGTGAAAGTTTTTATGTACACGCGGAACAAGAACTTGGCCACACTTCAGCCATTTTGTTTTGCCTGCCTTCCATGCGCCTGTCATCTGGCATTAGAATAGATCTGTGTGCCAGCTCTAGCCCAGTCAGACCTGCATCTAGTCAGGGAATGCGTCAGAAGCGTGTATGCTTTGTCCAGGCAGCCAGTCAACCAGTCAGCCAGGCAGGGGGCCAAATGCCTCTGCAGTTGGGAAAATATTTCACAAGAATTGAAGTACAGCATCTACGTTGACTAAGACGCTATGGATACTTTTAAGGGTTGCTTAACTGCAAAGGAGTCCAGTCCAGTTACTTATATTAAATTGCTTCGGAGAAATGGTTTTATTATTGCATTATCATTATTATTTATTATAAGATTTTATTTATCCTTTAATTTAATTTAATGTATTTGTTGTATTAATTATATAAGTTTTTATTTATTTATATTATACACATTTCTTATTTATTTTAAATATATTTCTATTTATCTATTTATTTAATTATTGGATTTCATTTAATTTTATTATATTTTGATTATTTTATTATTATATATAATTATTATAATTATTTTGATTTTTTTAATATATTTTACTGTTTATTTCATTGAGTTTTTTTTATTATTATAATATATTTTACTATATACTTATTATTATAAAATATATTTATTAAATTTATGATTTCCTGGTGGTTAACACAATTAATCTACAGCCATATTGATGTATTCCGTAATACAAGTAAATATTTTAAATAACAAAACATACTGATGTATTATTTCATAAAGATAAAGATGGTCTTCAAATATTGTAAATGTTCATATATTATAATTATTATTATACAACATTACATAATATTTTTATTTATATATTTCAGAACAATGTCTGATATTTCTGGAGTTTACTTAAAATGTTCAATACTTAAATTAGTTACATTTTTTTTTTAAATTAATGTATTATAAAATAAATCATAAACATACTAAAATAAAAAATAATATAACCATAATATAATAATATAATACAATAATATACAAATACAAGAGCTTACTTACGATTATATTCCTGAATATTCCACATAAGAAAATGCAGTATTTTACAATTAATATTAACTAATTTTATACATTTCATATTATATCTTTACATTATATTATATGTTATATTAATTAATAAGGCAAGAATGTGTCAACAGAATTCATAGGGAAATAAATGGAATTTTATACAGAAGCACCACAATCTTTGCAGCGATGATCTGAAGGAAGTGTGAGGCAGAGATAGCTGAATAAATGGATCTGTAAATTAATTTAACTTAGCGCATCTTTAAGATAACTTAAATATATTCACTTAAATGTATTCATTTTTATGTATTCATTCTGTAATACTTTTGCAATATACTATGTATAATGCCTCCATCAATAAACAGACTCATACTCATACACATAAAGGCGCATCTTCTATCTGTGCTCTTTGTAGTTCAAGTAGTTTTAAGCTATGTGCTAAATGCAGAAAAGGAATTAGACACAGAAAGAGAGAGAGAGGGAGAGGGAGAAAGAAATCGGCCCAGTTTCATTTAGAATAGTCCTTGAGCTGAATGGAGAATCTTGGTTCAGTTAACACTCACCTATTAATGTGTGTGTTTTGGGTGTGTGTTTCTCAGTTAAATTGCCGACCAAGTCAAATGCAAACAAATGTGCATGATGTCCTTGATGGCCTCGCTAATGTTTTTATAGCAAAAAGGACCAAAGCTGGCACAAGGATGCATAACGAGGCTCGCACAAGGTTACGTTTTACGATAGTCACGGCCAAATTTCCAGAGTTCCGTGTAACGATACGGCAAGACAGTAACACGGACAACAAGCAGACGGACAGACTGACAGACAGACAGGCGGAAAGACAGTTGACAGACAGGCGAAAGGCTGCGCTGAAAGGATGCGCAAAGTTAACAACACAAAATCCGGTGACGGTACCAAGATGCAAGAAAGGATAACTTTATGAGCTGGATCGTAAACGCATTTGCATTGAACAATATGAGCAATGGGTGATTATTTGTTTTGGTCACAATAAAAGCGGCGGGTGGCAAGGATAATGCAAGGATAGCCTTGCTATTACCATTAGCGCTGCGATTAGCGGCTTGAGCTGGGATTGGATGCCCGATTGCCTGTTGTCCGAGAAGGGCTACACTCTAGGGTTAGCCAGTCCGACTTCCTGGAACTTTGATCTGTTGTACCATCCGAGTGCTGAATGCTTTTTTAGCAGTTCTCTTTGTATGTCCTGTATGTAAAAAACGCTGGGCAATTGCTCAACAGATTACAGAAGTCAATTTTGATTCTGGGAATGTGATTGCCTATTGCATAAAACGCCTTACGTCGACAATTTACAGGATGTTATATTGTTGGGAAAAAAGGCTTTGTCTGGTTATTTCGCAGGACTTTCTGTGCAGCGCGGGTTTTGTGCAATGTTATGCAAGAGGCATCCTTATACCTTACTTCGTACTAACTAACATAAGAGCAGGACGATTTTCTGAAATTCTAGGGATTAGACTTTTTCTGGAAACTGTCAAATGAGTATCCTAATCATGGCTGTAGTTTTATGCTTAAAGTCAACCCAAGAGGTTCCTCAAACTGGTAGCAAACTTACTGTGAAATTCAATATCTAAATTCCTCACAAATCTGAGTTTCATCATATATCTTTCTATACTTAACAATACTACAAGACTAAGATAACTGAGATACTTTATCTAATCTATAACAAAGAAAATAGCAGCAAATAAATCTCATTAAACATTTCCCACATAGTTTGCCATATCACACGAACGATAAAATAAAAAGGAGAACAGCAAGAAAAAGAAAACCCTCTAAACTAATTTTTCCCAGCCACAAGCTGAGTAACAAGTGCGTGTGAACTATAGAAATATATGTATACAAAGTAGACATTCAAAAAATATATATATTCTCAGCACAGCAGCGCAAAAATGCTGGGCAAAGGATCAGCAAGGATCGGGGCAGACTAATCGTTTATTATGATCAACGAGCTGAATCAATAAAACGAAATGAAACGAAATGAAATGAAAATGAAGCGCCTACTTCAGACGTGTCGTCGTCAAGGCGAAGGAACCTGTTCCGAGCACTGAGTATTGAGGATTGAGGGTTGAGGGTTGGATGTCCTTTTGTTGTGTGCGTTGGAGTGTTACCGTTTTGGCCGTGAGAAACGTCAGCGGGGTTAAGGGTAACAGGTACAATAACGACCACAGGTATGACGTTCCCTGTATGCAAAAGTCAAATTTTGTATGGGAATTTCGTTCTTGGAGTTCTTGTGCTGCTTGGGAATGTATTTCGAAGGAAGGACTTAACGGAGTGATGGGAACTTCTCATAGATGCCAATGAGAGCAACAATTATGTGGGCGTGGTCAAATGTGCAAAGTTGAGATATGAAATGGCAAAGAAATGTAATTCATATAGTTGCACAATATCAATTATTCTCTAAATATTCTAGACTATATAATTGTGAGTCGGATGGACTTAAGTGTACCCTGCTCTGAGATACTTTCAATTTAAAACATTATATGATATTTATTTATTTAAATTTATTTATTTATTTTAAATGTTAAAATATAACAAATCAAAAATGTTAATACAATATAATATATATATTAATATAATACATAATAAATAAATAATACATAAATAATATTACATTAAATAACTATTTATGAAATGTGAAAGTTACATTTAAAATTAAGTTTAAGATTGGGGAATTCAAAAATGCATTTTACTGATACAACATATTTTGCAAAGATTGGGGGAAACCTAGAAATACCCAATGAGATCAATAAATATTAAATAAAATTGTAATATATATAAATTATAAATATTATATTATTATTATAGAGGAAAGTTAGTTTATGCGAGAATGAGACATATTCTTGATCAGTATCAACAGCCGAGTCGATTGAGCCATGTCCGTCCGTCTGTATGAACGCGTCGATCTCAGCAACTATAAGAGCATACGCAGATCAAGTTTATTTTAAATTTTGGACACCTCGCCACCCTTCCCACGCAATTTGAAAAAAAAAAAACTAAGAATAGCCACATTTATCAACGTAGACACTTCTAACTTAACAGGTGATTGAAGAATATCATATAGAAGCAATGCTGAAAGTTTCATCAAGATCGGTTTATAAATAAGACAGATAGTCAGCAATAAAAGTTATTTTTCCATTGAATCGTAGAGCAGCAGGCAGCACATGTGTGCGAGCGAGACAGCGAACGACTGTGATACATGCGTCTGTTTACCATGTGTGCACATGTGTGCGAGCGAGAAAGCAAACGAGTGCGACACAAGCATAAGTAAATTAAGTGTCGTAACACTCAGCTTTTAATTGAGTATGTATACATATATGAAAGTTAGCTGCTATAAGCATGCAAAGAATTCATATGCTAAATGAGAGTTTCAATAGGGTATTTTTAAACATGTTATGTTCTTACTTTTATTTTAATCAAAGTACAGCCTGTACAGGGTATTATACTGTCGAATGCGGTCGACTGTAGCCTTTTCGACTGGTTTAAACTATAAACAGCATCATGATTTCTTTCAGTGCAATCAACAGATGGACATGTTGAAATCGATTAGGCTACATAAATATTCTATACTTTATTGGAATATAAGCATGTTGAACTGTCTGGGTCCTTCCATGTGCAAGTATAGCAACCACGCCCACAAGAAACTGCCCAAGCAGCAGCAACAACAACAACAACAGTCAAATATTATGTTCAATAATGGATGCAGCTACAACAATAAATTTGTGAACTTCCTTCCGGTAAGCGGAACTCGTTGGCAAAAAGGATATTTGTTGGCAATGCCCAGACAATGCGAAGAAATCTAAATTGCAAAATATGGAACACAGCTAGCACACTCACACACACACACACACACAGAGAGACTCGCTCGGTCTGAGGCTGTGGGAACCCAGAAGAACCAACGCTATGGTTGAGGCAGTTTCCAATTTGATGTGAGCCCACCCTCGCATCGATAGCTTCGATAGCATCGTTAGAAGGCTGAGAAAATCTCGTTTGTTGTGGCTGAGACAGAAATATGCTCTACCAAAGATATCGTTCTTCTGCATTATATATTATACATACACACATACATAAGTAAATACATGAATGTGTGCGTGTTTGTTTGCTTTTGTTTTTGTTTTCTTTCTTCTTTGTTATTTGCAAGGCGCAACAATATTTGTATACAGAAACAGGTTAACAGGTATTTAGACTGAGTATCAGTCAGGATTAGAGATCCGAGCGTGTGATGGGCTCGATAAATGGACAGGACATGGGAAATGTTCAAGTGGGTGGTCGTTAGAACTTCTGTATATATATTTTCAAGTGCAACTCCATTAAATGGAGCCCAACATGGAAATTCCATTGGGAAATCAATTGAAAGCCTTTTGCGTGCGTTGACACTTGCTCCATAAATTAGTTAAAGTGCTTACGCAAGCAGTTAAGCTAAAGGACGCGGCATAAACTAAGGGCGTGTCAGGACTAAGGGCTATGAAATGGTAATTTGATACGCGCACACTTCTGGAGCGCGTTTCTCAATGCGGCAGGTAGTCCTGGTTAGCCACTAGTAGCTCTGTTATTCTGCCAGCTACTTCGATGTGATTTCAACATTCCATTGGCAACAGAACTGATGATCGATGAATGCATATTGGTTGTTGTTTCGTCCTTTTCTCGTTTCTGAATATCCTGTTGCGTTGGCGGCATCGGTTCCAAGATGCGTTAATTGGATTTACGCTGCAATCGAGCGGTGCTCTTCAAAGTGGTGGTCAGTGCAGTGCAGGATTCTCTCTCGATTTGCTTGAAATCACACGCATAATCACACACACACACACACACACAGCGTTAGATACACCTGTGAGAAAGGACCGCACACAGTAGAAAGGACTTGCACTGCTGGCGTTCCACTGACTGACCTTTCCCATTCCCAATCCCATTGACCATTGTTATTCGCATTTCCTCTTATTAATTTGAAGTGCCCGCACTTCATGCAACTGTTGCGCATCGCTTCCTTCCTGCCCACAATGTTGTCCTGCTTTTGCACTTCCTGTGAGCCAGTTCAACTGATGACCAAAACATTCTATTGTTCATTAATTGTCCTGATTATGTACTCGCTCCAGGCGATAAGCATCAACGGAAGTGAACTACGTCTCTAACGGGCACCCAGCGCGATTCGCATGTGGTTGCACTGCAGTTTCAGTTTATTATGTCAATTTGATTTGCTGACATCGAGTTTAAAACCAATCAATTCCTTTGCAAATTCGAAACTTGGAACTGTTTACATTCCAATTTGATGTTGTACGGTATTTAATAAACAGTTCTAGCTCAATAAAATATTCTTTATATTATATTATTAAGTGTATTATAATCATTGGCTAAAGATTTTGCAATATTCGTATAATAAATGCAGGAATTACACAAGCGATAATTGTTGATAAGATAAACCAGCAGACCTGCACTGCTTGCAATGTGTGCGCTTGCTAGTCAACTGGATGCACTGCTTTTTCTAAGCAGAGTTTCAAACCTCTGGTTACTGCTTGCCGTACATGTTGATTGCTGAAGCAAGTAGTGCGCATTTACAAGCAGTGCATACGCGTTATGCGCGGTTTACTAGCGACTTTCGCTTATATCTATTTACTATTGGTTTAAATCAAATGATTAATATGTTATTAGAGTTCCATTTTATTTATTGTCTTATTAACCAATAAAGCAGTGCATAAACAAACAAATATTTTTAACAAGAACAGTGAGTTGCCATTTGTTGTAAACATATATTACACATAATACACATATGTCTGAATATGATTCTATACTATATATGGAGATGTACCCATCACATGCTCGTCAGCAAATGTGTCCTTTTGCCGTTTGAAAGCCCCACAACTGTCGCTTAATGCCGTTGTACCCATTCCTTTATGGTTATTTCTCATTTGGAGTCGCTGACTCTGAATTCATTTTAATTCGTTTTTATTTCTTTTTAATTTTTATTACATTTTCGTATATTAGCTTTGACTTTGCTTTAGTTGTATCCACTTTGAATTATTTGCTGTTTGTTTTCCGCGCTCGCGCATGCAGCCAGAAACAAAATAAAAAAATATATAAAAATATACAAATAAAGCAGGAGCCAAGTATTTTTTCGCATTGTTCTTTTGGCCCCGGCTTACGTACGGGTCCGGTATTTGGAATCCGGGATCCAAAGCGCTTCTGGCTCGGACTCGGACTCTGGCTATGGCTATTGCTATGGCTATGACTCTCTGGCTGCCACTCTCTGGCCACCTTTTTGTAGTTATTGTCCAACGTTGACTGTTTACGCCAAAATGCGCGCCGCGGAGTAGGAAATTAAAAATGGCGAAATAAAGTTAAATTTTTTATGGCTTGCGCAAATAAGTCACACGGCCAGTTGCCAGTTGCCAGTTGCAGCTGCTAGGATCCAACATGTCCCCTGTCGCCTCCTCCAACCACCCCCCACCCCACCGTTGGCTTGTTAAGCAAGAAAATAATATTAGCATTAAGCGTTTGTCTGCGCGCCTCGTGACAGCCGCGGCGCCATCCGTCGTTCTGACTTTTTATTTATTTTATAAAATGGGCGACAAACTTGCCGTCATTTTGTGTTGGCTTTACATTCTTTCTCTTTTTATTTTAGTCAAAAACTTCCCTCCCTCATGCCAGCCAACTTGTAGTTTTTTATGCCGTTTGGCGCACATGTGTGGCGCCTCAGCCACAGCATCAGCAGCACCAGCAACATCAGCGCCTCGTAGAGCATGGAGCACATCCAATTAAGCAGCGTTTGAAAAGCTCTAAAAAATGAGGTGGCCAAGGAGTTGGGCATGCGACTATTGCAAGGGGGAAAGGGTAATGCCAAGTGACTCTTTAAAGTCGGCAGTTAAAGGTAACACGTGTATTAATACACTGAGCACACAACTGTTTCAGCTGTATATCAATTTCATGGTTACTTTTCAAAACTTATTAAGTATGCTTTTGATAGCAAGTTACTAGATAAGGGTCTTTCTTGAACTCCATCAATTGAATAGAAGGAGAAAATCGGCATATTTGGATTATTCTGAATTTAATTTAGGCATCCTGCATCTCATTGTAATTTTTAGGCAATCTCCAGGCCTCTTTCACCAATTTGTGGCACCTTGTCCATGGTTCTCATGTACCAAGCAGCAGCAGTAATCTTCCTCAGTAATCTTTTTCACCTGGAGTACTCGTGGTTAGTTTATTTAGGTGCGCCTTGGTCACAATACCACGCACCTGAATGGCAAAGAGGAATCCTGAAGCTACAATACAACTTGTAGATGTTGACATTGCTGCCCGGGCATAGCCTGTAACATGATAGCTTTGACCTAAGTGAGTGTTGTAGCGACGTGACATATCTTCTGAATTTGAGCCATCTGTCCAGGATGACACAAAGGTATTTGTATGAGTGATTTAGAAGTCTTCCATTAATTGTGAATATGACTTCTAAATGTCACAGTTGCACATTGTCAGCATTGATGCACACGTTCCACTTCTCAACCCATTCCTGTAATGCGTCTAGGTACTGCTGGGGTGCATGTGGGGCCTGGAGATGGTGCAGGTGCTTTTTGTGGGCACCGCAGAGTCATTGGCGTAGGTCGCGATTAGCACATGTCTGTCTTAAAGTCCAGAGACTGCTTTGTGGGTTGGCATATCCGCAGTGAAAATGGTATACAAGTTGGGGTACGTCGGCTTCAGTAGTTTATAAAGTAGAGTTGCAACAATCGGCCATTTACAAGCTGGAACAGCTGTCTAGGTAGGAGGCTTTTGGCCTTGTACAGAAATCCAAAGTGCCACACACTCAATCGGAAGATTGCTGGATGTCCAAAAAATGCAGCGACCGTATACTACTTCAATGTCAGGGCCTCTAGCTCAACTCTATGCAGTGGTTCTGGTGCTCCAAGCTTTAAAATAGGTTCCAATTTATTTCAGATTTGTACTGTTGGCTTCAAATTAGTACATTACTACCTTCATGGCAGCTTAACCTAATTATACATTGATATAAAAACATTGACTATCTTATAATATAGTTATACATATAATACATAGAATTATTTTCATTATTTTGATATTTACATTTTTACATATTTAAATTAAGAAATTAAGATATTCTCCTGGCAGGAAGATCGTGTGGATGAAGCCTTTTCAGGCGTCTTCGCGTTGGATGGCAGGTCAATTTTTGACAGTAATTATCCGCCTGTATTTTGCTAATGTTAGTCTTGGCGGCTACTCCGTAAACTTGAAGCCCGTACTTCCAAATTGGGCTCAATATCGCCTTGTATATGGAAACCTTGTTCTGCAGAGAGAGCTTGTTTCTTGGCGGCAACAGCCACGACATCCTCGCCGCCTTTGCCAGGATTGTTTTTTGCAACATTGTTGTATGCCGAGCGAAGTTTAGGCATCTGTCAAGGATGACTCCGAGATACTTGTAGTGCGATTCATGACTGAGGATTGATCCCAACATCCTAATTCCAGGACAGAATCCAATTCTTGTAGAGAATGTCATGTTCGCACATTTACTAGCATTGATGCCAATGTTCCACTTACGGGCCCATATCTCGAAGCTCCTGACTTATTGTAGCAAAGCCTCGGCGGCAGTGCCAAGAGACTAGCTCCTGGTAAGAACAGCGGTGTCGTCGGCATATGTTGCGACAAGAACGTCCTGAGGGTCAACTGCTCGTATTGCATACGGCTTCGGCATGTCGATTGTGTATATAGAGTACAAAGTTGGTCCAAGTACACTACCTTGCGGAACTCCTGCGCATATCAGTCATTCTGAGGATTTGGCACCATCGACAATAACGCTGAACGACCTGTCAGCCAAAAAGCTGCTTACTAGCTGGAATAGTTGTGGAGTCAATAGCTGCTTCAGCTTACAACGAAGACCATTGTGCCAGTCACGGTCAAAAGCCTGCTGTATATCCATGAACACAACCACAGCATACTCTTTCTGCTCCATAGCCTTGAGATACGCTCTCCAGACTAAGGATCCGAGTTAAGATGACTCTCTCCATCATTTTACCCAATGCCGGAAGGAGACTGATTGGTCTGTATGAGTTGACCTCCGTTGGTTGCTTCCCAGGCTTGGGGATCATGGTAATCAGTGCAGACTTCCAGATCTTCGGGAAGTGTCCAAGCCGTAGGATGCTGTTGAAGAGCAGGACTATGAGAAGCACTGCCTTAGGCGGGAGCAGTTTAAATGTTCTGTTATCCAGATCGTCGTGCCCAGGGGATTTTTTTTAGTTTTAATTCTTTAATTAACAGTGAGACCTCCTGATATGTTACTGGTGTAGCAGGAGGGGTCATTTGGAACGGTCTATCCAGGGTTGCTTCAATATGCCATTGCATGTAGTCTGGTGATAAATTCAACGGCTTGAATCTATTCTCCAAACTGTCTGCAAAAGTTTCGTCTTTCTCCAGCCCAGAAAAGCACCAGCCGCCTGATTGATTTTTTAAAGGAGCCTTGGGAATAGCCTGTCTCTTGAATTTACTTGTGAGCTTCCAAAGCAGGAAATTAGAAGAAGCGTCGCAACTTGCTCTGGCTAGAAGCTCATCAGTTTGTGTTTGCCTTGATTTGGTGAGCACTTTTTGTAGCCGATTCGCTATTCTCCTGCAGATTGGTATAAGTCTCTCATCGCCAGTCCTGACATATTCCTTCCGGATCCTTCTTTTTAGACTCAGGAGCGCGGCAGCTTGAGGGGACAACTTAGCTCTATGAGGACGCTGTTGATTCTGTGGGGGCGCCGCTGATGCAGAAACGGCTGCGGATTTGAGGTGCTCCATAAATGAGGAGTGCCTCAAGCTGCAGCCGGGATCCAAACTGGACTTTAGGGATCACAAGAGTGACCAGTCTCCATATTGAAAATTCTGTTAAGTATCAACGTCTCCATAACTTAATTCTCAGTGAAGGCAGTCGGCTGATCGTGGTGTTTGAGTCCACATCAGTTGGCTATTATCCTGGCTTAAGTATCAGCAAATAATTTCTAAAGTTGCCAAACAATTTGTATTCAGCGTGATAATTTCCCTATATATTTTATGTTAACAAATATCGAAAGTTAACCTAATATAAAATAACAGAAAAACAAATTAAATTTATTTAAAAGCAATAAAATTGTCGCTTACAATGCTGAATTAACTATAACTAAGTTTGAAAATTCACAAGAGTTTTTGTGAATTGTTAATATTAATTTATTAACAATTAATTTATTTTGGTGGCTTTTAAAATTGATTTTGCTGCGATTATGCGTGTTTTTAATTCTCGTTCGACAAATTCAACTGATTTTTCATTTTCTTCTTAAGCCTAGCTTAACCTGTGGTGGCGAAGTGAGGCGAATTCGCTCTCAGAGCGAATGACGAAAACTTTATTGCGCTCTCACTTCGCCCTAAACCTAAGAATCCAAGTACTCTTATCTCTCTTATCTTAACTTCGAAAATTATTCTAACAATTCAATAAAAAATACACGCCGAAGTGCGGCGACATCGGCCCCCATGAAGCCCTGTGCTTCATTCAATTGGAAGCCGCGCTAATTTGTGGATCGGTCTCTTGCAGCTGCTTCGGTCTTCGTCCTGACTTCTACGACGCGCACGACGCCATCTCTCTTGTGTCCCGCCGTCATTCTGCTGTCCAGCCAATTCTGGGCCGGCAGATTGTCCTCCACGATGATCGCGGTCAATGGGCTTCCTCGACGGCCGACGAAACTTTGAAAAACCATTAAATATGTTAATCAATGCATTGGGAACATGTTCTAACTGAACCGCTTTGGAGGCGACGCAAACAAGTAGTAGAACGAGATACGACTTATCGAACGGCATTCGAAAGGTCATGCAGATTGGGCCAGAAAAATCCACGCCGCAAATAGAGAATGGGCGGAGTGCTCGGAGTCGGTCCAACCAAATTCGCTCATGAAGAGGACTCACGAGCGCTCTTGGACCAGCATGACAATTCGTTAAATGCAGGTAAAGAGGAGCATTTGCAAGTTGTCCCCCCACTCGCAACATCTTAAAGGAGCCCCAAGATCCGTTATACTCATGTATAAACGGATTGAGACGTTGTAGGCTATGACCTACACGCGTGCCCTTTCGAACTCTATGAATGTCATCTTTAATTTCAACTTTTTGGATGACGTCAACTAATTTTTCAAAAGCTTCTTTTCTTTCTTGTGCCGTAGGTATTTTTTCAACAACTTCATTTTTGTTCTTACATTTCCTAATGAAACGGAACACAAACGCTCGCATTGAGACGTCGGCGAAGTTTTGAATCTCGATCGGTATCGTTAACTGAATCAAAGTTGAATTCAGCTGCTGCCACGAGTTGTCCAAGCTCAGAGGGATAGACTCATCCCAGTATAGCTTTTGAAGCCAGAGATCTCTGAGCAGGATTTTTGCCTTGATAACCAGAGGGCTTAACAGGCCAAGTGGAACAAATAATCGAGACGAAACCGAGAGAATGTTCCGTTTTGTCGCTCTAAGACCCATAAATGAATTGTCTATCTTAAATTGAAAGACGTCTTCATTTGGCAACCACAACACGCCCAGTGCTTTTGTTGTGTCAGACTCTGAGATCGTTATCGGCTTTGCTGCATTTGTTGCGGAGAACTCAGGAGAATTCGAAAACCATTTGGTTAGTTCGAAATCTGCGTCTTTCAGGCTTCGCGCAACTTCAGGTTTGATTATCTGAAGGTTCTCAACGCAAGCAGCACGATTTATAATATCATCGACATAAAAGTCGTGCCTGATAACGTCAGCAGCTTGTGACGATTCCACCATGTCACTAAGCTTTGTCACACACCGAATAGCCAAAAATGGGGCAGGCACAGTGCCATAAGTTACGGTGTTTAACCTGAAGGACCTCAAAGAGTCAGATGGGTTCTTTCTCCATGCTACTAGCTGGAAATCTCGATCTGCTTCATGCCACATGACTTGCAAGTACATATTTTTGATGACAGCTGTCAATGCATACTTATGCAATCTAATTGGAAGCAGAGTTGAACACAGCTCTTCTTGAATGGTCGGTCCAACCATCAAAACCTCAGGATCACGAGTTAAGCGTTTCTCAAGCGACAAAAAACGACGCTTGGTAACTTCGGAAGAGTTACCAAGCTGATATGGATTCGACTTAAATGGTAGTCGTACTTCAAATCGACCTGACGGCAATTTTTTTAAACTATCTAGAAAGTGGCTCTCACATAACTGGTGCTCAACTGTTCGCACCTTTTTGACCAAAGGCAATTCTTCCAATGACCAGAATTTCTGCAATGTGGTGTCTATAGATGTATATGTATCTTCCTGACAACTCAGGTTTACTACCTGACCTGTCTTCGGACCTGTAGGCGTATAGCGTCCTGACACGATCCATCCTAAAAGAGTTTTTTGCAAAATCGGACAATTCGGACCTTGTTTAATTTGACCGACAGAGAGCAGTTCAAAGAACGTTTCAGCTCCGATGAGCATGTCGATCTTCTGTGGCTTGTGGAAATATGGGTCAGCTAATTGCAGGTTCTCAGGGATTTTCCAGCCACTGACATTGACCGTGTGGTCAGGCTGATATCCAGAAATGGTCTTTAAAATCCAAAGATCCAGCGAAAACTCACTGCAATTGACTCGCGACTTCACCACAGAATGTATCTTGCTTTTAACTTGTGTGTTGCACTGAGCAATTCCAAGCAAGCTGATACTAGCCTCTTCTCTACTCAGCTGCAATCGTTGAGCTAGCTCGTCTGTTACGCAATTAATTTGCGAACCAGAATCAAGCAGAGCTCTGGCCAAAACGAAATCGCCACTTTTCGTTTTGACACTAACGACTGCTGTGGCTAGGATCACACTATCAGACGAATTCGCATGCATAGCATGTGATGTCGATGGTTGATCCTGGGCAGAGTCAAGGGGTGGTGGTAACGCTCGAGTGCCAGAAACGGCAGAGTATCTATGCAGCAGCGTATTATGTGAACGACTGCATACTCTGCATTTGTTCGCCTTACATCTGGCGACAGTGTGTCCCTTCCGAAGACAATTAATGCATAATGGAGCTGCTTTAGCGAACTCGAAACGCTGTTGCACTGATTGTGCAGCATATGCAGAACAATTCAATATTGTATGGTCTTCGGAACTACAATATAAGCATTTAGGGGACACCTGGTCGTTTCTAACACTGGCCACAGAACATGAAAACAAACTGCGATTATTGTTTTTGGAAGCAGTCTTTGGCTCTGACTTAGAGCTATCGGATAATGGTTTTGACGAAGCTCCAGCAATTAAGTGCTGATATCTACGATTCAAAACTGCTTCGCAATCATTCCACATTGGAATGGCTGCATAATCGCGTTGATCTTCCCATTTAGCTTTGGTCATTGGATCAACGCTGCTCATTACGAGGTGAACGATGATTGCATTGGATATCTTTTTTATCATCACCTATCGAGAGAAGTGAGCCATATATGGCGGAGACTGTGTCTATTCTCGATCGTAAAGCAGCAGCAGAAGGCTGCGCTATTTTTGGTAGGCTAAAGAGAGCGTTAATATTATCATTAAATATTAGACAATCATTGTCATACACTGTCTTTAGCCTGTCCAAGGCCTTCGGATAATTCTCCTCATCTACATGGTATGCTCTTACAGTCCCCAGAGCTTCACCGGACAGACAAGATATCAGATGATTAAATTTCTCTATGGCTGGAATTGACGTATCATTATGGACGAGGGTTTCAAACAGTCTAATAAAATTTTTGAACTCTGAGTATTTCCCGCTAAACTTGGGAAGTGCCAGAAGAGGAAGACGTGTACGAGGAGCCGCAACGGGATTGACTGCTTGTGCAACAGGAGCAAGTCTCTGAATAATGGACTTTAAGCGAGCCTTCGTTGTTATGCAGAGCTCTTCCAACTCGCCACGATATTCATCGTCTGGATCAAAAGATTCTACTCGAGTTTGATATTTTAACGCTGTATCTATATGAGTAGCCAACATTTCTAGTCTACATTCCAATTCTGTAGCTTCAAGGTTTAATTTACCCTTGGTAATTTGGTCATTTACACGTTGTATGCTTTTCATGCATACATTACGTTTCTTTTTCGAATCATCAAAAGTTTCCTTAGTGTTTGCCATGACGATAATTAAATTCGAATCTCTTTATCAAATTAAAATAAGATTGAATTTATTATTAATAGCACTCGTTTAGACGTAAACGTTAAAAGAAGCAAAAAATAAACGAACGCTAACAAATGACGAACGACTTTTGAAAATGAATATGCCTGACCAACAATGTAGGGGAGCGAGTGACGCTTGCACAAAGCGCGCCAACGAAAACGGCCAACAACAACTGCACAGCTGCCGCTATGCACAAAACGAAAACGACAATAGCGGACTGCAGCTGGGCAGCTATGTGAGTGTGTGTGTATATATGTGCGCTTTGGGTCAGTCAACTGGTCAACTTCCAGTGACTGCAAGTGTTGGCAAGAGGGGGGGGAACGAACGACTGAGCGAAGTGAAATTAATAAAGCTATTGCTTCTAATTTAACAGCCGCTCTGCACTAATCGCACAAATTATAAGTAAAAAACTCCAAAGCGGTTACTTATTTATTAAGTGCTCAACTACTTTACATATGTGCTAAGAATTGAAAGCGTTGGCTTTATTAGCACAACCAATAAAATTGTGGCTGTTTAGCTTTCAATTTTTAGCACAGTACCTGCTGTTCGGGACTTTTAATTGCCGATGCAACTTCCCTTGGCATTTCCAGTTCCAATGACCTCCAAAGGGACTCCAAGGTGAATGCCAATATGGTAACGTCCAACGACGATCACAGGAAGCAATTTTGGTACGACCGGCGCGATGATTTATAATTATTATTTATATTTTCAATTTGTCGCGGGCCACACAAAGTCTCAATTGAGCACTGCACTGCACTTAGAATTATCAACAAAAAAAATCAAATTAAAATTGTCCACCTGGGGGCGCCATGAAAATTCACAAGAGTTTTTGTGAATTGTTAATATTAATTTATTAACAATTAATTTATTTTGGTGGCTTTTAAAATTGATTTTGCTGCGATTATGCGTGTTTTTAATTCTCGTTCGACAAATTCAACTGATTTTTCATTTTCTTCTTAAGCCTAGCTTAACCTGTGGTGGCGAAGTGAGGCGAATTCGCTCTCAGAGCGAATGACGAAAACTTTATTGCGCTCTCACTTCGCCCTAAACCTAAGAATCCAAGTACTCTTATCTCTCTTATCTTAACTTCGAAAATTATTCTAACAATTCAATAAAAAATACACGCCGAAGTGCGGCGACAAAGTTGAAGTCTTGTTTACTAAATACAATTATTCACGGAAGTAGCTTATTTTATATTTCTCTGCAAGTTATTCGACTATTCGACAACTGCCCCATTGACCCTTACCTACCCCAACTGGTGGCACAGTTAACAGTTCGTGCTAATGCCACATTTGAAAACTGGTTTTTCACACAAAAAACTAAATAAAAAATGTAATAAGCGGATCAATCGAGCGCGCGCGACAGTATAATACCCTGTGCAGTCTCCTAAGTTGATTATAATCTTAGAAGTAAGTACTTAAACGTTGTTTAAAGAATTCTCTTTCGATCAAAAGCTGAGCGCTTCGTCACTTTATTTACAAATGTTGTCTCGCTCGCACACATGTTTTGCCACAAAGCCCAACGATTCAATGGGAATTTATCTATTCTTTCTTTTCTGATTATCTATGTTTTGCGAGGGAGGAATAGGAGAGGAATCTGGAGACAGAGAGGCAGACGGATATGGCTCAATCGACTGGGCTGTTGATACTGGGCAATAATATATACACTTTATATGGTCTGCCACGCCTCCATCTTCATGAATATAGCTCATTACAGGGTATAAAAATACAAGAAGGTGATACACACTTGCACTTTCCTTCAATTAACTGCCAAGATTGTTTCTTTCTCTTCATATTGGACTCTGAGTCTCTGAAGACCCCAATTAACGTATATTTAAGACACAACATTGGGCAGGGCGTGGGCGTGGCGTGGGCGAAAGACGGAGAAGCTGACAATTATGGAGCAGCTCGCGTGACTGTCAGCTGTCAGCGTCTATGTCTTCGTCTTCGCCTGCGTCGGCGTCTGCGTCAGCGTCTACGTCAGCGACAGCGGCAAATCTCTATGAAAGGCACCGTTGGTGTTGGCGTTCAGATATCAAGATACAATTTGGCAACAGGTATTTTGGAGTTTTGAATTCTTAAGTCACTGTCTCTGCCACATCTTGTTCAGTGCTGTGGCAAGTGTTGCTTGGATCATGTGGTGGAAGCAACAGCTTCTTTGGCTGCTACTGCGGCAACTTGTTGAGACCTTAGCGCTCTTCGAACAGTGCAATCATCAGCTGGAACTGCAGGCGGGTCAAAAGATCTACATCAATTCACCATATTATCCTGGACTGTATCCAATTGGTAGCTCCTGTCGTTATACAATACAAGCGCCTAAGGATCATGTGTTACAATTCAAGTGCGATTTGCAGCTACAAACGGTGAGTGAGAACAACAACTTGTCGGAGAGAGAGTGAGAGACAGAGAGAATGAGAGAGAGAGAGAGGTAGAAAGTAGCAGACAGCTGAGAGAAGTAATTGACGAGTTATTTACTCTTAAGACTTGAATAAAGTTAAACAAAAGTGTGAAACTGAAAGTAAGCAAATAATAGACTCCTATATCCTCCTATATGTTAAGTGATCATCTATGAGAGAGAGAGAGAGAGAGAGAGAGAGAGAGATAAAAGACAGTCAAACAAATAGACTGCATCGTCTAAATAACAAATTCCCCAGCAAGAATACAACGATTGATCTGCATTATTTATAACAAATCCTACTTCAACTGATTGTATAGCTAGTGAAATCAAAAGATTAGGATATAGTAAGACAACCCTCATTGTTATCTAAACTGTTCAGTGCTCTGCAATTTATATCACTGTTGATTTTTCACGCATTTCCCTTTTGTTTTTCACAGCTTGTGAGGGACACGCGATGCCGCACGGAGGTGTTTCACTTCAATGCCGAAGGCGATGAGCTGTTGACGAGTTCCGAATACTTTTGCGGCACTGGCAAATTCGAGCGGCAAAGTTTTCTGAATCGTGCCGTGATTTCCTACATATCGCAGAGGAAGGAGGCAGTTACAGCTGCTTTGGTGCCAAAGTTAAAGGATAAGCTGCCAACGCGAATTACAGGCAACAGCACGAGCACCACCACTACAACAACAACAACTACAGAGGCGCCACAAGTTCAGCAGGAAGTGGGTGAGGATGATGAAGAGACTGAGGATGAGGATGAGAAGCAGGCACTGGAGCAGCAGAATGTGGATGATGATGATGATGACTTTTCAAACGAGGTGCTGCACGTGCTGCAGGATGTGGGCGTGAGCGATGCTTTGGCTTACGTCGCCTCATTGCTCTACGATGAGCCCAACAATGGTCGTCGAATTGGCAGCACGCCTTTGCCAACTTACCTGGCCCAGTTGCTGCCAAGGCGCACTTCAAAGACTTCCGCAAAACGTGGCAAAATTGTGTCCATTTATCCAGTAGGCGTGCCGGGCGGTGGGCGTTTCTCTTGCCTCGTTGAAGCCGTGGCGCCCAACTGCAACTGTGGCTGGAGCCTCACGCAAAGAATCGCCAGTCCAACTAATGATGAGGCGACCCTTCACGAATTTCCCTCCATGGCCGGTGTGCTGACCAAGAGACTTAGCAAAGTTTTCTGTGGCGCTGCGATCAGTAAGTAGCTCAATTTGCAGATAAAGTTCAGGTGCTGTTGTTGACCAACAAGTTGTATCCCTTCTCACAGTTCATCATCATTATTTGCTCTCTGCCGCACACTGTTTCCTCAGTGCGGAGACGAATCAGGCCTCCCTGCTGCGCATTGTGGTGGGGGAGCATGATTTGTCTAGCGCCTATGAGACGCTCTTCACTCGCCGCTACGATCTCAATGCTCTGATCCTCCACGAACAGTTCGGCCAATCCAATGGACAGTTGCGCAATGACATTGCTCTGCTGCGCACTCGTTTGCCCATCCTGTGGAATCGGAATGTTGGACCTGCCTGTCTGCCCCTACAGCCAGCGGACAATGGCAAGAAATTGCCACTGGTGGGTCAACAACTGTTAGCTGCCGGCTGGGGTACCACATCCTATGGCGGACCACAGACCCAACGATTGCTGAAGACAACGCTAGACGTGATCAGTAACGAGCAATGTCGCAGCTCGCTAACTGAGGGAACTGTGCCTCTGCACAGCTTCTGCACCTACACGCCGGGCCGGGATACGTGTCAATATGACTCCGGTGGTGCACTCTATGAGCGCAGTCATGGTCGTCTCATGGCTGTGGGCATTGTCAGCTACGGTTACGCCTGCGCCACGCAACAGCCATCGGTGAACACACGAGTTGCCTCGTTCATCAAGTGGATCAGATCGAAGACACCCGAGGTGGCATATTGTCAAAAGCAAACATGAAACAAGACACAGGAAATACACCTACATATATCGATTAACATTATATAATAAAAAATGAATAGAAAAGTCCTTAGGGGTTGCCTGCTTCAAGTGGGTGTCAAGTTTGGCGCTTTGCATCAACGCGTCGTCAATTGAAATGTCATTCAATCAAGTCATCAATCATGCATGGAAATCTTAACGCCTCGCTGGCATTGGATGCCTCGACCGCAGTTTGCAATTAAGCGCAAATGTCAACTAATTAACCTCAAAGGCAGCAATTCCCCCAGTACTTCAGATACCCTTTCCCCTGTACACTCTACGTACAAATGCTGCAATTTTTGCATTGGTTCCCTTGTTGATTTGGGTTCGTTTGCCTTTTTTGCCGTGTGCAGTCTGCTGTCTGCTGTCATCTTCTTTTCAAGTAAATAATTAAACGTTTGCATAACATATGAAGCATGCTTTTAGGCTTAAAGGCAATACAAATCGTCTGCCAGTCGCTGTCTATGCGGTTGCTGCTATTTTTGTATAACTCCTTGTCGTGGCATTTGCTTTTTATTTATCCATTTTTATTTGCCCTTTTCCCTATTTTAGCCCAACTGCAATGCACTTTTTCAATAGCTTATTCCCTAGCTCCCTTACTCTATCCTGCACGTGTGCGTGTGTGTGTGTATGTGTGTGTGTGTCTAGCTTAGCTGCCTTTGCTTGCAGTTCGTTCGCTGTTGCAATGCACGTGTATTGACTGTTCCTCTGCTCTTGCTGCTTCTTCTGCATTCATCTGCATATGTTTGTTTTATTTGGTATATGTCTGTACCTTCTGCCTTATGCGCCTTTTTCTATTCTCCTCCCTATTCGTCCTCTCTATACCCCTACACCCCTACACCCCTCTTTGTTCCTCTGCTCGGCTCTGTTGTTCAATTCACGTAAAACGCGACAACGTCAACTGCAGTCGGTGGCAACCAAGTGCTGTTGCTGTTGTTGTTGCTGATGCTGCGTTGCGCCCTGCTGTGGGCGTGGCAATAGGCATAGAAATCGCTAGCATAGACTGTGGCACTAATTGAAAAGCAGCAGCCACTAGCTAAAGCAACAACAACAACAGCAATAACAAAAACAACAATAGCAACAGCAGCCGCAAGAGCAACAGCAACAGCAAACCTAGTGTCAGTTTGCAAGCTCTGGGGAAATGCAGTTGTTTCTAACTACAGTGAACACTAGTTACATTAGTTGCTTTGTTATCATAGATCGCAAGTTTGCTGCGCAATATTTGCTGACCAATTCATTTCCCCTGAAACTTTGAATATATGCTGTTAGTTTCATCTTGGTTTGATAAAGGCTTTTTCGGTTAGAGATTTGCTAAGAAGAACTAGTTGATAATCTATAGTTATGTTCTCTATATAATCATATAATAAGACACATTTTAAAATTGATAAAACCAGTTAGTTAGAAAACAGTTCCTTAGACTGATCGAGTTTTGAACCATTTTTTGCTTCTTATCTTTGTAATTTCAATTGGAATAACGCTAACGATATTATAACATCAATTAATAAGCAATTTCCAATCTTGAATATATAGAAATCTGTTCTTTAATCTGATCGAGTTGTGATTCATTTCACTTTTCTTCTTCCTCCCATCCTCTTCTTTGATCAGCACTATTCACTGTAAGAAGAAACCTCATTCGCTTGCTGTTCATCCTGATGCTTTTGCAGTTGCACTCCATCTCCCTCTCTTGCCATCCCACTCTGGCTCGTTTTGACGTTTTCAAATTTCCTTTGCATACTTTTGTGCTGCATTTGATTACAAAATGGCGTCTATGATGGGGGCGTCTCTGCGACTGCGGTGGCAGCGCTGTCGTAATATGCGCCTAAACATTGGCATTTAGTTTTCGTTTTGTTGCACCGTCGCCGTCACCGTCGCCGTCGTCGTCGCAGTCGCAATCGACGTCGGCGTCGCGCCAAAAAAGTGTGCAATGCGAAACGCAATGGGGAACGGCATGTGCGGCAAACGCGCTGGACTTTGACTATTCATTAGCGTGTGTGCCAAACTCTAACAAGCTCAAAAAGCAATTTGCAAGAGGCAGCTAAAAATTGGCAAAAATATCGACATGACGGCTCATGGAATTGACGTTTTGCCCGGTTGGCTGGAAGGGACAATCACTGGGTGGGGCGCCTGTTACATAAAACCACGCGTTGCACAAAAGCCGCCAAATCGCTGTGCACAAAACCCAGCATCAAAATGCAAAATGGCCGCATTTATACATAAGTACAGAAGTGTAAAAACTCATTCACCTCAATTTCGCCTATGAAAATATTTATATTAATATTTAATTATTGTCATAAAAATTTCAAGCACTTATATTATTGGGCGATTTTATAGAGTTTTTGTTAGCCAGAACATCATAATTGTGTAACACTTTTTTGCACTTTTAAATATATTTTTTTTATATATATTTATTTTTACTTGTTGGCCACAATGTGTGGTCAGAAATTAGCGTTGCCTTGTTGTTGTTCAGGTTATTGGCCAATTAAGTCCGTTCCCATCAATAAAAACAACATAGAAATATGTGTTTAGTTTTCTGGTTTTATGGTCATCTAAATTTGCTTAGCTTATAGCTATTGTAAATATTAAAATCCATACTTTCAACTAACTGCGAATAGAAGAGGGATCTCCTCACAAAATAAGATTATTTTACAGAATTTAAATTTGAGCAGCGATGTTTTGTTTGTACTTGTGTACTGTACATGAAAATTCTTCAATTTCGATTTATTAACTCTGTATAAACTAAAAAATTCGACTTGGTGACGCGTATATACGAATGTCTCAAGCTTTTAATGATCGAATGAATGAATGCGTTTTAGTTTGAAATTCACTTCGAAGTGAATTCATTAATTAAAACCCATTCAATTATCATTCAAACAACAAATACCGAGAAACAGCAGCAGTGATGCAGTGATGCATTTAGACTGCAAAAGCGCCATAGATCATTCTTCGCCTGAAATCTGACCATCGCGCTCTTGCCTTCTCGGACTTGAAATCGTCATTCAAAATATTCCGCACCCCATACCCGCGTACCCGATTACGGTTTAAGTTGATTTCAATATTCGGCTTTGCGATATACATGTACTTGTCCTGCATTTTGGTAAGGCCTTGTCTTCTGGGTACTGTATCCTCATATTGTTGCTGGAATAATTTGTCAGAGTTCGTTGCACGAACATCGTGCAACTGCTGCTTGCAAATCAATGATGTTGCATAACGATTGACGGCTGCCGAGCAATTTTTTCGTACCAAAGCTTTTAAGTTATTCATTGCCGAATAATTGCGGGTGAAACCTTATTACTAGACCAAGCGAAATTTTGAATTTCGTTAATATGACCAAAAACTAATAAAAACAATGATTTAGACCGTAACGTAAGTTTCAACACCATATAATATAATTGTGTATCAAATTATTCTCATGACATACTTAAAAGCAAAGTTATAAATGTGAAATGTTCAAATATATAATAAATATAGCAATGTGAATAAATTATTAAAGAATAAAATTGAATAGGATATCATTAAAATAGGACATGAATGAATCAGTTCATTCTCCTTTACCATAAAATAAGCAGTTAAGTAGTGCGCATGACAGCATAATACCCTGTGCAGTTTGTATTTTATATAATTAGAAGTAAACAATACTCGATCGAAAGCTGAGTGTTACGTCACTTCAGTTGTATATGCTTGCAACACAGTCGTTCGCTGTCTCGCTCGCACACATGTGCAATGCAAATCGCAACGATTCAATGGTAAAATTTCCTTTCTGATTTTCATTCTTATTTATGCTTTATGCTTCTAAATGATATTCTTCAAACCTGTTAATTTAGAAGTGCTTACTTTGAGTTATATGGTCATAATTAGTTTTTTTGCGATTCGCTGGTGAAGGGGGAAAGATATTGACAATCTTAGGAGGGTATTCAGGAATCTTCATGCCAAAATTGGTGTCTCTAGCTCTTATGGTTGCTGAGATCAACTGGTTCATACAAACGGACAGTCAGACAGAAAGAGAAAGGCAGCTAGACAGCTAGACAGAGAGAGACAGAGAGAGACAGAGAGAGGCAGAGAGAGAGAGAGACAGAGAGAGACAGAGACATTTGCAGAAGTTGATGGGTATATTAAACTGTTTATCGGTGTATATAGGAATATAGTAAAAAGACAGACAGTTGACATACTCAATAATAATCAATAATACATAATAAAGATATCAATAATCATAACAGTATATAAAGCTTGGCTTATAAGTATCGCTTACTCAATCACAATCACTATGAACAAAATCTATAATTCAAATGAGTTTAATAAGAAAATCACGCGGTTTGTGGATGTTCAATAATTTTATTGGTTCATTCCTGTATTCTGTAAACTTTCATGTTCATCTGATTGTAGCTATTGATATCTTTTGATAAGTCTGCGATTTGTAATGGTTATTTCGTATTGTATCATCTGTATTGTGAGTATTGATTGTATCTGCCATCAGTCATCTTTATAGATATCCAAACCGTATATACTTCATATAATCAAAATAATAATAATAATAAAAATAATAGTTTAATAATCCACATAAATATATGAGTTATACATACTCCGTATAGCTTCTCAGCTGATTAATTGTTTTGTTCAATTCTCTTATTATTTAGACATCATAAGTGCCATAGACCATCCTTCGACGGAAGTCAATCCAGCGATATCGGGGATTACGAATTAACATCGTGGGTTCCGTGGGGCCGGCGGTGCGAAGATGGTGTTTTATATAGTTTTCCACATAGCTGCGTGGTGCATGATGATATTCGGGATTGGGTTCCGAGCGTTTTTGCGTTAGATTCCTTAATGTTTTCATATTCTGTCCACTTTTTGAATTATCGTAGCGATGTAATTGTCGCTGTGTACAGCAAATATTCGTATAATACAATTGTGCATTCATTTTAATTAAACTATTCGATAACATGATTAAGATAACTTTCAATTGGTGGTTGTGGAGGTCAGCTTATTAATGAAATACTTTTGATTTGGATGTGCTTGGATACATAGCTTTTCGGAAATTATTGAATATTTAGTTTTCACTTAATGTTTGTCTATAACAACAGAATAAACAATCAAACGACATTAAGTTCAGGGATAGCACGTGTGTAGCAAGTAAACTCTAGGCTATATTGATGGGATTGTGAATAAAACAGAGAGGAAGAAAGAGCTACATAACAGCAATTGGATGACAGTTGAATATTATTTATAATCATGAGAGATAACTGCATTATATAACTATATATCTACTCTTATAATATAAAGATAGATAGCATTTCACGTTAATCTCTGAAGAGGGCACTTGCCCCGTTTTTTGTGCTACTTAACACGCAAGTTTGCTCTTGAGCAACTAGCGGCATACTTTGTAATATTTTCACGTCCTTTTCGTGCATAAAAGAGATATAGAAAGGCAACATGGAGAAGCAAAAATGCAAAAATAAAAAAGAAATAAAAAAGTGGCTAAAGAAAGGGAACGAATACAAATAAGAGTGCACTCAAGTAATACGCTTCATAATTTTTATTGTCAAGACTTTTAGGGTTTGGGCTCTTAGCGTCGTTGTTGGCCCACTCGACAACAAAAGCTGCAAAGCGCTTGCCACACAACAACAACAACAACTACAACAACAACAACAGCGACAACAGCAACAGCAATAACAAAGCGGAATGGAAAAGGCAGAAAATGAAGTGCAGGCGGCAGCACAAGAGATTGCAACAAAGCAGAGCAAAACATTTTTTACAAAGCAGCATAAATTTTATAATATACAAAAAAAAATCAATGGGGAAAAAAAGAGGATGCCAGCGCAAAAGGATTACGGCCAGGACATGGTCGAGGGTCCACTTCTTATGCAAAGCACTGGCCCACTGCTGTCAGCCCCCCTCTCCCCACATCCCCCTTTCTCCTGGCCAAGTAGTCATGCAATTAACTCGCCACGGCAAATTCTCTGATTTCGTTCGTGTTGTGCTCATTGTTGTTGTCGTTGAGTTGAGTTAAGTTGTTGCCATTTCTAGTGTATTGCGAGAGTTCATTTTGATGCATAAGTATATACATATATATACATTTATATTCATTTTTTCTATATTTATTAAATCTACAATTGTACTTTACACTTGTTGGTGTAATTAGGCACAGCGCTTCCACTTTGACTGGGACTTTGATGTGCCCGGCGCTAAATTGGGCTAAGTACTTTTAACTGAGGAGCCCCAAAAGGGTTCTTCTTTAATTGTTTAATTGTATTTTGTGATGTGACTTAAGGGCCATGCACTAATTAGAATAAATGAATAAAAATCAAAGCATTTGAATTGATCCAAATCAGTCTGTCATCTATTTATGTTACCTTTATGTACAAATTATATACTATAATCTATGAACGGAAAATTTATCTTCGAAAAACCATTTGTAATTTTCTTTCTTAAAATTATAACAAAATGCCGAAAGTTTAACTTTTGCCCAGAATTTGAATGGTCTGCAGGGTTCGGCTTAATAATAGTTCGATGCGCCATACACCAGACGATGTCGGAACTCGGCCCAGCAATTGCGATGCGATTTATAGGTTTGATACGGAGCGATCACCTTCTTGGAGAGATTACTCGCGGCATGAAAAGGTCGTTGCTTCGAGATGCGTTTAAGTAGATCATTGTCGGCCTCACGCTGTTGCTCCCGTTCCTCGTCATTGTTCTCGGGGAGACCAAAGACGGCATCACGTATAGATCGCACATCCATCGTATCGCTCTCGCTCTTAGTGTCACCATCATACTCGCTGCGCGAATGATCCCGATTTGTACTGTCCTCCCTGGAAATTGATTCAGCTAGATGAACTCCATCGATGGCAGTATTCCTCAGTGATTTGGATTTGACTCCATTTGATGGATCTTTCCTTAGCATCGCAGACCGCTTCACAGAGGCGTTTTTGGCAGCAAGTATGTTGTTGCGACGCGGCGTAATGCCCCTTCTGGCTATTGACATGCTTTGGTTAATGGCAACACCGAACTTCCTAACGTTGTTCCAGCTTCGGTTTTGCCGCATCAATTGAATGGCCGCATACGTTTCCTCCCGTTGTGGCCAAGCACGTTTATGGGTCATTCTATTATGTAGGCTCAAAGCATCGAAACTTTTGGCTACCAGCGTTCGACCGCTAAAATAATGCGGCGGTGCGTACAGCGATTGTGCGAGTCGCTGTGCGGCCGAAAAATTCTTCCCCGACATGATGATGAAAAAACTTACAAAAAAAAAAAGAATTTAATTTTTACTTTTAAATATTTGTATAACTTGTATTTTTGTTTTTCCTAAAACGACAAAATTTTGGTCTATTATGTATAGCTAGTTAAATGAAAATGAGACTACATCGACTACCCTCTGATATCTGGAATGACGCAAAAAGAAATGAAAGCCTACAAAGCAAAAATTCAAGGAATCTCTGAAGTCGAAGCTTATTTCAAAGATATACACATAAAAAGAAAAACATATAAATACATTTAAATATACATGTAGTATGTTTGTTTATCTATTTATTTATATATTTATCTATTTGCGTATTTATTGCCAGCAAAATTCAATTAAAAATCTACTTGAGTTGTGTTTCAAAGAACAACAATGCGAAAACATCTCATATAACCATTTTCCTCGTCACTTGGAAATTTATTAATTTTACAACAGGCAGCAGACAGCCTTTGGGGAGATACGGTCATTGATTGTGAGGCGTGGCAATGGCAATGGCAATGGGCGGTGGGCTGTGGGCGGTGGGGGGTTGTGGCCTTGAAGGCCTATGCAAAATTTAACGCAATTTTGTGATAACAAAGAGATGACAAGAACAACAACTGAGTTGCCAAGAAATTGAGTTAGCACACAATTACAACAACAATTATGAACTGCATTTTACAATGGAATGCAAATTCAACAAAATCAAAACAAACAATAAGCAGACCATTCAATACCCTTGCGAAAAATGCTTAATATAATTAAATACATTTTATTTACATTAAACTTATGTTTATTGTTCTTTATAATTATATATTTTCAGAAGATATTTCTTAACAAAAGAGTTAACAGACTGCATATGCTCAACTTGCCAAGAGTAGAAATTGCCATTGAATTTTATTGTAGTGCGTGCGAACTATGCACAGAGACTGAAGGCTGCAGGGCGAGTGGGCGAGAGGGCGACAAGGTTGAGGGGAGTGGTTTGTGTGTTGTTTAAATGTAGGCAAAACATGTCACTGCTTTTTAATTTAAATGCAAATTAAGGCTTTTGTCAACACTCGAAGACTGTCAAACTGATGCGGAAAGAACAGCAGCAGCCCTTGAAGCCAGAGGAGCCAGTGCAGCTGGAGCAGCAAATGCCAGCGGGGTAATGCCAAAATAGTTGTTTGGCAATCGTCAAGGCTTCCAGCACTTGTTAACCACATCAATATGTAATCCATTCTCTAACGAATGCACACCGAGCCACCCACATAGCTGCGTATCCAGTTGAGATGCGCCGAGATGCGTGTGTTGACCCCAGTCCCATAACTTTGTCCACAGGAGCGTCCATAGCTGATCACGCCGATTAGAAACATGCGACTACGCTGACGCAGGATAACTGGCCCACCCGAGTCAAACTGGCAGGAGTCCTGGCCCAAACCCGTGTGATCATAGGTGCACAACTGACTGGGCGCTATGCTGGTGTTATACCGAGTACTGCAGTCGGCGTTAGAAATTGTCATCACCTTGGCCTTTTGTAATGTGTTTGATTTGGCAGATCCAAAGCTTAAGGTTCCCCAGCCGACTATGTCAACAACCTCGAAGGTTTCGCTTCTATAATACATAGGAAATTTTGTTATAAATTACATAAAATAAGTAAACTCTAAATTGTTCAACTTACAGTTGTGTTTGTTGAAACGGTAGACAAATAGGTGCCACGCCTCGGGACCATACAAAGGCCCTTACTGTCTGCAACAGGGCAATATCGTTTGTAACCCGCATGCTGTTGTACTCAGGATGTCTGATAATTCGTTGTATGGCATATTGCGAGGTGAACATTGATTCCCTATCTTTGTTATCAATAAAGTTATGCAAATCAGTCAACGATTGAGCAAGCAGATCACTTACCAAGGCGTAGATCATGAACGCCTATCAGGGCCAAAATCCGACTCTCTATAGGCAGGAGCTCAGTGCAATGGGCTGCGGTGACTATGAAACGATCACTGATGATGCTGCCACCGCAAAAGATGGGTATATTTGAGTTTACATCTCGTATACCCACCATTGAGGGGAACTCCTGTTTGGCTGCCTCCACGCCGTTGGTAATACGCGTTGGTTGGGACCAGCCACAATCGCAGGGCACGCGCAGGGCCACCGCCTGGCAGCTCAGCCTGGCACGCTGCTGGGTGACACGATTGCTCGACTGGTAGCCAAAGGCCAGAGTCTGAAAGTTGGATGTACGTGTGACTTGCCCCATGCGGCAATATCGCTCTGCATCACGAAATTGCATATCTCCATCGCGTGAGATAAACAGAAACTTCGATTGACAGACGTCAGGGTACTGCAAGTAGCCGGGAATTAATATAACTCAATCGCAGAACCTAGATGATCGCTCTTAGAACTCACCACTTCGAAGCGACAGGTAAGCTGAATCACATGGGAAGCCGGTGCACTGAGCTGATAGCGACAGCTGCTGCCGGCCGGAAGTGCATTCGGAAAATTCGAGCTGGTTATATTGACGGCTTGATTTGGCAGCAAATTGTATTGCCAGTTGCACTGCTGCGAATTAGCCAGGCTAAGAAGCAGTAAAAGCAACGCCAGTACTTGGAACTTTAACATTCTTTTCGTAAGCTCTTAAGAATTACCGAACTGCAAATGCAAGCTGAGGTGTACATAGTGCCAGCTTATATATGTGATTCTTAACGAAATAATCTTCTATACTATATATATACATTTACTTAGCATATTTATTAACCATATATTATATTAAGTTATTCGCAATGCCTAAAGTAGATTACCAAGTCAATGTCAAGCAATGTACTTCGACTATAGACTCTTTCAACTGATTGTAGGCTGTAAGCTTGTGAATATGACATAATATCAGTTACTATAATACCCTGTACTTCATTTAGAAGAATAACAGGTTATCATAACAGGTTATCATAGCAGGGAACAATGATTCAGAATTTAGTTCCAAACTCAAGATATTATTTAATTATAATTGTATGTAAGTTAAACTCTTAGAGTCTAAGCGGTAAGAAAGATAGATATTAATATTGTGTAATGGAATAAGACTGCGTTCTGTTTTTCAAATTACTATAATAGGGTCAAAGATTGTGGAGTTGCTTAGTAGCCATTTAATTCTTAATCTTGATTTAAAAGGGCAACATGAGCTACAACATTTGCAATATTTGTTTTTGTAATTGCTGCGAAAAGTTCTCGAAAGCAAACGCAAAGTACAATAACAATTTTTTACACTTCAATTCTTATCTTCAGTCTTCTTTGCCTATGCTTCGAGCTCAGCAACAACACTTTCCCATGCTTTGTTGTTGTATTGTTGTATCCGAGAATGTGGGAGCATTAGTTGTATATTGTAGTTGTTGTTGCGCTCGTCGGCTACGAAGAAGGGAAATGCGAATTGCGTAAAATAACGGTGTGCGTTTTCTTTGAGTCTGTTGAGCTACTCCATGCGGGTCGCTGTCGCTGATTAAAAGATTGCAAATAGATGTCAATGAATCTCACTGAATCTCTATTTATATTATTTATTTATTTTATTTTATTTTTCAACAAATATTTACACAAAATTGTAAATTTTATCATACTTTATCATACTTTACTGGGTTTTGTATATTTTATATTGAGTTAATGAATACACACATATTTTTATAAATATGTATATATGTGTGATCTCATGATTTATAATTTCAAAAGACACTAAAATACTAATTCATAGTGCAATTACAAAATAAAGCAATCAAACTCTATGATGTCTTATAATAATTGACATTAGATAAAATAAATGTTTTGTCTATTCAAAGCTCCCACATTTTCGATTAAACTCAACCCTTTCAATATAAGAAATACTCATATTCTATGAATTCTCATAACCAGACTTATTATTATTGATTATAAGTTGAATTAAAAGTTCACATAGGCCTATATTTTATAGTTTTTATTTATATTTTGAGCATACGTACCTTCATACAAACTGAGATTTACATTATTAAATAATAGTCGTACATCTAACTTTACATGGATACAACGCAGTTGGAGTTGCCAATCATGTAACGTATCCAGTTGATATATGAGGTGACTCGCGTATTGACGCCCATGGAATAAGGCGTGGAAGCGCAACTCTTGCCGAAACTGATGACACCAACAAGGAAGTGCCTGGAGAGGCGTTTGATGACCGGGCCACCTGAATCGTACTGGCAAGAATCCCGACTGTTGCCAGAGTAATCGTAGGTGCATATTTGGCCAGCGTTGATGGTGGCCACACCATTGTAGTCTGTCTGGCAATCCTGATTGTTAACAACCATTAGATTGATCTTCTGTAGAGTAGCAGAAGTGGAGCCGGCAAAGGAAGTGGTGCCCCAGCCAATGACATCGACAGTGTCATAGGAAAAGCTATTTGTACTGCATAGATATTCAGATTTAGTTAAAATGCATATAGAACTTTAATGCTCTACTTACAGGCCCTGGGGCGGTAGGCAAATGGGGCCTACGCCACGTGTCCACTTAATATTGCGGGACGTGAGCAACACTGCGATATCATTAACCACATTGGGCTCATTCACATACTGTTCGTGTCGAGCCAGCTGCTGTATGTCATAACTATCATAGTATATAGAACTGGTGGCTGGAAGGGTCAGTTTAAAGATCACCTGATCATGCAAGTGCATATAAGATTTGCGACTTACGATTTTGTAGATTGTTGGTGCCGACAATGGCCACAATGTTGGTTGCCTGACTAATCTGAAGTGTGCAATGGGCAGCCGTAATAATATGACGATGGGAAACTGAAAGAGTGGGGATATTAGAGATAGAGAATTAGAGTATGTGCACGGCTTGCAAGCTGAATTATAACGTCATTGAATGTTCCTCTTCCTACACATTCTGTTCAGGCATTAATCAGTTATTACCCACCAATAACACCGCCACAGAAGCTGGGCAGACTGCTAGTTCGATCCTTGAGGGCCACCATGCTGGGGAATTCATTGAGCGCAGCCTGTTCGCCATTGGCAATGCGTGAACCGGCCGACCAGCCACAACTACATGTCTGCGGTTGAATGGTGATTCTACATTTGAAATTTCCCGTTTGGCTGCCCGTCGAGGCGTAGGCAAACACAAGTTCCGTGAAAAGGGATTCTCTATTGATAATGCCGCTGCCACAAAAGTTCTCAGCGCCACGCATTAACAGATCACCGTCACTATCGATCCATAAGTTATCCGTGATGCACTGGCCATTGTTCTGGTAACGATAAGGATGAAGAGACAGCATATAAGTGAAGTTCGAGTTGACATTAATACTAATAAAAAACACTTACCGTTGGCAATTTAATTGTGCATTGTATCTTGATGTTGTGATCTAATGGGGCGATGATTTTGTAGCGACACGCGGTGCCTGCTGGGTAGTTTTTGGGGTAATAGGGCGACTCGATGTCGGTGGTGCCTGGGTTCAGCGTAAAAACGTTATCACAGTCCTTGAATAAACTCCACACAGCAGGTAGCATGAGCAAACAGCTGGCTAAGATTAGACTATGGCTCAGCATTGTGACAAGACCTATTCGGTTTCGATGCCAGCGCTTAACTGGGTGAAATTGAATGCCGCCTCCCGACTAATATCAGTAGCTAAGACAATCAAGCAAAGCCGAAGCTAAACCCACAAACACTTTGCTTTATTGTTCTGCTATTAAGTGTAACAGCACTTGATAAAACATAATTGTGCACATATTGCGCATACGCCATGTATGGCCCGTTGAATTGAATACGATTTTCCATTTCAATGATTGTGGGCTGCACTTGTGCAAATATTACGGAAAATGTTGCCTCATCTCGACCTCGAAATGCAGTCGATTTTGAACTTGGCAGTTAAATAGGTTCTAAGAATTCATAATTTTATGACACTTGTTGTTTTCTAACTGTAAAGAGCGACAGGTGATAAGAGCTCATAATTTAAATTTGCATACAAGTGACAGCAGGCGAGGGCTGTTTGATGAATACATAAATAGATGCATCTTTACTATTGTCAGAAAAATGGTTTAGCAATAATGGAAATAGTTCTTTTACTTTTTATAATTTTATATGATTATTAATTTCATTTTTTTTATTTAGATACGATACTTTCTATATATTCGCTATAATTTTAATGAACTTCCCTCAATTGAACACAGTGTAGGTCATGGAATCTACCATAGACCTAGTTAGAAAAGAATTAAAAGCTCAGAGACTTGTTACCTCTGGCTTCTATGGCTTCTACGCAAAGCCAGCTGCTTGTTCGCGATAAACTTCGAGTCTAAAACAAATAAACACCTTGAATAATGGATCTAATTAAAAGACAAATATTAAAACAAGTAAAAAAGCCACAAAACAGAAACGTCAACGTACGGGGCTTAAATTTATAACAATGCGAGTCTTAATTATTTATTCTCTTATCTGCTGCAATTAAAGAAAGTCAAACGACTTAATTAATAATAGAAATGGGCAAATAATACTAAAAGTATTAAAATTGTGAAAACAAAAGCGTAAACAGAAGTTGCTTATGTATAGAATTAATCCAATACGGAAACTTCCTTACATAAAAGTCTATTTTGATAAATTAAATAGAATGTTCTGTTAATTTCAGTAGATGGTTGTGAAATGGTTGCGTATAATAAAAATAAATTGCTCTGTTCAAAATTATAAAATCGCAAAGGTTGTAGATTATTTTAATGAAGAAACATTCAAAAATTAACTGCTTTAATGAAAATATATAAAATAAATATTTAAATTATGTTATTGTTTTGTATTTAATTGTTTAAATATTGTATATATTTTACTGCAAATTGTTGCTTGTGAAAAACGTATTGTTTATGTTTAATTAACTTTTTTACAGACGTAAATTTAACAGGCAGCATATGCTGAACGGCAGAATAACTAAAAAAAAATATGTTAAAAATACAAGGAAAATATTTTTGGATGCTCTCTGCCATTACTTGGTAGAAGGAGTTAACAGATAGAAAAAACTTCAACAGAGTATAAAGCAATTAATAGAGAGAAAGCAGAGTATAAAATGCTAACGTCTAAATATATGCGGCAAGAAAGAAGATCAACAGAAATCAACATGAAATTGACAGCATGCAAAGCTCGAATGACAAAAAGACAACACACAAAGTGTGTCGATAAATGTCGATGGTAAAAAATAAAAGAAATGTTCATATAACGCCTAAAATCAGGCTACAGTTTCGCTTGGCCAAAACCAGTTAGCAACGCTGCAACGTGTAATTATAATATAATTTTTTGTGCTAACACTTTTGGAAATGCCTCGTTGCAGTTTTTGCTTTGGTTTTTTGGAAACACTTTTTCAACTATCTTTCTATCTCTCTCTCTCTCTCTTTCTATCTGTTTCTATCTGTTTCTATCTGTTTCTATCTCTTTTACTCTTTGGATTGTTGTGGTATATAAGGCAGCTATGTCTATATTTTCTAGTGCCGTTTTTTGTGCCGTTCACTTTGCGTTTTTTATTCGCATTTGCATTTTCCACTAATTTGACTTTTGTATTGTTGTGGTCGACATCCCGCCCAGCATCCAGTGGCCCCCATTGCTCTCCGTCATGTGCAGCGGCGGTTATGTGTTAGAGTTTTTTTCTCTTCCTTTTGCTTTCCACCAATCAGCTCAACGCATTCTCTGTTTCCTGCCACATCTCTCTCTCTCTCCTTTTCGCTCTCTCTCACTCTTCCTCTCTTTGCGTTTATGTGTGAGTGTGTGTGTGTGTGTGTATGTGGGTAGTTGGGGTGGTTAGGCTACGCACTTTTTGACTTTGCCTTGTGGGTGGCACGTGGCTGGGGCAATGCGTTTTCCATGCATTGGTTGGCTGTCGAATGCTACTAGCAGGGGTTTGGTTTTCATTTGTGGCTATCTATGTGAGTATGTGTGTGTGTGCGTGTGCATGTTTTGCGATGCATTCCCAGAACCTATCATTTGATGTGGCTGTGACTTTGTGGCCATATCATTAATTGCCGCTAGCAACACGACACAAAAAGTAGCACACAAATTAGTGGATAAATCGTTGCATAAGAAATCCTTACAAAAAAATCAATATAGTCTGAAATATTTTATTCTCTTAAAATGTTGAAAATAGGGATAACATAATTAGCGAACTAACTTCTTTTAATTATCTATGACTTTTTCATGTTTCTGAAAGTATTATAGCATATTTACTAATTTATTTATATAATTATATTTAAAATTATATTATATTTATCAATAATGGGAATTGCTATTAACATTTTTTAATAAAAAGAAAACGAAATATTCTATCATAATATTGATCCATATTGATCAGTCTGTTTGATTTATTGTAAATATATTTCATATTTCGAATATTCTCAATTGAATTGACCCACAGTAAATTCAACTCTAAATAAAACTTATGTTGATATTGATAAATATAAATTTGAGCTATAAAAATATATTTTAATCGCTCAAATATTCAGTTACACAGAAAACTGAATAGTAATTGCAATAACCGTTAGTCTCTCTATCTATACGGTAGTTTTAACGCTCCAAGCACTATTCGTTTAACTTTGCACGTGTCTATTTCAGTTACACTTGCATCCAGTATATCACTCTTCACACACACACACATACACGCATACACACATATGTGTAAACCGAATACACATTCAATTTGCTGGACCTTCAATCACAATAAATCCATACAAATTTCCGTTATATATCCAGAACTCAAAGAGGAACGACAGTAATAAAAACTTTCAAATGCAAACTAAGCAAATTTTAATTAATGAAAAATTGCAATTAAAAAAACACTGTACATTGGCCGCTCTAGCTCTTGCTATCTCGCTCCAACCAAGCAACCTCCGCAGCTGTGCACAATTTTTCATTACGTAGCCTCTACGTAGAAAATAGAAAAAAAATGGAAAAAAAATGCAATCAAAATGCTGCCTAGTAAATGCATAAAAAACAACGCACAAAAACTTGTACATATATGTATGTGAATATGTACTAGTACATGCATATATAAGCGTATTTGAGTGTGTGTGTGGCGGGTGGGGTCGACTAACAAAATAGGCGTCATCTAAGCAAGCAGTGCAGCTGCTGCGACTGCAAGTGCTGCTACCACCGCCAATGCTGATGTTGTAAACGTTAGCGTCGCTGCGAGCTGAAAGCATCGCCCGATTAACATAAACACGCAAAAACATTAACACCGCCGCAGCCGCAAACGCAGCCAACCAACAGCCCATGGCGCCAGCAGCGAAGACGATGACGACGGCGACGACGCAGTTAGACAACAACAACAACATCGAAAACAGCTGCATACGTCATACATAGATAACGCGGCGTATGTGTAATGCAAGAGCAAGATAGCATGCTGATGTAGTTGGGGCTCGCTCTGCCACGCTCATTACACTCATTTCGCATAGTTGTTTCTGCTGTGGTTGTAGTTGGGTGCGCATAGGCAATTTTCCACATTTTCACACACAGACGCTGCCAGCAAATGCGAAAAAAGTCGACACGCAGACGCTGACTGCTCTGCTGCGTCGCACCAGTCGGCGGCCGCACCCCCAAACCCAATCACAAAAACGCGTTAATAAGAAAACGTGGCGCAAAAAACTACACTCACACACAGGCACACATAGTCCAGCAGTTGAGCCCCCTCCCCATCCCCAATGCCAATAGCGTCTGTCAGCCAATCACAGAATTTGTTTACGAATCGCCCGGCAAAAGCAACACAAAGAAAATGTTGGCGGCAGCGCAACGTTGGCAAAAAAAAGAGCGTCGCTCATTTTGTGCAATTTTTCCCATACAGCATCAAATGGCCGTCGCTTGCTTGCGCTCTCGCTCGCTCGCTCTCTCGCACTCTTACACAGTCACACTCACACTCTCGCATTTGGTAGCCGCTCTCTTGATGTGGCGACGCCGACAGCGCCGCTTGGCACATTTTTTTCTCATTTCATGTTGTTGCCTTACATTTTCCACTGTTGCTCATTTGCGCAGCGTAAAAGGTAAAAAGAAAAGCAGCCACGTGCGCTGCCCGCGACGGCGTCAACATCAGAGTGCTCATAACAGCAATAGTAACAGAAGAGTGCATCAATTGCCGCTCTCTTAACTGCGACACTCTTTGCTTTCAAACGGGCGCTTCGTTGAGTTTTCGCTTTGGGGCGCTGCAACGTCACGACGACGGCTCCACATCGCAAAGTACGACTCGCTTGGTTGACTGGACAATGGAAAAAGGCAATGAGTTTCTTCTACATTTGTTTTTCTCCACAAATTTATACTTGTATGTGTGATATTTCAGTTAAATATGTTGAATAGTTTTTAATCGTAGAGAAAATATTTATTAATTTTGTATTTGCATTGCAAGTTTTGCTATTTTTTGACAAATGTTAAATATTTCTTTTTTTTTTTTGAAAGCAGCACTTACATTTACATATGACTTCACTAGTATAAACTCATTTATTGTTACTTATTATTACTTATTATATAAATACATTCAAATGAATTGGATTGATAACGATTGATTGTTAATTTCTTCTATTTAATGCAAAAATTGAAAAAAATAATAAAAAATCATAAATGTATTATATTTTTATTTTCAACTTTGTTTTGAATACCAAATTTATTAGAATATTTTGATTTAGATGCTATAAATTTGTTTGCTATAAAGAATGTTTACCTCCGTATAATATTTGAATAGATCTGGAGCGAATGAACAGCTGTTTCATAATTAAATAAAAATGTTTGTAATCTGTGACCTCGTTCGAGTAGGAAACTCTCCATACATAGCTTTATGAAACAATATATTGATTGATTCCAAATAACTTAGCCCTCTAATTGTTTAGCCCGCAACTAATCAAGCCATTTAAACTTACACACTTTACGACTCATTTGCCTAAAAAAAAAGGCAGACAAGGAACTATTTAAGGGAGCAGCTAATATCTAAATAGACCCGCGACAACAAAATTAATATCCACTAATATTTAACACAAAGAAAATTCTATTAACTATCAATCGATTATCATGCTTATGACCTGCGTGCCAGGGCACAACTTGTGGGGGTAAGTCAAAGAAGTCCGTGTGTGTGTGGTGGGGGGTGGGGTGGGGTGGAAAGTGAAACAGGTAAACAAAACGCAAACATAACGCATTAAATGTTAATGTTGCCTAATTGTGTAATTTGGTGTCGCATTTGATGTCATTTACATAGACAACAAATGATAGTAGCAACAACATCACGCAGGAGCCTTCATAATGGGGCTCAGGAAGTGAGCCTAATGAACAGTTACAATGAAAGGGAAGTAGGAATAAAAGTGTACGCTAATGAAGTAATTACAACAATTAATTTAATTATAAATTAAGCTATTGTTGGCTACTGTGTTGGCTTGACATTTATTGCATGATGCGCGGAGAGTGGGGGAATGCTACCTGCGTTTGCTTTGTCAACATGTTTACAAAGGACAACGAAGGACAATGTTGATTGTTCGTTCCTTCTCACCCTTCTGTCCACCTTCTTTGGCTCCACTTCTGGTGGCCTTAAATTTGCCTAAAAAAATATGCCAAACAAATTGTGCGATAATTAAAAGTCGCTCACCTCAAACTGTTGACCAACATCATTAATATTAAATGAAGTATTGAACAGAGTGTGAACTGCAGTTTTATCAACACTGCAATAATTTACAAATTATCAACAGTTGCACATACGTTGCAGTTGCAAGTTGCAACATTATAATAATAATTTTCAATCATTTTCAATAAATATTGTGGCATTGGCGGTTATCATCTGTCTGCCATCGTCGATGATTGTGCGGCATGGGGCGTGGCATAATGCAGCCATAATTTTAATTTTAATTGGCTTATTTAAAATTTCAATTAAGTGCAATGCAGGCAGCCAGAAAAATCAGCAAAACCAACGAAATCAGCAAATCTAACCAAAACCAAAGCCAAAAAGGTGTGAAAATATGTGGCATAAATATTTGTATATGTTTCGATGTGTGTGTGTATGTGGGTGTGTGTGCAAGTATAATAGAGCTAATGAGTGCCACAGGCAATGCACATACATTTACAACTCATACATACATACGGGCAGTTCATAGGCCGCCTTGTTATTGGTTTTGTTTTGCAGTTTGGCGGTTGCACGAGGCGTATGCGTAATATGAGTATTCATTGAATACACATGCCAGTGCGTGCGGTTCTGTTTTTGTTGAGATTTGAAGTGCAGCAAGTGGAGGGAAATATGTGTCCATGCCATATGTGTGTCCATGCCAAAGTGTGTGTTTAATTTGATGAGCTTAAACCGAATTTATGCGTGGGAAAATTCTATTTGGAGCGTAATTGGTTGAAGATAAGTGAGTAAAGATCGATAGATTGAAATTATATGAGTTAAATATGAGAAGAGGCTCTATGCTAAACAAATTACTTAAAAAGGTTGAACGCTTGGAATTAAAGTCGAATTTGTTAAGCAGAAACTGCTATAAATTTATTGAATTTCTTTGTATGTCTGAACAATTGTTTCTATTGAACATTGCTATAAAAGTATGATAATAGTATAAAAATATATTAAATAAAATTAAATTTAAATAAATATATAAATATGTATTTAAATATATATATATATTGAACAAATAGAAAATACATAAATATATTTATATTAACTGCAAGTTCTTGTCTATGTATCTATGTATCTCAAAGCTTTCTCTTGCTGCTTAATAATATTTAAAATATGACAATGGTATTCAAAAATATAAAAAATTAAATATATAAAAATTTATATATTAATATCTTTAAAATAAATGCAACTGCTTTTATGTATCTTTGTATCTCAAAGCTTTTTCTTTCCGCATAATAATATCTAAAATATGACAAATATGTTTTAATACATTAATACATTTAATACATTTAATTATATACATTTTGATTAATATCTTTAAAATAACTGCAACTCATAGTCTATATATCTATGTATTTCAAAGCGTTCTCTTGCTATTTAATAGTATTTAATATATGACAAAATTATATTTAATAATTATTTAATATTAAATAAATAAACATATAAATATTTAATTATATTAATATCTTTAAAATAAATGCAACTGCTTTTCTATGTATTTCAAAGCTTTCTGTATATAATATATAAAATATATAAATATATAAATATATAAATAATATAAATATAACTTCTAAATCCTAGTTTATGAATCTCAAAGCTTTCTGTTGCTGCTTAATAATGTCTACAACAAACTCGACTACTACTCGTATTTCCCTCTCACACATACACAAAAAACATCGAGTATATCGCCTAATTGAGTACAAGTATTGTAACTGGTGCCTCATTTGCCCAAGGCTGACCCAATACACACATACACACACACACACACTCATAGAAAGAGCAGGATGAAAATTTCAATACAAAATCCAAAAACTCAATATTTGAGCACTTGCAACACATGGCAGGTAAGTTGGGTGGACGTGTCTGTGAGCATGCTTGCAACTTTGCAACAACGCTATCGTCTTTTGCCAGTTAGCACGCTATAAAGTTTTTGGATGCAGGACACGAGGACAGGACGATGTCTGCGTCTGGGCGGCGGCTCTTTGCGGTTTCTTGCTGCATTTTGGGCGCGCAATTATTTAATGAAGTTATAAAATTTGCCCCTTCGCTGATCAGGTATGTATGTAAATATCTACGACATGGATGTGAATGCTGGCGATAAGTTTGCTCCACACAGGTAACCTTATACATAGATGTGTATGAGTTTGCGGTATGTTCATGTGTGTGTGTGTTGTGGAAAATTTCATTGCTCGCTGACTTTTGTTGTAATTTGATTTTTGGTTTGTTGGCTTTTGTTTGAGTTCGCGGCGAACTTGTGCAACGGAATTCAATTAAGAAATGTCAAAATTTTATTGAACACAATGCAGATGCAGGTGCTGGCCCTGACGCTTCAGGGCATTTGGGGGTATAGTGTATATGGGCGTGGCCCCTCTCTCCCTCCCGACGCAAACCAACACCAATCCACAATATCCGTACATTAATTTAGACACGCCAATAACCTTTGCGCACTTTTGCAGCATCAATTTTCATTAAAACGCGCCAAAAATACAGCGAAAAAGATCAGCAGAAAGAGAGAAGTGATAGAAAGAGAGAGAGGGAGAGAGGAGGGGAACAAAATGAGTTTTGGCCGCGCGAAATGTTAGAAACCGTAAGCGGAAATGAATCCCATGTGCATAAATACGTATAAATCCAAAAATAAATTGAATTAAAAAAGGCAAAACCAGAGAAAAGTACAGAAACAAAAAAAAAAAATAAAATAGAAATAAAAAAATTAAATCACAAAATAAATAAAAAAAATGTTAGCGCGAGCAAAGACAAAAAACCCAACCGAGCCGGCAATTGGAGTGAGCATAATAAATTCGAGCATCAGACTTTGTTTGGCTTAGTCAATGGCGCAAAAAATAGAAAAGAACAACAACCACATACACACACACACATACACACAAACAAGAAGCAGAGTAGAAAAGCACAAATACACACAGAATGCTCAACCGAACCGAAATCGCGAATTTATTGTAAATGAGCGCGGCAAGGAGCTGGCAAGGAGATGCTAGCCAGCACGAAGGATGTGAACTGCGAGCAGCTCAATGATTTTTAAATAACTTTGTCTAGCTTTAAAATTTATAGTAAGCATCATTTTATGGCGCACACTTCCGACATACACCAAGCAATCCCACCCAATCCATGTAGTTGAAGCTGTCAAGAAAGATCGTCAATGTTTTCAAAATGTTCTTTTTATACACTACATAGAACTATTGCAGTTTTATTTAAAAGTCTTCTGATGAAACTGATGGAACAGTTGAAAATATACAAGCAATGCTTGCTTAGATTATTTTCTAAATATTATGGAATTAAATTGGTTGCAAATATCGAATTTCTATTCACATGTTCATTGATCTTTCGACTTCTTTAATTCACACTCTGAACGGACTCTGCGCTATAAAGTGAATGCGAGCAACTCATTTATCTTATTTTGTCAAAAAAATGTCAACGCAAAAGGACAGAGTAGATGATTGTGTGAGAGAAAGAGAGCGAGAGTGAGTGTGAGTGTGAGAAAAGGTCGCACACAGCTCAGTGGCTAAGCAGTCATCGTCCAGTTGTCGTCTGACTGCGGATGTCCTGGTGGTTGAGGTTGAGGTTGGCGAAACTGAAGCTGCTCGTTCCCCTTGTTGTCGGCGGAGGGAGGGGAAGGGAGGAGGAGGTTTGTGTCTGCGCTTTGTTGACAGCAATTGTCACAATTACAAGTTGATATGTCCTGGCCAGCTGCGGGTCCATGCCATGTCCTGTCTCTCAACTCGCGTCGCTAAGTCAACTGATTTAAGTGATATTTATGCCAGACGCGACGAGCGTTCAATGGACCAAGTGATAAGCGTCGCCTGAGTGACAAGTGTGTGGCATGAACGCTGCGCTGATTAATGGCTGATGATGGCCATGGGATAAGCATGTGTCCTGGCACACCGAACGGTACGAGACGGTGTGGACTAACACATAAATTTTGTAATGTTAACACGACATAAGACACAAGTTGCAGGCGGCAACGACACACTGTGCATCGCATTAACACTGCCCAACATTTGCAACTCTTTTCTATATGTTTTTTTTCTTTTCTTTGTAAGATGTAATTTTTTCAAACATTTTTTTCATGATGTCCTGGCTGCAAATTGTTTAATTTTGAGCCGCACATGAGAACATTGATTACAACGCGATGCAACTGGGTCTCAAGTGCCGCACAGCATCGCAAATTGTATGTGCGAGGCGAGTGCTTGAAGTCGTGAGAAGCTTAATGACTAAAGCTTTGGTAAAAATAAAAAATAAACTTAAAATATATAAAATTTATAATTTTTGTTACTTTTTTATTTTATTACTCTTATTTGAATTATTTTTAATTGTTTGCTTTTCCATTTTCTTCAACTTAATTTATAGCAACCCTCGCTGAGTGAATGGCATTTTTTCTTTTCGTTTACTCATTTAGCTGACCACAAAAGTTATGTTGTCTCATTAACTTTTAACTTGCTGGTTGGTTGGCTGGTTGGCTGGCAAAAATGTTGGCGTTGGTTATTTGAGCCTTTTTTTTGCGCACACTTCAACTCTGGCAGGAACTGGACGACCGACTAGGACATTGTTAAGGTAACGAGTACAGTAAAAATATTATTTTTATTAAAAAAGACAAATATTGTGGGTCGTTTTGGGTGGCTGTATGGCAAGGCAATCCAATTGCAGCCAGCTATGGAGTTTGTTTCCCCGACTTTTCCACTCTTTATACCCTGTGCCAACAAACGCATAGAGGGGCTGCTCATAATCGGTGCAATCGAAACTGGAATCTAAAAATTGTTAGTTATATAGAAATTAAATGAATAAATATTAATTTATGATCAATTAAAATAAAATATATTTATTTATTAATTGAAATTTGAACTCAGTTTTGATTACAGGGTATATTGTAGTGTAGCATATGCAAACATCCTTTTTTTTATGGATTTGTTTTTGTAGTTAGCGCTAAGCTTTTGACTTGACAAGTGAAAGGAAAAAATGTATAAAAATATACGAAAATTAATTTTAATGCAACAGTCAGAAGATATACTAGAGAAGACATCTACATATGTGTGTGTTTGTGTGTGTGTAAGAGAGATTGAAAAAAAGCTGAAATTACATATGATGTTTTAATTAGAGACATACGGAGTGCGGGGGGAATGTGCAATATTTGAGCAAAAGCATGTAGAGAATGTAGACGACCGTGGAAAACGTAACCACAAATAATTGGCATGGTTATGCTTTTGCATTTGCTTTCAAAGTCACAATTCAAATATTTGATTTATTTAAAAAAATATATATTTTTTAAATTGCATTACAGCAGCCTTGTTATACTGACGGTGATATTTCAATGAAGGTCTTTTTATTATAAAATAAATTTTTATTATGGCCACAATATTACTGAAGTAAGTATAAGATAAGTAAAGCTTATTACTCTAGATATAAATTCTTTGCCGAGGTGAATGTTACACTCTGTCATCGTCTCAAATTAACTTAAATTCAACTTTCAAATTAAATCCAATCTATTAGGAAATAAATTGTTGAAAGTATTTTATGTCATGTTTTATATGCACATATATCATTTAATTATTTGTCGAGGAGAATGTTCCAAATTAACTTAAATTATATTTTAGCATTAAATCCAATCTATTAGGAAATAATTTGTTGAAAGTATTTTATGTCATGATTTATATATCACTAAGTTCTTCAGCCAAAGCATAATTTGTTTAAAGTTGAGATAGCATTGACCCATCTTATAGCTAGAGTTGCATTATAATATTATAATATTATAATAATATTTTTCTTAAATATATATTTTTAAATATATATATTTAAATATATAATATAAATATATATATATAATATAAATATATTTGATTGCGTTAAACTCTTTCCAGTTTAAATAAACTAGCTGCATTTTCATTTTGTGATATTTGTAAATTTAGTTCTGTAGTATTTGATAACAAACTGGCAACAGGGCTGCATGCCTCAAACTGAGTGTTTGTAGCTAGGTAAACTTACTCCTGCCACTCCTTGGCTGAGTCTGTGTGCTCTCCAATATTCGCATGAGCGCGTTTCATTAATGTGCGCGAAAGCGTTCACATTTTTTGCACCTTTCGCTTCGCAGTTCTCTGTTTTAGTTGGTCATTTTTTATTTTTTCATCTCTTTCTGTGCTGCTGCTGCCTCTTTGCATTGCCATTTGCCTGTTTTGTGATTTTTGCGCGGAAATTAAAATTTTTACTTGCTGCTGTTGCCTTTGCAGGCGGCGCGGCGGTTGCAGCGCCTCCAAGCAGCACCCAGGGCCGCCCACTTAATGCAATCTAAGCGCAGCTGCTGCATCATTACAACGGTATGTGTTTGTGTGTGTGTGTGTGTAGTTGTATATAGCTGTGTGTTTGCTATGCTTCCGCTCAGATTTAATTTCGTAAAGTAACATAGAACATGGCCCGGGCAGCCAACTATGCGCCGCCTGTTTGAACTTTTTCAGTTGAGAGCTCCTATATATCTTTTATTTTTCATATATGTGTTGGTTACGTTCCAATTCTCTTCTTTTTTTTGTGTTTTTCTGTTAGCTGTTTCGTTACAGACTATAATTTAATTCCGTTTGCATTTTTCATTTGCGGCACTTTTGGCGTTTCGTACTGCTCATGTGTGTGTGTGTGTGTGTGCGAGTGTGCGAGAGTGTAATGCCCAGGTGTTATGAGTTATGAGCGTTGGGCATTGGGTTGAAAATTAGAAAAAAATGTTTGCTAAAAATTTCTGCAAAATCTCATGAGAGCTTCGAAGTACTTTTGAATTTTTTTAATCATGAAATCATATAGTCGAGTTTAAGCTATCACTTCAAGTTATAAATAAAAGCAGAAATAATTTGTATATACATTAATTAATATTTTTTTTTATTTTACTATTATTATTATTATCATATTTTGAGTATCTGCATATTTAAAGTGAGTTTTACCAATCTTTTTACGCACATTTCTGTTCTGATAGAATTTCAATGAAATAAATTACGTATGCGTTGCGTAAAATAATTTGACTCTCTGCTGAGCGTATAATAATAGCATTTAAAATGTATACGAAAAACGCTTCAGCTGCAGAATGGCCCAAAGAAAAACATAAAAATGTTTTAACAATTTATTAAAATGCCAAAGAGACTTTACATTGTGCTCGATGTTCGATGAGTTGTAACTGCCCAATTCCAATCAAGCATGTGTTTATATTTTAAATAGAAAACTTGTAACTTGCAAAATATAAGCGAGTGTCTTAAAAGAGGTGCGACGAGGTGTGGAGTGAACAGAGGAGGAGGCCAGCATCTTGCCAGGGAGTAATACAACTTCGACTGCTGCCTTGTACACGTGATTAGAAAGTTTTCTACGTCGATGTTGTCCGCTTTCTGTGTGTGTGTGTGCGGATTGGTATATGTTTTTCTACTTTGTATGCACTTAATAACTTTCGCATACTTTTGCACATTTTATGGAAAATTTTCTTTTAATTTTCTTGCTAATATTCTGCACGACTTGCGTCATGGCCCTGAACAGTGCGTATATGTTATTTGTATAAGCCCTGCAGTGTGTGTTCATAAGTGTGTGTGTGTATGTGAGTGTGTGTGTTTGTGTACATGATTGTGTGGTCATGTTTGCACTCATTATTGTTGTGCCAAGTAAATTAATTTATGGCAAGTTTCAAGTTTTTTGTAAGGCTGCAACGTTGGCAAAGTGCAGGTTGAGAAATTCCCGGAAACTTTGTTAGGCAGCAAGAAAACACTTTTGACCAGAGGCAATGCAATATAAGGCTGCCCTGCTAAGGTATTTCATATTTTTTCTCTTCTCTTTTTTTTTTTTTTTTGATAAATTTGTAATATGTATTAAAATTTGGTTGCAATTATTTTGAATAGTGAAGAATTATGGCAACTAGAGAGGGATTATGCAATGCGCTTAAAGTACTGTTGTATTTAAGAGATACTCTTACTTCCTATGTTTTATATAATTTAAAAAACAATGTTTATCTATTTCTCTTATTATTAGTGAAATTGAAATTTCTGTGATATTTTAAATTAAGTTCAAAATAGATTACATGCTTATTGAATGAAGACAAATCATTTTCTGAGAGATGTCTGTCTTGTGACCGTCAAGTTGTCAGGATGGCCGAGTGGTCTAAGGCGCTGCGTTCAGGTCGCAGTCTACTCTGTAGGCGTGGGTTCGAATCCCACTTCTGACAGATTTTTGTATTTTACTTTTTAAATATATTAGCTATTGTTACGGAGTCTTGATTGTAATAAATATATTTTTCTAATTATAATTAAATAAATTGCTAGTTGAAATTTAATTTTGTATTTAATTGCTATTTCTGGCAAAGAACTTTATGTGCTTTTATAATGCTTAAGCAGAGCATGCAAAGTAAAAGTTTCTAATGCACTTTGGAAAATGCATTTGCAGCATAAGCAAAATGCTGACCATGCAATATCTCTAAGCCAGCAATAAAGTTACTAATTAAATTTTGTGGCATGCAAAAGTAATTCGATTGAAGTGTCTGCTTATGTGCTGGCTTGGTTATGGCTTTTAGGCGACTATGAGTTCGAGTTCGAGTTTGAATTCGATATTGGTGGTTGTTGTTAACTGCAACGCTCTTGGCCAAGTTCTTACAAAAATGCCTTGCACTCAAAACTAATAACTACTAATTTGGCAACAGCAACAGTAAGGGCGGCAGCAAAGATGCTTTTTACTGTTCTTTTTGGGGCATCTTTGAATGCGTCTTAGAGTTTGTCCGAGCCATGGTAACCGCAACCTTTCAGGCAAAAGTCCAAGTTGAAAGCAGAGAGTGTTTATAGTTTATTGTTGATTGAACACTAATTAAGTTGCCCAGTGCAAAAGGCAGTGGGAAAACTTTTGGCCAGCTTTTCAACATGATGAAGATGTTGATGTATGTATGTATGTATATCTATATATTGATAGATGGACAGACGCTGTTGATTGGTTGCTGTCCAGCAGCTTCCTAAGATGTTTGCTTTATAATGAAGCAAAATGCACTCGATACGACACATTCCCATTCACATCCCGCCCCCCCTGTTCAACAAATTTGATGGGTTGTGGAAAAGTTGTAGAAAAACTTTAAGAACTTCTTGCTTGTGCATTTAATAGCAATAATAATTTGTAGTTTGTATATTGCACAATGTATAGCCATAGGGTTTATATTGCAGCTCCCTCCCATTCGCCCCATTCCCTCTCCCCCACACCAATCTTACACTCGGTGAAAACTTTATAATTTCCATATGCCAGCAGCTTGCGAAGTGTGGAAAGGCCACAACTTCTATCATCTAGTATTAAATAAATGCTCTCTATACATTGTGCATGCTCTCGCATTTGTGTGTGTATCTGTGTGTGTGTGTGTGTGTGTGTTTGTCCCGATCAATTTTCGTATTTGCTGTTGCATACTTTTGTGGCCTGTAGAATTTACAAGAAGCTATGCAAAACTGCAAATTTGTTTACGGCTTTTTGCATTGCATTTTTGCAATTATTTTAAGGCAATTTAATTGCTGGCCACCCAGTTGTTGACTCAGAAATAAGACATGGGAATTGCGATTGGTATGCTTAGTTCAACTATGCAATTTCGAATCTAAATGGAATAGTCAATTGCTAGCTGACTGAGCTCATCTTAAATGATTTCGTATCAAAATATTTTTGATTTATGCCACATTGATTGTGAGATTATTGCAGTGACTGACTGCACTCAGTGTAGATTAACTTATAGTGCGCATTGCAATTAATGTTGCTGTTTCTCAAGTTTCTTGCGTACTCCATATCACTAATGTTTTATTATATTGCAGCAATTTGTGGTAAATAATACGAAATAGCATTGGAGTGGCTTCATAATTCTGCTCCCCTTTTTTTTTTGGGCTGTCGTCTAACTGCTGCCTATCGATCTACCCAACCATTAGACACTTCAGACTCACAGAATCGCACATAAAACGCATTTGTTTTGCCCGCCACATATAAAAATGCCGCGTTTTCGACTTACACTTGTGCCATGGTCAAAAAGCTGCCTAAAAGGCCCCAACTGCCCGCAGATATAAAAAAAAAAAAAATATAATAAAAAACGATAAAGTAGCAGGCAGCTATTCTCCTCACCTCTTCCCCTGCAATCCCCCCTCCCTTCCGCTAAGCTCCCAAACTGCCCAACTCAAATGTGTTTATGCCTCTGGCACTTGAAAAAAAAATTGTTCTAAAAATTGTTGGCTTGTTGCTTTTGTTTGCCATTTTGTGTGGCGCATTTTTTCGGCAACGTTTTACGTTTTACGTCTTTTTTTTTGTTTTGTTCTGTGCTGTTCAGATCTTTTTTCTGGTTTTTTGTTTTGGCCCAACGCCTTTCGGTAAATTAATGCGAAAATTTTTCGTGAAATGCGAAATTTCGCGTTATTTTTCAAAGCACACACACAAGAGGCCTTACTGAGTGTGCTGAGCATGTGTGTGCTGAGCATGTGTGCGCTGAGTGTGTGTGTGCGTGTATGTGTGATGGTTTTTTGTCTGTCTGCAAGTTGGCGACTGGTCCACGTTGTTTGTTTGACGCTGCTTGTCCACGAAGCTGCTTGTCCACCTGTCTATGCCGCTTGATTGATGGTTATTATGCGCACTTGTACAGTGCCTCCCACTCCTGTCTCCCTCAACTTCTATGCTCACACACACACACCCACACACACACGCTCACACTCCTCAGCAACGCCCAGTGCCTTGCCTGTAATTTCGCGCAGACGACGACGAACGAGTCCATGGGCCCATCAATGCCAACACCCGTCGCTCTCTTTTTATTTTACATATCAAATCATAGAAAAAACGATATAAAAAGTATTAGGCGCTTGTCATTTCGACTCGGGGGTTGGTTGCACGTTCTTTTTATACCCTGTACAGGGATATATTAACTTTGTGAAAAAAATTTTTGTAACAGGCAGAAGGAGACATCTCCGACCCTATAAAGTATATATATTCTTGATCAGCATCAACAGCCGAGTCGATTGAGCCATGTCCGTCTGTCTGTCTGTCCGTCTGTCCGTCTGTCCGTCTGTATGAACGCGTCGATCTCAGCAACTATAAGAGCTAGAGACACCAAATTTGGCATCAAGGTTCCTGTATACCATACGCAGATCAAGTTTATTTTAAATTTTGGATACCTCCCCCCCTTCCCTCGCAAATCGAAAAAAACGAATAATAGCCACATTTTTCAACGTAGACACTTCTAACTTAACAGGTGCGTTAAGAATGATATGTAGAAGGAACGCTGAAAGTTTCATCAAGATCGGCTTGTAAATAAGACAGATAATCAGCAATAAAAGTTATTTTTCCACGGAATCGTAGAGCAGCAGGCAGCACATGTGTGCGAGCGAGACAGCGAACGACTGTGACACATGCGTCTGCTTACCATGTGTGCATATTTGTGCGAGCGAGATAGGGAACTACTGCGGCACAGGCATAAGTAAATTAAGTGTAGTAACACTTAGCTTTTGTGAAATAAATATGTGAAAGTTAGCTGCTATAAGCAAGCAAAGAATTCATATGCAAAATGAGAGTTTCAAAGGGGTTTTCTTTAAACACCTGTTATGTTCTTACTTTTATTTTAATCAAAGTATCTATTATCAAAATACTCTTAATATAGAAGCCTGTACAGGGTATTATACTGTCGAATGCGGTCGACTGTAGCCTTTTCGACTGGTTGTTGTTGTTGTTGTATTAATTCTTTTGCTGCCTTGGTTGCCGGCTTGATTAAAATACCTGCCGGTTATTTGCATTAATTTTGTTGGGTTTTATGCGTGTCTTCATTCATTGACATTAAATGTGCGACCCAAGCAACTTCATTAGACCTCAAGCGAGTTGATCACATTTCTTGCCCGCCAACTGTAGGTCAATCTGCAAACAGGTTCAATTATATTGACACGAAAACAAAGCTAAAAAATATGCAGAGCAAGGAGCTGGATGAGTTAGAGTACAAACAGGTTGCTTCTAAGTAACTCATCTCAACTTGAGTAGTAGTAGATGGAAGTAGATGCAATCTAAGCAGAAACAGTCAGAGGAAATGTTGAGTTTTTAAACTTTTCCTTAAATATTAAATATTTGCACAAATATTTTCGTAAATTGGTTCACTTTTATACCCTGTGTTCATTAAAAATGGGGAAAAAAAGGTATAATTACTTTGTGCAAATGTATGTAACAAGCAGAAGGACGCATCCTGACCCTATAAAGTATATACATTCATGATCACTATCAATAGCCTAATCTATTGAGCCATGTTCGTCTGTCTGTCCATCCGTCCATCTGTCCATATACCTGTATACGTTCTCCCGATCGAGTTTATGTTAGATTTGCTATAGTTTTTATGACCACATTTCTCAGCGTAGTCACTTCTTACTTAATAGGAACTTAAAGATTATCAAATAAAAGCTGTCCTGAAAGTTTCATAAAGATCATTCTATAAATAATATAGATAGTCAGAAAAGAAATGTTACATTGAATCAATTGCGCTTTGCTCTTTGCGAGCAGCACATGTGTGCGAGCGAGACAGCGTACGTCTGCGATATTTGCAAATATAAATGAAGTGACGTAGCACTCAGCTTTTGATCGAGTATGTATACATATATGAAAGCTTGTTATACCCTGTACAGGGATATATTAACTTTGTGAAAAAAATTTTTGTAACAGGCAGAAGGAGGCATCTCCGACCCTATAAAGTATATATATTCTTGATCAGCATCAACAGCCGAGTCGATTGAGCCATGTCCGTCTGTCTGTCCGTCCGTCTGTCCGTCTGTCCGTCTGTATGAACGCGTCGATCTCAGCAACTATAAGAGCTAGAGACACCAATTTGGCATCAAGGTTCCTGTATACCATACGCAGATCAAGTTTATTTTAAAATTTGGATACCTCCCCCCCTTCCCACACAATAATAGCCACATTTTTCAACGTAGACACTTCTAACTTATCAGGTGCGTTAAGAATGATATATAGAAGGAACGCTGAAAATTTCATCAAGATCGGTTTGTTAATATGACAGATAATCAGCAATAAAATTTATTTTTCCACGGAATCGTAGAGCAGCAGGCAGCACATGTGTGCGAGCGAGACAGCGAACGACTGTGATACATGCGTCTGCTTACCATGTGGGCATATTTGTGCGAGCGAGATAGCGAACTACTCCGTCACAAGCATAAGTAAATTAAGTGTCGTAACACTCAGCTTTTGATTGAATATGTATAAATATGTGAAAGTTAGCTGCTATAAGCAAGCAAAGAATTCATATGCTAAATGAGAGTATTCTTTAAACTCCTGTTATGTTCTTACTTTTATTTTAATCAAAGTACCTATTATCAACATAATTTTAATATAGAAGCCTGTACAGGGTATTATACTGTCGAATGCGGTCGGCTGTAGCCTTTTCGACTGGTTTTATTTTAAATATTGGCAAAATTTAAATGATTTCCATATGGAATTTTTATTTGATAATTGTTTGTTCTTGTAATTGAATCAGCATCTCTGTACTTTTGAGAGAAGTATTAAGAATTACATTTAATTCAAAAAGTTGTACTTACTTCAATGCATTACTTCACTATCTCTAAACTGTCATAAGCATATAAGTTTATAGGGCGCAATGCATTCTTCATCGTTGCTTGGCTTTGAAGTTGAACCTGTCTCTTTCTTAATGTTGTCCAATTGCCAAACTTACATTTCAATAAGCCAACTTTAAATATGTTCGCTGCTAAAAAGATGTTGTTGTTGCTTATCACAGACTGACAAAGCAGTTGCCTCTATTGATTTCTTGTATTTATCTATGCCTACGTGCAGTTTGCTTCAGCCTTTCTGAGCTCTCTGTCTGCGTCTATGTATTTCCTGCCTTACAAAAAAAAATGCAGATAAAGACAACATACAAATAGTCAAAAGCACGCAGCCAGCCAACCTCATAGCCCAACCTATGAAGCAGCCCTCGCTGCGCTGTTATCGGCCGCCTTCTATGTGGACACTAAAAATTTTTCATTTTTAGGCTAGCCATGGCACAAAAAGTAACCCAAAACCAGAAAAAAGTAAAAATAAAGAAAGAAAGAGAAAATTCAGCAAACATTTTCGCGTATTTCTAAAAACAATTTCTATGCCACCCGCTTTCCCCACCCCATACAAAAAAAGGGGAGCAGAGAATAGAAAGGCGAATGAAAAACTTGGGCTGTAAATGATGAAATGCGTGCAAACTACACATATACAAGCACACCCCACTCTGCCACATACACACGCACACACACACACACACACATAAGCAGACGCAGAGCAGCGCAAAAAAGTATGCTATAAAAAGTGTGATTTCAGTATATATGATAGCAGCCAGAGCAGTCGCATCCTGGCATTTCCTGGCTGCTCTCGGCTAGGCTCCGCCCTGCGTTAGCTGCGTATACAAAACTACAACTACAACTACAAAGACAATAACAACGACAACTACACCAACTACGCGCAGTTGTGCACTTGGGACCGTTGGCTTTTTGGGATTGGTTTCGGTTTCGGTTCGTAGGGGGTTGCAACCGGGCCTCGCACGTACACACACACACACATACACACACTCACTCACACACACGCTCGCTGTCGCAGTCGCAGTCAGTGGCGCTGTCGCTGTCCTCTGCCGCCAGTCTTTGCCTGCAGCAATGCACCTCCCTCTTTTCCCTGGTTGTCTCAACCCACTCAATGGGTGGCGTTGTTTATCACCCGGCGAAGCCTACTTTTTGGGTCTCCTATGTGCGTTTTTTATGCGCTCCCGTTCCCGCTCCCGCTGCTGCTGCTGCTGCTGCTGATGCTGATGCTGCTGATGCTGCTGCTGATGCTGCTGCTGCGACTACTGCGCTGCCAACCGCACGCTTAGTTTGCAATTAAAAGGAAAGATGCTCACCATTTGTTCGTCATGTTGTTCTTGTTGTTGTTTCGCAGTCGCAGCGTTGAAAAATGTTTTGGCTTTTCTATTTTCGTTTTTTATTTTTCTTTATCGTTCTGTCCTTGTGCCTAGCTTGTAGTTGTTGTTGTTTATTTATGTACTAGACTCGCAGCAGCTGAAACGAGAAATCGGCAGCAAAAATTTGAGCCGAGTTTTCCTTTTAATGAAAGCGCTTGGTTACGTTGATGGCGTGTGTGGTTACACAGCAGCAAGGCAAATGACAGCACCACATGCGGTGGTTTCATGTGGTTTTTAGCTTCTTTTTTTCAAATAGAAGCGCAATAGATTTCTGCTGTATCCACTTTCAGCAGTTGAAGATAGACTTTAACTTGAGCTAGATAACAAGGAATTTGCATAAATATATAGAATATTTAGCAACATGTAAAACGGCAAAAGAGAGAAGTAAAAGAAGAAGCAAATGTAGTGAAACTATGGCTAATCAGCTGGAGAAGCTATTCCCTTGTCTTATGTAGATTTTCTTATTATTAAGTCTTGATTATTCAGTTACAGATTAACGTAATTTACTTTAATTATTAAATTATGATAAATTCACTTACAATATTTCATAATTAAAAATTAATTTTTTGGTTTCAAGTATTAGGTATTTTAAGCAGAAAATTAAGAGGTTATTTGTTCGTTTAATGATGTACATTTACATGGTAATAATCCGCTATTGTCTATTCCCTGATTTTCTTGGGATTATCCCGTAATCAGCTGAACCCAGTTTCAGTTCTATTGCTTAAGCTGGCATAATTTCTTTGGGAGCTTAACTCTGATGTAATTGGCTTTCTTTTGTGCTGCATTGTCAGATGAGGCTTAACATTGGATTTGCAATGAGTGCAACAGCAGCATTACTCAGCTTCACATCAAATATGCTCTCTGTGAGTGTGCGTGTGTGTGTGTGTGTGTGTGTGTGTGTGTAGAGTGCAGTGGCCAGCTGCAGTAGCATTCGAACTTCATTCACAGTTTCAATCCCTGTGCACAGTCCCTCTCCCCGGGGAGCCGTTAGTTGCTGAGTTTGTATGCAGTTTGCTGTCGTTGTATTCTGCAAAAGTGTGTGTGTGTGTGTATGTGTGTGAGCTTGTGCAGCGATTGCAACATGTGGCACGCACTGTAGGCCGGCTTTGCCATCTGGCCATATGCTATGTCCTGACGTGGCCTGCAGCCGGTTTCATTCACGTGTTTGTTTGATTGTGCGTTGCCTTTTGCTATATAAAATATAGCATATATATTATATAGATATATCTATATATATATATATATATATATATACATATGTCTAGGTATTTATTTAACACATTTTTATATGCCTGCCATCATTTGTTGTTGTTGTTGTTGTTTCTTTTATTTTTTGCGTGTGTGTGGAGTAGTTGTTGGTTCTTTTTTTAACTTTGTTGCCGTTTCATGGTTTTTGTTTTGCTTTCTTTTCATCTTTGTTTGAGCGCTTGCCGCACGGGGTTCAAGGTCGTTGCACAAACAACGGCACAAAAAAAAAGAAAGCAGAGAATTCAATCGAGGGTTTGTCTATGTATACATATATATATATATATATATATATATATGTGTGTGTGTGTGTGCTCGAAATATATATGGATCAATGTCTGATTTATTGCAGCTCGTGCCATTGCACTTGATTGTGTCCCAAATGCACAAAAAAGGGGCCAGCAAAATGCAAAAAGGCAACAAAAATACAAAAACAATAAAGAATATAGAGTATATAGAGCATATAGAGTCGAAAAGAAAACAAATAAACAACATCAAAATGCCGAGTATTGAGTAGTACAAAAATGCATAAAATGCATTCCAGGCAGTTGAAGTATTTGACTCATGACCCTGATCGTGGCCAAGCGGTCAGACAAACCAATCGAAAGCAAAATACAACTTTTATTTTTATTCCATAAAATGTATATCAAATTCAAGCATAAGCAAATGCTTTAAGGCCTCAAAATGTATTGTAATATTTGACTAGACGTTAGCTGGGCAAACGGTGCGTATGCGTAATAGAAACATAAAACAAACTCATCTTAGAGTTGTTTATATTATATTGACAATTAATATACTTTTTCTAATGAAAGTTAAAGTTTATATAAAATTTATATAAATCTATTAATCCTTATTTATTTATTCTTTGAAACTCTTGAAAGTTGCTGCTGATCTCTAAGCATTAAACTAAAGAGAATTAATTTTATTTAATAATGAAATATATTCGAAATTCAAAAAATATTATATAAAACCAGTCGAAAAGTTACAGTCGAGGTGCTCGACAGTATAAGACCCGGTATTCATATCTATGCCGTTATATACAACATATTATTACAATAAGTATTAATATAATAATACAAAGATTATTAATGGCAAGCGTGATATGTTAATTTGAGGGCAATGCTTTTCCACTCGAAAAGAATTGTCTAAGCAGCATTCATATTTTCATGTAGAAAACCAGTCGAAAAGGCTACAGTCGACCGCATTCGACAATATAATACCCTGTACAGGCTTCTATATTAAAATTATGTTGATAATAGGTACTTTGATTAAAATAAAAGTAAGAACATAACAGGAGTTTAAAGAATACTCTCATTTAGCATATGAATTCTTTGCTTGCTTATAGCAGCTAACTTTCACATATTTATACATATTCAATCAAAAGCTGAGTGTTACGACACTTAATTTACTTATGCTTGTGTCGCAGTAGTTCGCTATCTCGCTCGCACATATATGCACACATGGTAAGCAGACGCATGTGTCACAGTCGTTCGCTGTCTCGCTCGCACACATGTGCTGCCTGCTGCTCTACGATTCCGTGGAAAAATAACTTTTATTGCTGATTATCTGTCTTATTTACAAACCGATCTTGATGAAATTTTCAGCGTTCCTTCTACATATCATTCTTAACGCACCTGTTTAGTTAGAAGTGTCTACGTTGTGGCTATTATTCGTTTTTTTCAAATTGTGTGGGAAGGGGGGGAGGAATTTAAAATAAACTTGATCTGCATATGGTATACAGGAACCTTGATGCCAAATTTGGTGTCTCTAGCTCTTATAGTTGCTGAGATCGACGCGTTCATACAGACGGACAGACGGACAGACGGACGGACAGACAGACGGACATGGCTCAATCGACTCGGCTGTTGATGCTGATCAAGAATATATATACTTTATAGGGTCGGAGATGACTCCTTCTGCCTGTTACAAAAATTTTTTTCACAAAGTTAATATATCCCTGTACAGGGTATAAAAAGAAGAGATATTCACCACTTCACATCAAATATTTTGTAATAAGCAAGACAAATCGACCAAGACTCGAACTCAGGATCTCCTGAATGCTGTGCCAACGCCCTAGCACCTGCGCCATTGCAACTGACGTCAAAGCCTGACAAATGCATAACATATTCTCGCATTCCATTCATTGTCCGTTTTGCAAGTTTCTATTGCTTCAATGATTCTCTCTGAATATCGATCACTTTTAGAAGAGAGGGGGAATAGAGAGCGGCGGTAACTGAGAGAGAAATGCCGTTACTTTTTTTGCATTGCTGCATATGCGTGTACATGCATACATATATTTGAAATCAAATTTCTAACAAAACGTTGTTATTTCTTCTTCTTATGACATATTGGCACAATTAATAACATATATATAAATAAAATAATAGTAAAAAGTTAATTTTTATAAAAATATAAAAAAAAAGTGAAATAAAAAATGGTCAGCACCGAATGCCTTGTTTTTGTTGTTGTTACATTTAATGCAATTAATTGTCGTCAAAGCTGCCATGAGCTTGTGGTAATTAGATATCTTATTAACTGCTTTGTTTATGGTCCGATCTTCATGCAATTTTCACAAAATGTCCAGACAGTAGCACACATTATGTGTGCCAAATCTGAAGTATGTAGCTATATATGGAGTCTAGTTATACGTTTTATTCGATTTGCGTGGGCGGAAGGGGGCGTGGAAAAATTCTAAAACAAACTTGATCTGCGTGCACACTATAGGAGTGTTGTTACTTATAGTCTCTGAGATCTAGGTGTTCATACGGACAGACAGACGGACAGACGGACATGGCTATATCGTCTCGGCTATTGATGCTGATCAAGAATATATATACTTTATAGGGTCGGAGATGCTTCCTTCTGCCTGTTACATACATAGCACAAATACATACTGTAGAAAATTGATATGCTAACATCAACTGCATCATGAATCAAGATCATCCTTTGAGTATTTCAACTTTTATGGAATTTATCATCTACAAAGCACAATTTTCCAATGCAGTTTTGACTGTTGGAAAAATTCTAATTCTTTTATATGTCTAACTATTTTTATGCAAAATTATGGAATCGTTGGAATTATACAATCGTTGCTTGTTTTAGCAGCTACAAAAAACCACAACCTGTGTACGGTGGTTGGCTAAACCTCGATGGGTGTTGGGTGTTGGGTGTTCGATGGTCGATTCTAATGCCACTGCTGAGGCAGCGGTAGCTTCTGGATGAGCTCAGCTGGCCGAGGACGAGTTGACCAGGCAGTTCTGTAATACCAAAACTCCCCAGTTGCCCATCACAACCACAAGCCTCGCCAGCAGTTTCCGTGCCTGCGATTGTTCAATTGTTTTGCTAACTTGGCGTTGTTATTTGTGTTGTTGTTGTTGTTATTGCCCCCGAACGCTTTCCATTTGACTTTGTTTTTTGGGCGCAGACACGCGGGAACTGTAGGGGTAGGGTTATTGCTATGATGGTAAGGGGGGAGCAATAGCAATGGCACAGCAATTGTAGAATTTTTTGTGCTTTACATATTTGTGTTATATTTGCGTTGGTTTTATTTTCGCGCTCTGTATGTCTCTGATATCAAGCGGCAATCGGTTTTTTTCACAGTCATTTTTTACTATTTTTACTGTCTACATTTGAAGAATGGGGCGTGGCTGTGGGGGGGGCAGTGCTACAAACATTTTGAAATGGTCATCGACGCGCATTTTAAATGATCTATGTCTGTGTTGTGTGTGTGTTGTTAATGGGCGCCGGGGGGTGATGGAAAACCAAAAGTCGGAAAGGGGTGAGCTAACCAGTTGATGCTCACATACGAATGTTGGCTACATTTTCTTCTGCTTTTTTCACTTTTTTTACTTTATTATCTATAGAGTTCGTAGTGGAAAAAACTGCGACAGAGGCGACCTGATAATTAATTGTTGCTCATACGCCTAGTCGGCCAACTCGAGCACACGCATCAGCCTCTTAGACCCCCCACCCTTTCACTCACCATCTCTCTATCTCTCTCACTGTCTCTCTCCCTCTCTCTCTCACTCTTTCTCACTCACTTCATCTCTCGTTGTTCGCCTGCCTTTTCGTCGGCATAATCAGACTTCGTGTGTGTAGTTCGTGAGCCGTGTTCGTTTCATGTTGTTGTTTTGTTATCGTGCGCCGACAACAACGACGACGACGACGTAGTCGTTGCTGTCGCTGTCGTCATCGTTGCTGGAAGGTTGCGCTCCGATTGGCTTAGAAAATTGCGTTGCGGCTGCGAGTAGGCTTGGCTACGGCTCTAACTGCCGCACTGACTCTGGCTCTGACAGTGTTTCCGGCTATGACGAAAATAGTCATGAAAAACGAAGAACTCGAGGCATAAATAGAAAAAAGTCTCTTTCCACAGTCATTGTGATTGTTGTTTCTATGATGCTAAAAGCAAACGTTTTTTTTTCTAGTTTTTGTTTGTCTAACATTTGGCTTTACTCTTCAATCCTGCACCGCTGGCGTTTTAAGAGCAAAAGCAAAGAGAACATTTGGCTAACTTTACGTATGTGTGATTTTGGAATATTTGTTAACTTTGCTGTTGTAGTGGAGATTTCTTAGTTAGATGTTGCCCGCCACTTGAAGAGAGGCATCGTAAACGCAGCGTATATTAAGTGTTCTCCTTAAGAATTTATTTAGCAGATATACATATATATATATATATATATATATATACATATTTAATTTCTCATAATTATGCTAATTATGCTCTACAAAGCAGTTTCATTTATGTCTTTAGACAATATTATTTTGGAATTTAAGTTAACATTATTATGCAGAAAGTAGCTTATAGTCGTACCACTTCTTATGAGCTTTCCTTCAAGTCTTCTTAATATTTACTGTATTTTGTCAGCATGCTGACATATTCATAGACACATCTATCAATAACAAATATAAATAGTAACCTGTTGTTTCAAAAAACACATAGTTAATTAATGAAATATCAATCTGCTATCAATTTATGAATACCAGTAAAATCGTTTAGCGTTCAATCTATGGCGCTGAAATAAAGCAAACAAAGCAACATTTATTTATTTTTATGCAGAATGTTAGCTTAAAATGGGAACGTTTAGGAATGCAAATTAAGAATTAGTTGAATTAAACATCTTCAATGACATAAATTTAATTAAGAAGCTCTTTTTTAAGGATAACTCATGTTTAATGCATAATGCTAAAGTCAACATATTTTATAGAATATATAAATAGCTTAGTAAATATAATAATTATATTGAATACAACGAATATAATAAATATAATAATTATAATAAATACAATAAATATAATAAATATGATAAATATATTAATTATAATAAATATAATAATTATAATAAATACAATAAATATAATAAATATAAGAAAAATAATAAATATAAATAAATTAATTAAATACATTTGTTTTTATATTTCCTACATTTTTATTTAAGCCAAACTTTCTCCTTATTAACTTATTAACTAACAATTCATATGTCAACGCTTATCAATTGCCTTGCAAGACAACCTTGAAACATATTGGCTGAATGAAAACTCACTCGAAGTTTAAGCAATTCTTACTCAAAATGTTTCTCACATTTCTTTCTTCTCTCTCTCCCACACTCTGTCTCTCTCTCTTTCTGTAGTTCTCTCTCAGAAATGACACTCAAAGAACTACAAACTGATACCCCTGAAAATGCACTGCAACTCGGGCAAAGTCAAGGAAAAACCAACCCTCGATAAGGGAAAATTTTCGTTATATTCTCCTACGCTGCCGGCGTTGACTTCGACGTAGCGAGGCGTCGCTGCTGTTGCCTTCTCCTGCTGCGACGATGGCAGCGACGCGTTTTAGTTTGCAGCGACCTCAAGCAGCGTTCGTCATTGTCAATTGTTGTTGTTGTTCTACTGTTGTTCTACTGTTGTTGTTGTTGTTGTTGTTGTTGTTGATGTAGCTACTTATTTTTTGTGCGCTATTTTATTTTTGCGCGCTTTTCCACGAAATTTTGTGATTGGTCGCGGTAGCTGCGCTGGCGTAACAAACACGAGGACTAACAGGACGACAACGACGTGGATGCTGAGGACGACTGAGGACGAGGCTGCCACATGTACACTGTGTGCATGTGTGTGTGTGTGTGTGTGTGTTTTTTTTATATTCGCGAGTCGCGTTTACGCTGTCTCTGTTCAACTGCTGGGCCCTGTTGCCTGGCGCTGGCGCATTTCTTATTATGATTAAGGATATGCGGCAGAAGCTGCAGCTGAAGCAGCGACCACACACAGCATCCTGCTGCCGCTGCGACTTTGGTTGGCCAGTTGACTGTGCAATTTATTTCCAACCTCTATTCTGGTTTTTTTATTTTCATTCTTTTTTATTATAAATGTTTTTTTTTTGTTTGGCTGCTGCCAACTGCCTGCTACTTTTTTGCGCTGTTTTTAATGAGCAACACAATTTTTTTTTAGCTCTGCTTCTACTTTTGTTTTTGCCTTTGCCTTTGCCCGTGTCCTGTGTAGTGTGTCCTGCCAAGCAACTCAAGATTAATTGGATTTTTAGTATGACTCTGTGTATGTGTGTGTGTGTGTGTGCTTGTGTATTGTTTGTTTGTGTTTGTATTAGAAATTAGTTTTAGCTAACATTTTTAATTGAAAATGTGCATTTTAAACATTTGCACGCGATCGAATTTAAGCTGCTGTCGCAAACTTGACCCAAAGTTGCATTTGCAGTTGCTCTTCCTCGTGCTACTTTGAGCTTGTCTAGCAATTTGTCTGCGCGTCCTTGAAAATCAACGTGCAGACAGCAAGATGTAGGGAAACACAGCCAGGGACATTGTACCGACCTTATATTTTTATTTTTGCTTCAAATGGTTCGTTGTGACACTTTGGCAATTGACTGAACACACTCCGACTGGGCAAAACTGACTCCGATGTGGGCAGGGATTGCTTGTCTGTGTCTGGGATTTCTTTTTTGTTTGTTGTTGTTGCTATCGTTGTTGTTGCTATTGTTGTTGTTGCCGCATCGACACATGTCCTCGAAGTGGGTGGTACGGCTGCTGGGTAATCCTTTTGCTCCAGTTCTGAGTTCTGTCTGCTAACCACGACCGGAAGCATTTTCTTTGCGCTCAAAGTTATGCTACAGTTTCGAGCTGCTTCAGTTTGTCCTTTTGTTATATGCTGCCTCTTCACTTTGCCCCTTCTTCTCTCTCTCTCCCTCTTTATGCATACAAATATCTATATCTATATATATATATATATGTATAGAGATGTCCTCCATCTTTTCTTTTTATTTCTTTTATTTGAGTGTAAGCGACGCTCTTGAAGTGGAAATGAAGAGTTTGCTTTTGTGTTTTTGTCGAGCATTGTTTGTTTAGAGTATTGCACTGAAGTTACCGCCCAGTTCATAGGCTCAACTGAAATGTGACCCTGTTCTTTAGGGAGTGCTACAGATTTGCATAAGAAGTTTACTCGCTTTAATATAAGAAGGTAGAAAGTTAGATAACTCTTTATTTGATCAATATATATATTTCTAATGCTTCCAATTTAATGTGAAAATATTATAAGTATTACAAGTATATGGATATAAATGATTTGATAAGAATACCATTAAAATATGTTCAATGGCAAATTAACTTAAAATGTCACTTCTTATATCGAATAATGCAATTTATTATGCGGCTAAATTGATTAAATTTAAATAAAATGCATTTACAAATATCTCACGATCTATTAATCTATTCTTTTTTTATATTTTTTATATATATATTTTTTATTGTTATTTTGTGCGGTTGTCTGACAAATATTTTCCATTTAATTTGGTTTGGCAAAAAGTCCGAGCTGGCGCTTTTAAGCCAAATATGATAAAAACCAATTTGATTACCAGCTGCTGCTGCTGCTGCTGGCGAACTCAGACCTCAGACAATGGCAGGTGGACGGCGGGACGGTGGGACAGAAGTAACTTATAGATGGCCCGCAGAGCCGTTGACAGCAGGTATACCATGACACCGGAAACGGAAGTGCCGCTGTCACCATATTGACATGACGACAAATGCTCGCCGCTCAAGTTGAGATTGTAGCAAATGGCATTCAATATACCCGCTGCATGCCAATAACCTGCAACTGCCGCCTGCCACCTGCCACCTGATGACTGCAAAATGCAATTAAACTATTTCCGTGTCGTTGTCGAAGCCAATAAAAAATATAAATAAATAATATTGCGTTATGAACATTAAGTATATAGCATAAAAAATAAGTCAATTGCCAGTGGCGACTTTTAGGCGTCGACAGTTAAATTTTATATATTTTTTTTTGTCTATTCATTTTATATCGAGACGTCGCGTCGAGCTTCGGCTCGGGTTATTAGTAAATTGGACGCCAGTAACTGGAACTGGAGACTGTTATTGACCTCTCTATGTGTTACACAAATTTAAGGGCTTAACTTGAATATTCTATTTAAAGATGATGTATTTGTTATCTTATATTTATTTAGCTTAACAATATATGTTAATATGTTTCTAGTATTTTGAGAGCTAATCTAAAGTATTCTTCTTTAGATAGCGTCATATTCCACAATTTTATTCAATGATTATTTTAAATATATTTATATTTCCTACAGTAATTCTTCGCCTAGAAATATGAATTATATTTGAACTAGTAACTAGGAATGGAGATTGTTATTGACCTCTCTTTAAGGGCTTTAACTTGAATGAATTTGTTATCATATATTTATTTCGTATTAAAGGATTTTCCTATATGTATTACTATAACTCTAGTATTTTGAAAGCTATTCTATATTCAATTCAATATAATTTAATTACATTCGAAGATTTTCTCAAATATATTAATATATTCTAAAGTAATTCTAAGCCTAGAAATGTGTATTATATTTGAACTAGTAATTGGGAATAGAGACTGTTATTGACCTCTCTATGTGCGATATACAAATTTAGCTTAAGTACTCTTTTTAAAGATGATGTATTTGTAATTGATTAGATTTGCTTATATTTGTATTTTGCAAGCTACTTTAAATTATTGTTCTGCTAATAGCATAATATTATTCAGATATATTGGAATATTATCTCAATAATTTTAAATACTTATTATTATATATTTATTTTTTATTTATTTTTATTATTATATATTTATTTTTATATATTTATTATTGTATTATTATTTTAAATATTTCAAATATTTCAAATAATTATTCAAATATATTCATATTTTCTAAGTAATTCTTTGCAGTGTCAACAGTGTCAACATTTAGATGAAACTGTTTTGAGATCCATAAGTTTTTAATTCTCAAATCTCTGACTTAATTCATTCATCTAATTTAATTTCCTTATTTAGCTTCTATTATTATATTGTATACATAAACTTAAGTTGATACAAACAGCTAAATAAAGGGAATCTCCTAGTCCACTACTTTTAACTTTCCTTACTTTGATTTGCAACTTTTCCACACTGATTGTCATAATAATTATGTTTCCAATTCATAATGCATTTAATATATTCAAAATATTGGCACTGGACACAATAACCACGTTGAGAACAACCACACTGAGAAGGGCACACACATTGGTGTGCACACCTTGGAGGTCTTTCGGACAGTTGGTAAAATTTGAATAGAAACGCTTGGTGGCTGGTTGGCTTGGTTGCGGGTACGGAGCCATTGGCAGCTAGCCTGGTCAAGATTTACACTTCCTAGTGCATTGTTAACATTTACGCCATTAACCTGCGTTGGCTTTTACGAGATATGCAACAACACAGGCCACACACGCACACACACACACACGCTTCTATCTCCACAACTTCTTCTTCTTCTTCTCCTGCATATGTTGCGCTCTCTTTCTAGCTCGCAAATTTTGTGCAATTAAAATTTTCGTTCAGCTTTTCTTTGGGCTGGCAGCGCGGGTTGGGGTTATGGGTCTTTGTAATAATTTCTACTTGAAGTGTGTTCGATGGGTGGGCAGTAGGAGGGCAGAAGGAGGGCGGTAGGAGGGCAGAAGGAGGGCAGACTTCAACTCGAACTCTCGAACGCGGTCTCTGACTCGGATTCGGATTCGGACTCGTACTCTGACTCCGACTCCACTTGGAGTCAAACTCGCCTAAGTCACTTGCGCTGTCCTATGCAAATGCAATTGCCGTTGCATCCACCACCACCGCCGCCTGCCTCGCCTATAAATTAAATTATGCTTGCAAATTATGCATGCATAGCACCGTCAATAGCCAAGAGATGCAGCAAAGACTCTGCAGCTGATGCTGATGCTGGCAATGGAAGGTGGACATGGATGTGGATGTGGATGTGGACTTGGACCAACCGCCGACAACAAAGCGGCAAACGTTGATGATGCCAAGGTGTATATGTGTACATGTGGATGTGTATGTGTATGTGTATGTGTTTGTGTATGTGTGTGTGTGAGCTTGTGTGTGGCAATCGTAGTGCACTAATTCACATTTGATGTTCGTCGAATGCGTTTGGTCAATGAGGTTAAGTTACATGCGATGGCAACAGCAGCAGCAACAGCAACGGCAGCGGCAGCAACTGTGGCAGCATCAGCAACTGTGGCAGCATGCTGCAGATGCAACAACAGCGAACTCCTGCCGCGCCTGCTGCATCTATTGATGATGTTGATGAGGCTGGGCAGCAACAGTTCCCTCCCCCATCCCCTCCCTTCATGGCACAGACAACTCTAAGAATGTCTTTCTGGCCATAGACGTTTACCAGTTGTTAGCCCTGGCATGCTAAGTGTTGTTGTTCGCAAATGTCTTTGCTACATTTTGTGGCATGCAGCTGAAATGTTTTGTTTCTCTTTACCATTTTCTTTGGTGATTATTATTATTAATTGTTTGTCGTTTTAAATTGATTTATGCATTTTTAACATTTTCTGCATTTTCTTGTCTTTGCTATTTATTTGTATTTTGTTTTTAGTGCTCTTAAAGTTAAATAAAAAATTGTTTATTTTGTTGATAAATACCATATGTATTATATATTTATTTATTGAACAAAGTTTTGCTTATTTATGAAGATTTGTTTGAAACAGATTCAATTTTTTATTGTTTTATTTTAATGTTTATTTTTATTGTTAAATATTTTTAGGTATATTTCTATATATTCGATTTAAATTGTTTAATTGTAATGGATATTTTTATAAATAAATATTTTTAGCTATATTTCTATATATTGCAAAGTTTATTAAACGTTATTTAATATAAGATAATTCAGTTTTATCTAGAGAATTTAATTTCTACAATTTGGTATTCTCAGCGAATGGATGAGATAAAGATTCTATAAATACTTCTGTAATGGCTTAAGTCGCTTTTCATTAACACGCAGAATCACATATTACAAATAATTTGGGTTTAGGAGTTGGTTTGCAACAATTTTAAGCTGGTTAAGGCAACTTTTTAGTCATATTCACTTTTAATAGAGTTCTAGCATCATGCAATTTTCATTTAAATACTTTAACTCATTTACTAATCCAAACTTTTGACACGTTTCACAAACATCTTCCGTCTCAGTTACTCATGTTCTGCTCACGCTCCAATTGCGTCCACAGTGACTCAAAAATTCCGCCACCCAGCAATTAGTAAACCTACACGACCTAACCCACTAAGCACTCAAGCAGCAGCAACAACAGTAACACAATAACAGCAACAACAACGACAACAACAACATCGAGGGGCAGTCTAGTCAAATTGACAGCATGCCATATAGAGCGGGAGAAGTTAGAGCAGAGAGTCAGAGTCTCACTCCAGCACTCTGGCACTTCAAACCGGTTGCATCGTTTGATACTCGCAAAAATTTCACCAACATCAACGCCCTGCTTATCAGTGGGAGCCCAAAAACAAGTACTCCCTGCATCACCCTTCTCCATCATCTTCTGCTGCTTCTTTTGCTTGCCTGAACTTACCAAGTTTGCTTTGCTTTCTTATTTCCTTCCTTAAGCAGCGTCATCATTGCGCTCACGCTTCGCTTAACTCAATTGATAGGCTCTTGCTATGGCTCTGGGCTTGCTAAGCGCTCTCTCACTCTCTCTCTCTCTCTCTCTATCCCACTCTTTCGTACGCTGTCTCTCTTTTGCTGCTTGGGGTAGTCATTGTTTTTTCCTGTGCTGCCGCTCAACTTTTTCGTTCAGTTTTGTTTTTCCCCGTCGTTTCTCCTACGCTGCCTTTTTGTGTTGTGCTCACTTTGATGACGTCACAACGCCGCTGCTCCAGTTCTCGGCATACCACATCTTGAAGCTGTTCCCGTTGTTGTTGCAGTTGCTCCTGCTGTTGTTGCGTTTTTCTTTTGGCATGCTGCTTGCCATTCTTGCACGTTTTATCAGTTTGCCTTCGGATGGCGCTGAGGCATGTACGTAGGCTCTCTTACGAGTGAGTTATTATGCCCGTCCAAGAGAGAGAGAGGTATGTTTTGTTCTGGGCAGGTTACGTAAAAAGAGTTAACAACTGTTTGGTAGGTCAATATATGCGTATGAGAACACATCAAATGAAATAATGATTCTCTATTTATTAAAAATATTAATTAATATAATTTTATCTTACTTATTGATTGTAAATTGAGTACAAAATGTGTACAGACTATCATTAAATAAATTTTTATTATTACTTAAATTATTTTACTTGTATTTTAAGGTAATTGCGTTTGTATTTTGTACCCTTTTCTTTTGAATTCTGGGCACAGTCTCCCCAAACAGGAATCGTACGGTGACTTCAGCAACGCACACGTAATTAACTTAAATGATAATAAATAACTTTTAATATTTTATTAATTAACTTCCGTTGCGTGTTGAGCCTCACAGCGCAACGCATTAAAATCGCATGTAAAATTAAGCCCTGAAAACTCAGATTCGCCCTTTTCGCAAACGGATTTAATATATTTTGGCAGTTGCTTCATTAAAATGTCATTCGGCACAGGAAATTGAAACATTTAACATCAAATTGCATATTCAACATAATATATACACAATATAAATCTGATGACACAAAAAAGGTGCGTAAAGTATAATTTAAATTTAAATTTGGGACAGTAAGGATTGCTGGTCCTGAATGCTTATTTGTTGATGTATTTTCCAAGCGGGATGAGTATTATCGAGTAGATATTGTGATGACTAGTTGAACTACATGTTGGGATGGAGGCGGAGGATTCTACATATATGTGAGATAGAAGTGGGGCGTATTGAGGCATCGCATTTGCTTTGCAGATCAGTTCAGAGTCGCCAATCATTCAAAATGTACTCTAATTTTGTATTACATAAACGAGAAACTGTGATGGAGATGGAGACAGACACGGAGACAGAGACAGAGACGGAGACGGAGACGGAGACGGAGATTAAGATTGAGACTGAGGCAACTGCTTCGTGGGGGTCGTTGGCTCAATCGAAAGAGACGGAGAGGACGGAGAGAGACCCGGGTCTGATATCCGTGGTTCGGTATAATTTGTGCGCTTTAATTTGTAATTCTATTACCCAAGCAGCAAACCAATCGGTTGGGGCAACTGTGGCAAATGTGGCAACTGGTTCTCAGCGCTCTCTTGCCGCGTTCAATTATGTTAATTTGTTGCTTTGTCTTTGTCGAAACAGTTAGAGTCGAAGACAGCCAGCCGGTCCAGCGTCGAGCGTCGAGCGTTGAGATCCCAACGTTCATCGATATCGTATAATAATATGAAAATTTAGCATTTCCGTTGCGCAGCTTGTGAAATATTTCATTAACATTTGTCCGACGCTTTTGGTAATTTGTGTGCATAAGTCAAAGTCTAATTGAACATTTTGCATCACTTAAAATCGCTTGGAATAGAGGAAGGTGTCGAAATTACAACGGCATTTGAATATGGGTTATACTTATGGGTTATTTTTATTTGTAGGATACGACTATGAAATGGTTCTCAAATTTAATGATTTTACCTAAATTTTACAAATTATTAACAAATATTTTAAATTATTTATACGTGTAGCTTTGGTTTTTATAATACAAATAAAAATAATAAAAGTATTTTGATAATAAGTAATTTGATGATTATAGAAGCAAGTACATAACAGGTGCTTAAAGAATACTCTTTGGAAACTCTCATTTAGCATATGCTTTGCATGCTTTTAGCATCAAGCTGTCGCATATGTATACATACAAAAGCTGAGACCTACGTCACTTCATTTACATATGCATGTATCGCAGTCGATCGCTGTCTCGCTCGCACTCAACTGCTGCCCGCAAAGATAAAAGCGCAAGAGATACAATGCAATTTTCTTTTTTGATTATCTCTCTTATTTATAAATTAATCTTAATGAAACTTTCAGGATTGTTAAGCTACGCTGCGAATAATGGCCATAGGGGAGGAAAGTATCGACAATCTAATATAAACTTGATCTGGACAGGGTATACAGGAACCTTGATGCCAAATATGGTGTCACTAGCTCTAATGGTTGCTGAGATCGACGCGTTCATACGGGCAGACAGATGAATGAACGGACGAACATGGCTCTATCGATTCGGCTATTTATTTTATAGGATCGGAGGTGCCTCCTATTGCTTGTGACATTGATTTGCACAAAGCTATTATAACCTTATTTGCCCATGTTTAATAACCATAGGATATAAAAAATGAAATATGGTTTCAAGAGAAGAAACCAATAATTTTTATTTGATGTACATTATTTCTTACCCTACTTTTCTTAAAATAATCTTCTGCTAACACTGCTTTGAAATGCAGTTGTTGCAATTGTTAAAGTCTTCACAGAAATATTACAAATCATCAAAGAGTTCACATACCAAACATCTCGGTCGGTCTTTTTGAAACTGCGTGTTCTGTCTATATAAATAATAAAGAATGTGCTAATTATAAAAATTGGTAAGGTTGAAAGTACTTAGCCAAGTTGCTCGTAATTGCTGGTAATTGCAGTCTGGCTAAGATCAGCAGCTTGACTTCTCATTAATGAAATACATAATTTCATATGCAAAAATTATGCGAATTTCTTTATTATCCAACTGATTTAGAGTCTCCACAATCTCCACACACTCCACATTCTCGACACTCTCTACAAAGTTGCAATTTCATGTGCTAATTTTGTTGCGTGTGGCAAGTTTGTTTGTGTGCCTATCGCCTCAAAAACCCCCAATGTCGTTGGCTGTTTCAACTTTTACGGCTTCAATTAATAGTTGAGGCTGCCAGGGCTGTCGAGTTGTTGCTGCTGCTGTTGCTGCTGCACGCTTCGCATTCAATTAGTTTGCAGCTTGACATCATGCGCTAATTTTCCAATAAATTAAATTCACAAGAAAATCTAAACAAAAGCATTTTGTGCTAAAATGCAAATTTTTGGCTGTGACAGCATGTAAGGACTCCACGCAGCTTCAGCCAGCAATGTTGGCCAGACCAGACCAGACCAGGCCAGCCCAGGCAAGGCCAGGCTTTGTGTCTAAATTAATTTCGTAGTTCGCGACGCGAGGACCTCGCCACGACCATGACATCCCGGCAGTGCAATACGCTACCCACACGATGCTTCGCTGCCAGGCACCCAAAACACCAGGCATCAGGCACATAATTGCATTTATTATTGAGTAAAATGAGTAAGTTATTGTGGCTGTGACAAAAGGCAACCGCATATATGTCGACATCGTCTTCGTCATCATCATCATCATCATCATGATCATCATCAACTTTCATCGTCATCGTCATCGTCATCGCCATCGTCGTTGCAGTCATCGCCTTTGCCAGCTTCCAGCCAGACGCACTTTGTCAGGCTTGTGGCCTAGCAGCTGCTGCTATTCATATTTATAATCAATATAATGGCTGTTACTTTGACGTTTGAAGTTTGACGTTTGACTTTGTGTTGTCAGTGTCATTGAAAGATTTCATTGAGCCAAGCAATCACAGCGCTTCTTCAGCTCACTCTTTGCGGTTTTACTTGTACTGTTCAACAACTTATGCATGTATATTGTATTAGATTCTTCAAATTATTCATATTTATTTAATTATTTGAAGCTTGCAAACAACAAAAATCCTAACTACCTATCAATCAGTTTGTAAATGTTGTGACAATACTCAACTCGAAGTTATTTATTTATGTAGTACTTTGTCTATAAACTATTAGAATGTGTTTCCTCACTTGAGTGCAAAAAGCAATTTATCTTTTATTGAAATTAATTGCAATTAAATTAAAATAACAGAATAAATATTTATAAATAATTATGTATAAAAAATTAATAAATTTAAATATATAAATATATATTTAAGAACAATAATAAATTAATTATTAATAAATTATACTCAAAACAATATTCATTAAACATTAATTACAAATCAAATTAAATTTTAAATAGTTTTCATTCTTGATTAAGGCAATATTTAGAATATATATATTTTATTATTAAAATATTTTCATAGTGTTAAATTAAGTAAAATTTTGTAATATTTTTATAACCAACCAATTAATATATACAAATTTAATTTATGTTTTAATAGATATTTTAAATTTTAAAATAAAATAAAATCATTTATATAAAATTATAAAATTTTTAAATTCAGCATTTTTTATTTAATTAGAAAAATTAAGCTATTTAAAAACCAACTAAGATCCATTTAAATTATTTAAATATTTTAAAAATTCTTTGTTTGAATTCTTGACAAGCTAAAAAATAAATTTTTGATTGAAATATGCAAGAAATTTCTCTTTGAATTTCCAATGTAGCTAAATAAATTTAGTTTTTTCTATAAATGTTGTGATATATTCGAAGAAATTGTTGTTTAATTTTCAATTAAATAAATTGTATACTCAAAGCGAATGCCTTAAGCCGCAATCAAGGCAAAATCAAAAGCCAGAAAATGAAACTACTTAAATTGCATATCGCCTTAAATCGTTGTACGAGTCTTCAAACTTTACCATTAGCATTGTCAAAGTGTGTTCCATTGTTCTAAGTAGAGAATTTTCTATGATGATATTCTAATTGAAAAACGTAAAATGAAATTATGAATATGCAAAATAAGCAAATGGATGACAATGCTTAGCAACTTGGACCGGAATGAAACCGAACTGAGTCACTGCATAGCGGTAAATGTTATGCGGCTGGCAAGTCCAACAATCCACACACAACCACTAACTCACCAGTCCACCCCCCCCACACTGACCATAATGAAAACTAAAAATCAAAAGTGCGTGGGTCGGAAATGGGTAGTGGAGTAGCGGTGTAGTGGAGTAGGGGGAGTCACAAAAAACATCAAAACTTTTGCATAATTCGCTTATGCTTAAAAATATTTAAGTTGTTGTTTTCAAGTTGTTATTGTAAATGACGTGTGCGGGGCAGACACTGCAGGAGTGAGGTAGCAAGAGACTAGGCAGCACAAATTTTAATTAAAATTATTATAATTCAAGTTGTTGAAACCCCAACAAAAGCAACTGCTGGGCCACGAGGCGAATGCGCAATTTTACTGCACATAATAGCTGAGCGTATATAGCATGTTAGTTAGTATAGTATATATATTTATTAGTATATATACCTATATATATGTATAACTATCATTATACAATATGTACATACATGCAGAAGCTATTGTTTGGTTATTTGCGAGGCTGCAACAAATTTACAACAGCTGCATTGAACGTTGCATACTTGCAGGCGCCTCAGAAACTTTCTGCAAAATAACCAATTTGTGCGTAACTGTTTGTGTGTGTGTGCGTGTGTGTGTGCGTGTGTGTGTGCGTCTGTGCATGTGAGTATGTGAGTATCACTTCTAATTAGAAACTCAAAAATGCGCACACATACAACTGCAGACTACTAAGGATATGCAGCAGACAACAACTGCCATGAGCAGGACAACGACACAGAATCGACAACCGTCTACTCTTCCGCACCCCCTCCCCGTACCCCTTTCACTAAGCATACTTGACCCTCTGCCGATGTTTGTCAGCCTCCGCATCGCTTGCAGTTTTGCTTATTTAATGCATATTTCGTATAACTTTGATGTGCTGCAAATTTACTTGATGCCATCGTTGTATTCTATGTGTATGGATGTGTGTGTGCCTGTGAGTGTGTGTTGTTAGCTTTTATGTATTTACGTTGCATATGAAATGATATTTATAGTAAACAGATTATTTTATATGCACGCAGGTATACATGCAGCAGCATTGCATGCAACTTCGGCTGCCTGCAGCTGCCTCAATGCATATTCCTATTCACATTTCTATATACGTAAATATATGTGTGTGTGGGTGTGTGTGAATGCTCAGACGACAAATAAAGACTGTCTCTCTCTCTGTGATGTGTGTGTGTGTGTGGGTGTGTTCTATAGCTAGCCTGTATGTTGTCTCTTTAGGCATATAAAATGATTAGAACTAATGGTCAATATGCAGATGAGTGTTGAGTGTAGCTTGGTGTTTATTTGCACAGTGGTGCAAACTATATAATATTTGTAATAAATAAAATATAAAAAATATAAAATATAAAATATGAAATACAAAATATAAAACATTAAATATAATATATAAAATATAGAATATAAAAAATAAAATATAAAATATAAAATATAAAGTATAAAATATAAAATATAAGAAATAAAAAATAAAATATGAAACATATTGTATAAGATATGAAACATAAAATATAAAAATTAAAATTTAATATATAAAACGTAAAATATAATATATAAAATAAAAAATATATAATAAAATAAAGAAAATAAAATAAATAAAATATAATATATGAAATATAAAAATAAATATGAAATGTTTAAACAGGCAATTAAATATTTTGATCCGTTTAATTTTAGATACTAAATCTAAATCTAAAACTTAACTTATTAAATATATGAATAGGTTATTGTTATTTATATTTTCTATTAATTTTATTGACTTTGTTGTAAATTTAAAAATTGCTGGCAATAAATGTTGTGGGATGAAATGAATTTTTTATTTAAATTATGTATTAAATATTTATTTTAATATCTTCGAAAATGATTAAATATTTAACCCATTAGTGTCTCTCTGTTGTGTTGTGCGATAACCAATCTTTTCAATAGAGTATGCTTACACTTTTATTCATATTTTTTATTAAATATTGTATAACAAATTAATAAGTTGTTCAAGAATTTCAGGAAAAAAAATATAGTTTAATAATTTTTGTATACAATCTTATTGCAAATAAATATCCATTTGAATCTAATTTCATATAGTCTCGTTCCACTGTGCAAGTGGACATTCTGTTGCCGTTCTTGCCTCCATATGCATACTCATTATATGCATTATGTATTGAGAGTGCTATGTATATATATTGGGGAGCACTAAACAAATCAACTTTTACTCAACATTATTATCAACATTTATGCATTCAGAAGTCACACATACTAATACAGAGTTAGCACACACACACACACAGCTAGATGCAGACAGAAACTAAGCACTAAGCTAAACTTGAGGGTTGAGCTTTCCAAAAACAAGCTTGAGTTGCTGCCATTCCCTCTTTCAGCCATGGAGGCCCCTAAGAAATTTATCGAAATGTTGAAACAGATTTTATGCAGCAAAGTCGTTGCCAGTCGCTGACGTCAAGCCGACGACGACGACGACGACGACGATGTGGCAATGCAACATGGGGCAAGTTGTGGGTTTGCTATTCTGTCTCTAACTCTCTGACTACAAGCCGTGGACTGGGAAGTGGCATTGGCTGACAGCCTGGCAAAACGGACACTGTGGGCAACTCGACTGTCGCTGCTTCTGCTGCTGCTGCCTCTGCCTCTGCTGCTGCTGCTGCTGCTGCTTCTTCGAGGTTCCTAATTTAAATGCAAATGAGATTCATTTGACGACGACACCAACATACTTTGTCCATGTCCATGTCTTGCGCTTGCATAGCCTGTCTCTATGCTGCTTTGAGTGTATGCGTGTGTGTGTGTGTGTGTGTTTGTGTGTACAAATGTGGAATTTGATAGTGTATATGTGTGTGTACAATTAGACATCGGTCTGTCGTCTGTGCATGTATTTAGTTGCATGTACATAACTAAATTTTCGCATATAATACATAAGTGGGCTTCGGGTTTTCCACCCCCTCCTTCCGCCCACCTCTCTGCCTCTGTCTCTGTCGTTTTCCATATATAAATGAACTATTGCAGTGTAAATGAATTAGTCGAAGACAGTGACGGGGTAGAGGGGCTGTAGATATTGAAACTTAAAGTTTTTATAAAGGTAACGATTTTGAGACTTGAATATAAATATATTTTAAGTTCATATTTTACATTTTAATTTAAGTTTAGTCTAACTTATATATTAATTTTTATAATAATTTAATAATACAAATAATTATTAATAATTATTATTATAATTAGAAAATGGAGAATTGCTATTGATTATTATATATAATATATATATTATAATTATTATATATATAATTATATATTATTTATTAATAAATATAAGTTGACAACAATCTCTATAGCAATGTTTATGTAATTCAATTTTAATGAATTAATTTATTAATATTCAATTTAAATCCAAGTTCATGAATGTTCAAACTTATTTTGAACTGATCATCTTGGGTCTCCCCTTGGCTGAGCAAGCTTTCTTTTGACAACGCCACTGTCTTAATTAAGCACTTGTCTGCATATATTAAGAGCTGCCACTGTCATTGTCGCTGTTGTTGTTGCTGTTGTTGTTGCTGTTGCTATTGCTGCTGCAGTCGCAAGCGCAGTCGCAGTCGCAGTCGCAGTCGACTTCGTTTTTGCTCTGCCAGTGGCAGTAGCTGTTGCTGTTGTTGCTGCTTCTTCATTTTCCTTATTTTGCGCAAATACAAAAGCCTATTCCGCACCGATAACTGCAAACACAACAACAACAACAATAACAGCAACAACAACACGTTTAGTGCGTTTGTGTTGGACAGGCAGCAGGAAGCGTCAGGACATGCAGCCAGCTACTTGCACTCATGTAGATGACTTGCTGCTGCTGCTGCTGTCCCTATATATACGAAACAACAACAACAACATCGCACAATTATAAATCTGTCCACACACACACACACACAGAGACTGCCTTACCCCTTTTTGGACATCGACAACGACGACGACGACGACGACGACGACGACGACGATGACGACGACGCTACGGCTGCTTAAGTTTTTGGCATTAACAAAGCTACCAGCCACACCCGTCCTACTTCGAGTCAGAGCCAGAGCCAGAACGGAAACCAACCAACTCACACTGTCAGACACACATACTCGGCACACACATATACACACACACGCATACACATGCATATACACACACAGATGGCTGACAACACCAATACCAAGGCAGCGTCCTTGCCAACACTGCCAAACCGCCTTGGAAAATTAGCATCAAACGCATAAAATGACCAAGTCTAAGTCTGCCGCAGTGCGGGGTCTAGAGGGCGGTTATAGTGGGCCGTAGTGGGGTGTACTTGGCACTGGGTTCTTTAGGCGGGTTATTCACTGTATGAGGGTGAGGCAGCTGCCTTGCATTCTCATTTGGAATTACGAAAATTCAAAATTTACAAACGAAAATGTTATGAGAACGTAACTTGGGCCAGGATTTTGGTTCGTCGTGTGACGCACAATAGTTGGTTAGTGTAGCAGCCCCTCTTGATAGGGTGTAAGGGGGGGGTGAACAGTGGGAATGGCTTCTGTTGGCCATGCCGTACAAGTTAATTCAGTTAAAGGACCCAAAAACTCTGCTCTGCATTTTCGGTGGGGTTTACTATGCATGTATTAGTATGCGTAGTTAAGTTCTGAAAGCCCCTCCTCTCCTCCTCCTCCGTCACAGTCAAAGCTACGTTTGTTATGTGTGTGTGTGTATGTGTGTGTGTGTGTGTGTGTGGCAGGGAGTGTGGGAGGTAAGAGTGTGGGTTGAAGGAACTTTAAGTAAATGAACAGAAATGACAGGCAGACATTTGCATTATTATTAGTACAAGTTGCAGTCGTGTTGCTGAAAGGGTTTGAGGGGGGAGGGGGCTCTGAGCTCTGGGTTGGGGTGTGTGGTGTGGGTTCTATTGCTGGCTGGAGTTTAGTTTGGTTCGCTTCGGTTCGGTTGGGTGGGGACGCCTCAAAATGCATTTCCATTGCATACATTTCGGAGGTTTTCATTACGTCGCAAAAGTTTTCCCTCTCTTTCTCTCTCTCTATCGCTCTCGCTCTCTCTCTGTCTCTGTCTCCAGCTGTCTCTGTCTTTGTGCATGTAAGTTTTCGGTTACGTGTCCGTGTCGAGCGCATTCAAAAGTCATTTTAAGTTATTGAATAGAATAAAATGTAATTTAAGTAAATTAGAATTTCCAGCCGCATGAGGAAAGCTGTTAAGCTACAGCAATGACTATGCTTATACATATATATGTATATATATATATATACTTATATATATATACTTTTATATACGACACACACTGCATGGGTTGCATTTGTTGAGCTCGACTCACACTGCATTTTTAACAGGTTTAGCAAATCGATTATTGATTTTCACAGCCAACAAATTTTGAAGGTTGCTCCCAAATGTTGGGTGAAGTTTAAGCAAAGTACAGCGCCTCGTTAGGCCAGACTGTATGTGCTCAATTTAAGTGCATTTTTTTTCTATTTATACCATTTACGAAAGGTGTTCTCTGTTCAGCCGTAAACGCTTTTCAATTCTTAGGTCTTTTGTTTTGCAACTTGTTATAGTTCAAATGTATTCGATGTTGATGGACACAAGTGTTGTTTGATTCAAGCTGCATTTCAGGGGACTTAATCTGTTAACCTTGCTTTTATATTTGATAGGTTACTATGGTTGTTACACTCATTCAGATGTTACTTAAAGTGAATCTCGGCTTGCTGTTAATGTTGTACCAAACAACTGAGTAGTTACCATTAGTTAAACTTGTATTCGCTGTACTTTTATATTTATATTTTTATACTCTTGCTATCCTACCCCCGCAAATCACAATAAAATTATTGTGGCCATATTTCTCAATGTAGATACTTGAATAATATCATATTAAAGAAATCCTGAAAGTTTCTTCATGATCGGTTTATAAATAAGAAAGATAATCATAGATCATAATCATAGATAATAATAGATATTAGTAACTTTTTCATTGAATCGTTGCGCTTTGCGTTCAGCACTTGTGGGTGAGCGAGACGTAAATGAAGTGACGTAACACTCAGCTTTTGAAAACATTGCACTATACAACTTTGTGGAGAGAATTCATATTCTATAAGCACTTGTGTTATTACAGAGTAATTTATTATAGAGTACTTATATTGTAAGTAGTATTGTATTGTAGTCTTTCCCATTAGCTATTCTTAATCTATAATTAAGTTTGAAATGTTGATTTTTTTATTTCAGGATAATGAGAACATATTTTAACTGTTAAATCAGTTTGAGAACCTGCAAATTATTTCCCACACTTGTACTTATCACGCTTCTTATAAGAGTATTTATTATAGTATATATATAAGTTTTTATTGAAGTTCAATTAATGTATATCTGTTTTAACAGTCAAGTGAATACAAGTATATACCTATTACATACTCTTCAATGACAGAATTTCGATAGAAGCTAGGAGCTATAGGAACACTTGTCAACAACCAACCCCTTGTAATCAAGCTGTCACATATCGTTTAAACTGCCAATAGCCTCAAATAGCTTCGTTTTCCTCAGTACAACTGTACCTGTGGCGATTCACAAACTAACATCAATCCCATTGTCAGAGCCAAAAGCTAAATCCAGGCAACAACAATGAAAGCCTACAGATAGACACGTGCATCTGTATGTGAGACTACAAACCCACCATTAGGATTGTGTTTGGCCAGATCGAAGCAGGAACTTGGCTTGCAATTGACCAGCGCACCAAGTCCAATTGTACCAACTCCCCTCCCTTTCCTCCTGTTCGCGTGCTTGAAACACGTGAAGAGACTGAAAATAAAAATAATAAAATGGACAAAATAAAAAATAAACGCAAACCATTCGATTGTCGTCTGGCCACCACCTCCAACAGAAGTTTGTCAGGTCCTGGACTTTAGCTGCTTCCAGCCAAAAATTTTGCATTGCCATTTTTAGCGCTTGCCCACACACACACACACACACACACACACACACAGCCACATAGCCCCATAGACACACATACACATACACATTTATACATATGCATACAAATTCTTTTTATATCGCGTAAATTCGTCTTGCTCATTTTTATTTTGTTTTTAGGGTGGCGTGGGTGGTGGGGGGGGGGGGGTGTACATTCGGAAGGGGTTGGTCAACGCTTGACCAAATGGTCGCCACCCGACAGCCCCTGAGACAGCTTCAACAATGGCATGGTACCCAGTGCTCGGTCCGTGCTGATTATGAGTACGCGCGCGTTGTAAAAATGTGCAGCGACAGCTCCCCATGCCCCATGCCACATGCCCCATCTCTCGTATTGCGCTAGAAGGAGGTGGGTAAACCAACAAACCCCGCATAAGAATGAGCACCCTGCTCCCAACAACAATGTTTCACGTGCGCCCAAAAGTTTGTTTTGTGTTTTGTTAATTTTTTCTTGGCCGCGAATTTGTTTTCATTTACGTTTTTGCATTGCAGCCAACAGACTCGGACACAGCAGCTCAAGCCCCAAACTCTCGGCAGCGGCAAACGGCGGCCGAAACAACGCGTGGGTTTCGGTTCAGTAGAGATTGGCAAAGAGGCAAAAAAAGAAAAAAAACAAAAAGAGAGAAGCATACAAAAAAAACGTCAAAGACGACGCAGAACGCGTTTGGCATTCGCGCCACCTTAAGCCGCACACCCGAGCATTAAACCCGACCGGGCGCACATACACATACACACCCCATTTGCATGAGGGGAAGGAGGGCACGATGAAGTGTCTGGATAGGGGGAGGGGCGCTGCTACTCAGCTGTTGATTTTTATTATTTTGGCCATTATCGCATGTGGTTCGCTGCTTTGGTCAGCAGCGGCCTCGTCGAGTCCTGCTGATTAAACATTAATTAAGGAAAACAATGCTGACCATAGCTGCTGCTGCTGCGCCCCCCCCCTTCCCCTCTGCATCTGCTTTTTCACCCCACTACTGATGCTGCTCCCATTTGGTATATATGAAAAAAAGTTTTCGCCTCTGTTTTTGGGGGGTTTTCGTGCAATTTTTGTTGTGTCTTTTCTTGCCATTTTACTCCCCGCATCAAAAAATAAGAACAAAATCGCGGAATTTGTATAAAAATGCAAAATTACGAATTCGCGATTTCGGCTCGTTTTGTATGTATGCATACATACTCACACACCCAAGCACACACACACACACACATTCTCTCATATGCATATGTGAGTGTATGCATGTGTTTGTGTTATATTTTATTTTTTTTTTTGGAAGCTGACAATGGAAATGGGAAAATGTTGCTTGCTGCCGTTTGCGCTTAAATCGCCATAAAAAGTAGTAGAAAAATCATCGACAGACGTAATAAATTAAAAATGTTCAACGGTTGGGGCACAGGTTGGATTGTTAAGCAGCAGCAGCAGCAGCAGCAGCAGTAGCAGAAGCCAAAGCAAAAGGCGCTTTCACTTGCCAGAAAGAGAGCACAAATATCTCTCAACAGCAGAGAGATATCATATTCAGCTATCGCTTGGATAGAATGTTGAGTCACCAATCGATAGTGTGGGTGCTTCAAATGTCGATAGTCGATGTGTTTTTACTTAAATATTTATGAAATTCTTCATATTTCCCATATATGTTTCGATATCGATATGCTTAATCTGTTTATAGAGACTTGCACATTATCAGTTTGAATATTTTCAGTGTTTTGAGTTATACAATTTGTGGTGGAAAGTATTTGAATTTAATTAAAAATTATATAACAAAACATGCAAATTCAAATTTTATTAAACTACTAAAACTACTACTAAACTAAATTTTACAAAACAAACTTCATTTGTAAAATTAAGAAAAGTTTTAATAAATATTATTTATGATTTATTTATAATTTACTCTCTTAGATTGCATTAAAAGTTATATTAACATTCCATATAATATTCTGCATTTTATTGAGTATTAGTTCAAATAGAGTTCAGTGAGTAATAGATAAAGTAATTCTAAAGTAGAAATACTAACAAGTAAATTGACTTCACTACAAAAAATAATCAAAGTTCTCTCTAATTTGGTAATCAATTATTAATCATTTTGTAGATTATAGCGCATTAGCTAAGTCTCCTTATTCACTTCTAATTAAATAACTTGTTATCTCAACATTTAAATATTGATATACTAATACAAGGAAGCTAACATTTATATCGAATTGCGTGTCTAGCAAATTTGTTATCCAGTTATTATCATCATTTTCAAATTAATGCTTAGATTTAATTGGCTTTGGGATTTAATTAAATACATCTGCTTGCATTTAAGCTAATTATAGATTTATTCTCTGGCCCGATTGTTGTGCAGCTGACATAGTTTCCGACCCCAATGCACTTCTCTTTTGAATGCCGAAGTGCAAATATTATTATTCAAATCACGTATTTGCCTTACTTGACACACATCACAGACAAGTACACACCAGCACACACTTGGAGAGCCTCTTCAAAATGTATCACGCGCATGATTATGCATTTTGTGTGTGAAATTATAATTTGCCGTTGCATACAGTTGGGCTGACTAGCAATAGAACCTTGAATTGAACATTTAAAAGCAAGAAAATTATGTCAATTAAGAAATTAATTAATCTATTATTATTTATTTAATTAATTTTTGATTCATTCATTTTATTTATATATTTATTAATTAATAAATAAATAAATTGACTTATTTACCTATTTATCTATTTATTTATTATTATTTATAAATTTATTTATTTATTTATTTATTAATTAATTAATTAATTAATTAATTAATTTATTTATTTATTTATTTATTTATTTATTTATTTATTTATTTATTTATTTATTTATTTATTTATTTATTTATTTATTTATTTATTTATTTATTTATTGATTTATTATTTATTTATCTATTTATTTATTTATTTATTTATTTATTTATTTATTTATTTATTTATTTATTTATTTATTTATTTATTTATTTATTTATTTATTTATTTATTTATTTATTTATTTATTTATTTATTTATTTATTTATTTATTTATTTATTTATTTATTTATTTATTTATTTATTTATTTATTTATTTATTTATTTATTTATTTATTTATTTATTTATTTATTTATTTATTTATTTATTTATTTATTTATTTATTTATTTATTTATTTATTTATTTATTTATTTATTTATTTATTTATTTATTTATTTATTTATTTATTTATTTATTTATTTATTTATTTATTTATTTATTTATTTATTTATTTATTTATTTATTTATTTATTTATTTATTTATTTATTTATTTATTTATTTATTTATTTATTTATTTATTTATTTATTTATTGATTTATTATTTATTTATCTATTTATTTATTTATTTATTTATTTATTTATGTATTTATTTATTTATTTATTTGTTTATTTATTTACCTATTTATTTATTTACATATTTATTTATTTTAATTTAATTAATTTAATTGATTTAATTGATTAATTGGCATTTCTCGATCTATCTAAGCGCAAACTTATCTGGCCTGGTATCCGTACCATCTGTTTGAGCTCTAATAACTGCACTTAACAAGCAGCTCAAAGGCTATGCTTCATTGCCACTTGGCAGCCACTCCGCTCCCTTGCTTGACTCAATGCCACCTGCACTTTCGTTGGGTGACCTATGCTAAAATTGCTGTTAATTTACACAAAATGAAATTCGTGCAATTAAGTAGAAGCTCCGCGGTGAACGATAATCATTATGATGATGATGATGATGATGATTATGTTGAATTGCGCTTGCAGTGCTGTTGATGATGAAGTGCCAAGGTTTCATGTGGCTGGCAATAGAATTTTACACTTTGGTCGGGCGTGTCCTTTGGCATTTGCTTATGCAACTGCTGCTGATGCTGCTGCTGCTGTTGGTGCTGCTGCGGCTCCTGTGGCTGGCATCTTGCACCACTTCATTTGCATCCGCGGCATAGCATCCTTCATTATGGGCTGCTGACTGCAACAGCAGCAGCTGGCAAAATAGGTTAGAGGTTAATTTTAGTGCAAAGTTATGCGCCCCCAAAGTATGCAATTAGATTGTGTCACAACCAAAGGGGCAGCCCCCAGCTACTATTGTCGGTAGCTCCTTTAAGGTGTGCTCAGTTTATTTCCGTAAAATTAGCGCACGTCCAAAATGTAATTTTCTAATTAGTAAAATTGCTAGCCGGATTCTTCTAATTGCTGAACAAACTGCAACTTAAAGTGAAAGAAAAGAAAGTGTTTGTTTGAAAGTCGAAAATATATAATTAACTACTTATACAGCTTTCCTCATTCGATACGAAAGTAAAATAAATAAAGTAAAGTTTGGATTAATAATATTTGTTGAATTACCTTCTTCTCAACGAAAATTCATGCCTCAATAATGTAATATTAATTAGAACTGTGACCAATTTCACTTTGAACATCAATGTAATATTGCTGAAATATGCGGCATATTATTAAATATAATAACAAACAATGGACCAAAAATATGCAAAATTAGAGCTAAGCGTTCATTATGGTATATGGCTCGATATGTCAACATGAAAAACACCGAAAACGACTAAACCCAAAACCAAACCAGTTTTTGCAGCGTATTTGCAATTCAAATTTGGCCATTAAAAAGCCAGATGATGATGATGAAGTTGTTGTTGCTGGCGGAGAGGACTACAAAAGTCAAATATTGCCCAATTTCCAGATTAATTGTCTACGCACCTTACCGAACAGAGAAACCCCCCCTACCCCCACCCACTCCTTGGACAGATCTTAAAGGGTTTTCCGCCCGGTTCACAATTAATGCAAAACTCAATAAACTTTTGTCGAATGAAATTTTATGCTAATCAGAAGTAGATTTTTTGGTACCAATGCGTATCCAATGATTATGCCTGCCGGATGACGGATGCTGGATGCTGGACTCTTTGGGTTGCCTACTTGAGACATCCTGCTTCTCTGCCTCCTCCTCAACTGCCAACCCCGTTCACTGCCCTGAATGTGTGGCCATCAATTGATTTGCATTTCTAAATGCGGCGCCAGCATTTGTCGTAATTTGTCCTGAAATGTTGTCGCATTTTCGGCATAATTATGCATTTTAATTATGTGTCGACCGAAGAGACGACGGGACGACGGGACGACGAAACGACGAGCCACGCTGACAGCCTTATCCCAAAAGGGTTAATTTTGTTGTGATGTCCTGTTTGGCAGGGGACTGTGAGTATTGGATAGATTGTTGTCTTGAGTTCGGTCTAAACGTATGCTAATTTGTCTTTGTGCGCTGTTTAAAATTGGAAAATGTTAGCGGTTGGTTTGGGCACTTGTACTCAGGATGTGAACGAATGAAATCTTTCAATTTTACAATTCTCTTAAAGGTGCTTCATCAAGATAAGTAAAAATCTGGAAACAAACTTCGAATTCTTGGATAGTATCAACTATCGTTTAGTTTTCAGTTTACTATCATTGAGTTATCGATATATGGATATATTTGCTCTCATAATTATTGAAGTCGTCTGAGTTTGTTAGTTATAATAGGCGGAAATTAAGTTATTAGTTTCAGGCATATAGATTTGTCATTTGAAAACTATATAGCTATTGGATAAGGCAGATGAGTTCTGCTCTTTGGTGGTCTGCTGCTCCCCCCTTGCCGTTCCCCTTCATGAAATCAGGCAAAGCAAAGAAAGCAATTTATGTCATTGCATTGCCGTTTTACATAACTCACAACTGCTCTTTAGCCCGTGGGCTAAGCACAGTCATTGCGCATGCCAGACAACAACTCAGCCAGCAGCTCTTCTGCCAAAACAGCAGCAGCCAACAGCTAACAGCTAACAGCCAACAGCCAGCCAGTCGGTGGTCGGTTGAGATTAAGAGAGCTGCAACTGCAAACCTGAACTCACTCCGGCGAGTGGCCAACTCATATATGTATATGACTTCGACGAATGCTCGTTATCGATTTGAAACTTATAAGGAAAAAACTAATGAAAATCAGGCATCATCATCATGGCTCTGGGACAACAGCCAAAGCGTAATGAAGGAAAACCAAAGCAGAGAGCGCACACAAAATACAAAATACAAAACACAAGCAAAAAAAAAAAAAAAAAAGCAGGAAGAAGTGAAGGAAGCGCAAAGCCAAAAGCGAATTAAATTAAATTAAATGAAAACTAAATTCAAATGAGTTTTCGGGGGGCATTAAGAAGCAAAGAGTATGAGCCAAAATAAAAAGAGGAATACAAAAAGAAAAAAAAAGAGAACAGGAGATTGGCAGCACATTCAGCGCCCTGCGACTCAGCCCTGTGTCCTGAGCCCTAAGCTGGGCTTCGTTGATTGTTGTTATTATTTCTTGTGCTGAACGGGTTTGTGTAATGAATTAATCCGCACAGTGCTTGGCAATTTGACTTGGTTGGTGGCTTTGGTTTCGTTTGGATGCAAATCAGCTGGTCCGGCCACACTGGTCCATATGGTTGAGTAGTTCTTATGCCATTTAATGAGATGATTGTGGCTGCATCTCTATTGATTGATATGCGAGTAATATACCTTGTATAACAATAATCACTTTTAAGTAGTAATATAATAATAATAATATTGAATTATATGAGATTATTAAATCAAATGAATTTTTCGCAACTTTTTCCTTTTTATGCTCTTATAAGACAATTATTATTGAGTTGAGTATCAAATCAAATAAACTTGACTTCTCTGAGTTGTTAAATTAAATTAATTTTTATATTCCTTCTTTTTCTACTCACAACTTTCTCTCAATGCCCGTACCGCTAACGCATTGCTTGAATCTTTTAAAGTATTCCATGCTGATTATAATAGACTTTTTGCTGTATTCGACATTGAGTGCTCTCTTCCTACTATCAAGTTTATCATTCTAAACTCTTTAGATCGTTTAAATTATGTCTCTTTTTTATACCTATTGATTTGATTGGGATCCATGATCATGGGTTTGATCTAAGACCTAAAATTAAATTAAAATTTAATTTAAGTTATTTTATGAAATATTACTTCTTGTATTTACTTCAATGTGTTTTCTTTTAACTTTAGTTGTAACAATAAAATAAATAAATATATAATACTAATAAATTATAATGCTAAATGAATGATCTAAAATATAACAAAGTGTTGTCGAAGATTGAATTATAATTCGTTTAATTGATCTTACCTTCTGTAAAGTTGATGTATGTTGTATGTTGTATGTTGCACCACTGTGGCTGCTTTGCTGTTCCTGTACTTGACGTTCCAAAAACAAAACAGAAACACCAAAAGAGACAAATGCAAATTGCCTGATTTCTTTTGTAAATAAGAAACTGATGAGCAGCAGCTGCTGCTTTGCTGCTGTTGCTGCTGCTGCTGCTGCTGCTGCTGCTGCAGTCGCTGTCACCGATGCGAACGTCGCGACTTTGCGAAATTAAATCGATGTCTGAGGCGATTGACATGTGCAGGCAAAGGACAGTTGAGGACAAGTTGTAGTTGTTGTTGTAGTTGTTGTTGTAGTTGTTGTTGTGGGATGCAAAATAAGTTGTCTTGGATAAACGAAAATTAGTTTAATTGTATGAAGCGAACGAATGAAACGGATGTGGAACCAGCTGCAATATCGAAACATATATATCAAATAAATGTCTGGCGGCTCGGGTTGCTAAGGGCCATGGTACATTTTTATTAACATTTAACTCAACTTGCATAGGGTATGAGTGCAAATGGGGAGTTGTCGTTGTAAGTAGGGCAGAGGGTGGCGGTGTCATGCAAATTGTGCATTTCATCAAACATTTATTTAAACTTTTTGCGGGCCAGCTGCCTGCTGACTGCGGCCTGCTGACTGCTGCCTGATGGGCATAACGAAAAAAAAGGAACGATGCATTGCATATTTTTTGGCGTAACCGCATAAAACAATTTTCATTTCCCTTCAACTACGAGTGCAATAAAATATATATGGTAATGCATACAGATATACATATCTCTGTGGGTGTAAAAACATCCTGTTGTTGCCGGCTTTCAGGTAAGAGCGCTGCAATTTTTAACCATTGTCAATGACCATTGCGACCATCGCGTTGCCATCTCGAATGTTTGAACAGTTTATTCCAGGTGTATTACAACAGTTGAAGCACAGTGGCATCAGCAAAGTAGTTACATCAAACCATTGGTCTCGTACCATTTGGTTTGATAATGACAACGCGTTGCTGATGACTGCACGGCAAACGTTGTTATTCAAACAGCCAAAATAAGGGGAAATATCTGGTGAAAATACTTTGTATAGAAGCTGTGACGTCACAGATATATATTATGCTCAGTTTCTTTTTATTTTCGGTTGTATTTTCTCTTGGGTGGCTGTGTTTTGTGGGCGTTGGTTCAGTTACCGCAAAAATCCATTGCGGTCGCGTAAATATTTTACTTTTTTGTGCTGAAAAATCCAACGGAAAAAACTTGTTAAATGTTATAGAATTTTCAAAACACACAAAAACATGATTGAAACTGAAATAAACTTGCATTATTTGATAAAGTTACAAGCTAAAGTTAAGCAGTTACTAAGCAAATAAAACGTTTAAGTTAAGTGTTGATTAATTTGACATATTTTGGGTTCCGGTTAGGAATCTAATGAGGATTAGTCATCCACTCGGCAGAAACAGCAAACAACAACATTGTTGCACTACAGAGCCCAAGAAGAAGAAGATAAAGCTGCTCATACGACAAACGCGGCACGTTGTAATTAGTGGCAATGGCAAAAACATATTGCATACTTGCAGGCACTCAGCCTTGCTATCTCTGCCTGCGTATGTGTGTGCGTGTGTGTGTGTTTGTGTGTGTTTGTGTATTTATTTTTATGCCTCTGCCAATGCAGGGGACCTCGCTCTGTGCATTTAAGTATGTTAACAACGCAGCGACTGGGCTTGAAGGGGGCAAATGCAATTGTTGCAACAATTGTGCATCTAAAAGCAAGTGACTATGGACATGGTACGACTGCAGCATACCCTGTAATAGTGTAAAAAGCTTAACAAGCAAGTGACTATAAACCTGGTATGATGGCAGCATATCCTGTAATACTGCGAAACTCTACATTTTCGAAAAGAATGAAATGAAAGTTGTAATCTTTTCTAAATTATTTATAAATATTTATTTATTTATGTTGCGTTTTAAAGTTGTTTCGTTAAAGTTGTTAGTTGGTTGACTTTATATATTAATCGATTATTATAAGTATAAAACCAATCTCCTTCTTGAAAAGATGCTCAACTGGAATGGCATTCAATGAAGTTTGGGAACTCTAGGAAATCAAAGCAATTTCGAGATTCATCTTGAAAGTATATTAACGTAATTACTCTTTAGTTTTGGAGTTCCTTTTCTATTCATTTCTATGCAGACCTTTGGCTAAATAAAGTCTAGGGTATATGAAAAGCCATTGCATACTTTGCAGTGCATGTTGCAAGTTAAGTGGCGCTGACGCTACTCAAAAATCTCTTGTTGCAGTTTAATTATGACATAAAAATGCCCGCAAGTAATTTGACATCATTAGCCAAGAAGGACTCTGTGACAGTTGTACTCTATGTGAGTCCTAGTGCTGTCTGTCTCTCTGTCTTTCCGTCTGTCTGTCTGTCTGTCGGTCCGTGCTGGGCTTTTAGTGGGACAATTGTCGGCGGAAGTGCGCACACACTCAAAGCTACTGTTGCACTTGCTGTTGTTGTTGCTGCTGTTGTTGTTGTCAGTACTCAGTGTTGTTTGTTTTTGTTTCCTACTAATTAAGCGTGCTAAATATGTTCTCATCTAGTTGTGTTTTCTATTTCCACATGCAGTTTGTGACTGCAACAATAGTTTGACTGCAGCCAAGTGAGTTGCAATTTCTTTTGTTGTCAGTGCTGAACACACAATTAAATTCTTTTCTCACACACACACACACACACACACATATATATATATATGCAATCACATATATACACTTATAAATACATAAACATGAAATGTCATTTAACTAATTTGCATACAAACTAAGTAAATATATATACTTATATATATGCACACAGAACTAATACATAAATAGACACACACACACACACACACACACACATAGTACATATGTATAAACTGCTCGCTCGTTGGCCCCAAAAAATGTAATGGAAAAACAAATGTTGAGGGGCATTTGCATTTGCAGCACTTTTGATATGTGCACAGCTGCTGTCTCGCTCGCAACTGATGTTGCCATCTCTGTTGGCAGTGCTGGCATGTGACATAATCCGTCGCCTGGGCCAAAATACCTGCAACAAAAATCTTGCGTAGAATGTTGAAAATCATGTTGAAGTTTTCTCAACGCTTCGAGGCAGGTGTTGTGTATGTGTGGAAGCTGCCTGATGGTTTATGATTTCACACACTCACACACAGGCACATATGCGTACACACACACACACACACATACATGCTTGAATTGTTGCATATAATGTGTGTGCAGCACATGAAAGTAATTTTTCTTAATTTTCTTAGTCAATTTGTATGTGTTTCTGTGTCTTTCTCTCTCTGAGTGTGTGTGTGTGTGTGTATTTTAAAGTGCAAACATGTCCCGAGGCCAGGCAGGACGACTGACAGCCTCAGACCAACTTAGATACACACACATACTCACACCTAACCCTACTCAGACTCATACCCCTACTCATGTTGGGTCATACATAGATTGGATAGTTAGATAGAGATGCATGCATACATTTATCCGATATAAGCATTCGAAAGCACATAATTCGAAATTTATGAGCCTACCCAAAAATGCTTTCAAATTGCAGCGAGAGTTTTCGATGGGGGCTGGGATTTCGATAACGGGTGTCTCCTTTGCGGCAAATGAATTGAAAATGCTGCATTGAAAGCGAATTGATGTTTGAGGTGAGCAAAATGTTTTGCGGTATGTCACATAATCGAGAGGTCGTCTAAAGGGGCTAAATGAATCAAGAGCAATAGAGAGAGAGAGAGAGATAGATAGAGAGTAAGAGTGTAAGAGTGAGAGAGGAGTGAATGCTGCAAATGTTTTATGCAACAAAATAGAATGAAACTCAAGTGATTAAATGACAACCTGCTTCAAATTGGCTTTGTAAATTCCGAATTCCGAAAGTCGATTGCAAAACTTCAGCTATACTAACTATGAGATATTTCTATACATCGAATTGCTTAGAAAAGTGAAAAGAACGTGTTTGGAAATTTATACACAATCTACTGGCTTTCATACTTCATTCCCCATATTGTTCGTTTAGACTCAGTCTCAGGACAGTGGAGCAGCAAGACTCAACGCAGCCTGAAAGCATATTAACTTAACTACCATAATTGGCCAAGTGAGTGTATAATTAACTACTAACTAAGTCTAACTCTCTTCTAGTTACTAAAATTGTCTCTCTTATATCTTATTTCAAGTGTTATTTTTTAGTTAATTGATTGCAACGCTTGCTGCTAATTAGCAGCTTATGAAACCTGACCGCAGACCTGATCAAATAATGTGAAATTGAAGTGAATATGATTTGAAATGAGTATGACTCAAAGTCATATATAATTTTATTGGTTTGCCTATGGAATATCATTGATGCCCCGCACTCATTTGCTTCCTTCCTGCTGCATGCTGCAGGTTGCATGTCGCATGCCGCATGTTGATGCTGCTGTTGCAGTTGCAGTTGACCCGTTGCCAATTATCGAGCAGTTGCAATGTTTATTGCATTGTTGTTGTCATAGCCTCCTGACCGTGGCACACCCACACACACCTGTGTGTGTGCACCCCCTCCCACATTGCGATGACAGCAACAAACTGTTTTTGCGGCCAGCAGCAACCGCATTATCGAAATCATTGCGCCGACGGGCGGTCAACAGTTCCCCGAAATGCAATTTTACGTTTTCAATTAATAAACATTTGGCGACAACTGGCTGGAGCCAGCTTGAGCTTGGCCAGGCGGGCCAGGTTGGCCAGCATCTGCCACTGAGTGTGGCCAGTCGTGTATTTTACATTTGCGGCTACATAATTTGGTAAATCATTAACCGTAAAGCAGAGAGCCGTGAAGTGCCACGACAACCGCAGGACATTCCTCATTTACGCATGCATTTTGACTTCGGCTTGTTGCTGTTGCTGTTGTTGCGTTTGCTTTTTTATTTCTGATATGTATTCATAATTATTGATATCTGAGTTGAGAGTTGACTCTTTTGTTTGTGCCATAACATTTCCATAACCCTTGCGCTGCAGCATTCAGAGCTGGCATCTCTTTGCCATTCGCCCAATCCAGCTCCAACTGCCTGCCTACACACGCCCCTTTGCTAAAAAAACAAATGTGAGCAAAAAACTACGCAATGGCCGCACAGTAACAGCGAGAAACAACAACATTAACAACAACTACAACAATAATAACAACAACGACAGCAAAAACAACAGCAACAACAACAGTAGCAACAATAAAAAAATACTCACACATGACTCCGCCTACCAAAGCGTCAGCCGCCGCCGCCGTCGCCGTCATCGTCGTCGCAGCAGCAACAGCAGCAGCATCCACAGCGACGTCAGCGTCGATGTCGACGTCATCGGCATTGCAAGCGACGACAAAAAATTTTTATAGTTGATTTTTGACAATTTTTTTGTTTGATGTTTTTTATGAATGCAATGAACTTTTTGAATTTTATTTTCCCGCTGCATATATGCATGTGAATATGTGTGTGTGTGTGAGTGAATGAGTGTGTTTGTGATCGTGTTTTTTTCTTGATTTTTGGTTAGGCTGATGGCGGAATTTCCTTTATTTTTGACGCTGCCCCGTTGCAGTTTGAGGCATGCCTGCCAATTTATTGATAAACATGGGCAGCTCACAGCAGGGGAGCTGTTAGGGGTTAAGCAAACCTCGAGTGTACAACACAAAAAAGACAGCGAGGCATCGGAATAATAACGAATAAGATGTACTCTTTTAAAACAAATTGGAAAATGTTCAGATGAACATATAATTATTTGGAATATTTTTTTAAATTTTTATTATATGTAATTGAACAATAGACAATTAAATCCAAATAGGCGGATAATGTAGTTGGCTTATTTAATTAACACAAAATTTATAATATATATATAATATAAATAATATTAAATTTACCAGTCATCATCCATTTGATTTAATCATTTTATTTTTTTTATAATAATTTTAATAGATTTACTTCGTTGTATTCTAAAAATAAATAAAAATATAATAATCAATTTATATATTTATATATATATGTATATAAATATATATATACAAATTTATAAATATATATAACATTTTATTTAATATATTTCTATAATTTTTAAATATAATATTTTAAGACAGAAGAAATCTGCATTAGATTTACAACGTTGTATTCTTAAAATAAATAAATATATAACCAATAAATAAATATATATTAAATAAATATATATATAATATATATATATGTAATTTATATATATGTATATAAATAAAATAATATTTACCTAAAAATATATACAACTTCAATTTAACAAGGCCATCATTAAATGGCAACTAAACATGCCCTTTATGAGTGTATCTTGTACTAAGAAGTTGATTTTTATTGAACGCAACTGCAGTTGACAACACTCAACACTCGAGTCTCTTCTGTCAAAATCGGCTTTAGCTTTGCCTAAGCTCAGTGACCGGATGTCAACTTCCCCTCTATCGTTGGCAGCAAAAAATGCTGGGGGACTAATGAAAAGGCTTTAAAGTTGTGTAATACTTGGCGTATGCTTAATGCGTGCAATGCTGGCATCCTCTGGCAAAATTAGCATTCCAATTGAGCGATTTTCAACAGAGCACTCAACAGGCTGGGGGTGCGTGGCATGCCACATGAATCATCATAACGACAAGTGACTATCCGCAAACAAGCCACACAAAGTGGACGATGCAACGCAGCGGGGGCAACGCAATGGGGGCAACGCAATTGGTGTCCAACTGGACCACATGCGATTTTATAGTTAGGCTAGGCGAAAATCACTACAATGCGTTTGCCGGGCGCCAAAAAATATGCCACACTCACACACGCACACACTTATACACACATACGCATACGCACACATACGTAGACAAACAAAATTTGTTATTTGTTGTGTTTACAAACGCGCCTGTTGGCATTGAGCCAGCAGCACGAGCGGCAGCGGGTGAGTTTGAGTTTGAGGTTGAGGATTTTGGCCAACATACGCAATATAGCTGCATTTCCGGTTTTTTGAGGGCGCAACAGTTGGGCAACAATTTTAAAGCCGAGTTTCCGAGCTGTCGAGTTTAAAGTGTGAAAAATATGAAGACCTTGACCCATTTTGTGGCAGCAGTTCGTTGAGTGCCCCACAATGCAACCACCCCACACCACACGGAGTTGACCCTCAGCTGTAAAATTGAAAACGTAGACGATGCCAGACAGTCGCACGACCAGCGTCTAGACCCAAAAGTATATTGCATACTTCGTGGCTGAAGTTTGCACACACACACACAGAACCACACACCCAACCAGGCACACACACACACACACACACGGGCGGAGAGAAAGAGAAACTGTGAGCGTTGCCTTCTAAAAAGCCAAAAGCGGCAAAAGCATTTGGCCAAAGAACAAGTGGCAAGTGGCAAGCAAGCAAATGCCAGAGACAGTCAGCAACGTGGCAAACGTGGAAAAACTCATGCGACTCGCTCGAAAAAGTATGCTACGTTTTATTCTTTTTTTGTTTTTCTCCCTCTTTTTTTGCTCTGTGTCTTTGTGTGACTGTGTGTGTGTGTGTGTGGGTGAAAGTCCTTGAAAAGCACCGTCTAAGCTCCAACAGAGTGTGTGTGTGTGTCTGAGTGTGTATTTGAGCAAGGATTGCCATAAAGTTGAACGAACGTCCGTTCATTGCTGCCCCTCTTTCTACATCTACTGGTACTTCTTCTTCCTTCTGCCTGCTTCCTGTCTTCTCTCGTTCTCCCTCCCTCTCTCCCTCTCTCTCTTTCTCTCTGTATTCTTCTGTATGTTGTTTTTTTTCGCCATATCCTTGCCTTGCCTGTCTGTTGACTTTTGGTGGCACTTTCGGTATCAGTTACGGTCTTTTTGATTTCCTGTTTTATCGGGGCAACGCCTTCACTCATGACCTTGACTGAGCTGAGTTTGAGAGTAGACTAACTGTCCGTCTGAGCTGTCTGACTGTCTAACTGACTGTCTGTCTGTCTGGCTGCCTGGCAATTGGCAATGCCACAAAATTACCCAAATTTTCAGTGTTTAGCTTGCTGTTATTGTTTGATGTGTATCCCTGATACTGTTACCCATCCATAACTGCATTTTGGGGTCTGCCATAAAACGCACAATGCACTCGTTGCATTTTCTGCATTTTTTGGATATCCTCACGCAACGTCCAGCCCCACAACAGTCCTGGACAGCATTGTCCCTCATTTCTCAGTCGATCTATCAGTGGTGTGTGTGTGTGCATATGTCTGTGTGTGTGTCCATCTGTGCCTGCTTTGTTCTATCTATACATTTGTTTTCCTGTGTGTCGAAACTCACTTTCATTCACTGTTGCCTTCCATTCACACCGAACTCATAATTGACTCATCCTTGTGCCACTCTCTATTCAGCTCTGAATGCCAACATATTGCTTTGCTTTTCATTGATAGTTGACCTAAAATCGATAATATTGCGGGGAAGTTATTCTATAAATTAGCAAAACCTGTCTATTCTATATATTGTTGTATTTGTCAAATAATTTCCTTCTTTGCAACATTATAGTTTATTTATTTACTTATACGTGTCTCTTAATAAAGCTATATGTTAATCTTATAGAAATTCCCGATTATATAGTATAGTCTTATATATATGAATATAAAATTAAAAATACTTTACTCAAAGAAGTTTAAACTATAATATCCATTTGACGACACATAAATGATGCCATTGTTAAGCCCATCAGACATTTTCGTACCTATTCCTTAATGTTCTCAAAGGCTCAACAAATACAGTTCCCAAATGCAGTGGTGCAGAGTGTAACCCATTTTATCAACTCAACCGAATAGGGGGAAATTGAGTACTCAACCCAACGCAATCCAACTCAACCCTCGCAAAAGTGCCGTTTGAACTTAGCGCCTAAAACGGCTTCCCACCAATCGCAGACAGCATCGGCAACAGCTGGCGACCCAATCGCAGACGCCAAGTGGATCCAAGTGGAGCCATTGGCGCGGCAAAAACTCGCGCGCGTTTTTCGGTAATGAAAAAAAACTCGCGCAGAGCTCAGAGCTGTGCTAATCAGTAGGGAGGCAGCTGCAAACACAACAAACAACAGCAACAAAAACACGGGGATGAAATGTGGAAAGCAAATGGGAAAATAGCGCAAAAATGGGAAAAGTTATTTGCGTCTATAGCTGATTTGTTGCTGTTTTTGTAGTTGTTGTTGTAGTTGTTGTTGCTGAAGCCGGAGCACGTTAAAGTTTCGTTGAGTTTTCGTTTTGGGCCCGATTCGAGTTGCTTTTGTGGGGGCGGAGAATGCGGCTAGAAGGCAATGATTTGTTTAGCTAGATGCTCTGGTATGAGAAGTGAGTAGAGGGAGAAGTACATAAATGATATGAAAAATATAAATATAAACAGCACAAACTAAATGCGATTATGCACATGATATGGTAACGTGAATTGGAATTACATTTTACCATATTTACATTCGGATTAAAAAGAAATATGCGTATCAATCAAAATGGTTGCATAATTTCTGTATCTAAGATTATAAATATTTGCGAATTTGCATCTATTTTTGGTTCCATTTAGCAGAAAAAGCATTAAGTGAGCTTAGAATAATTAATTGGTTTCATATAAAGAAGTAATATTATATATAGAGGATATCCAAGATTTATTTGAATTTTTGCATATTTTATATGTGTATTTAAATATTTGTTGTTTATTTTTAATTATCTGTATTTAGGAAATAAATTGGCTTCTTAATTAAGTAAACCTCTTCTAGAATTTATATTTTACAAAAAAGCAGTAAGTGAGCTTAAAAAAATTAATTGATTTCATATAAAAAGTTATATTATATATAGAGAATATCAAAGTTTTATTTGAATTTTTACATATTTTACATGTCAAATTAAATAATTTGATGTTTCTTTTTTAATTAAATTATTTGTATTTGGGATATATATTTTCTTCTTAATTAAGTTAACCTTTTCTAGAATTTATTATTGAGTATAATATTAATAATCGATTGAAGTGCAAGTTAGACTGTTTTGCCACAATTTGAGGGCTACATAAATCTGATCTTTCAGAGAGATCAATTTAGTTTGCCTGTAAAAAGAAAACTGTTTATAATATAAATACACATCTTTGAAAAGCGTTTAACTAACGTAATCAAAAATCTAACTATAAAGGAAATTAGAAGTTAAATGTTGCAAGTTTAATGAAAATTTATCACATAAAGATCAAAACTGAAACACGCTCTGGGTAAATGCCATGCTGACAGATTAACTAAATCAGTGCGAGACTCAGTCCAAGAAACAACATCAACAACTAGCAACAACAAGACGAACAACAACAACAGCAACAACAACAGTAACTGGCATCTGGCAACTGGTAACCAACAACAATCAGAGACGACAAAATCGACAACCTTTTGAACTGCAAGCAAATCCATTTCACACAATTTATGTACAAGTTTATTTCGCGCTTCCAATTTTCCAACGTCGATTTGCTTTTTGGGTGGCTTCTCTGGACGGAGATGGAGACGGCAGCAGCTGCGGCTTTCCATAGAAACGTTAACAAGCCTGGACCTCGTCCAAAAGGCTGCTTACACACATGTGTCTCTCCAGACTGTTAACACAAGTGAAAATTACATGTCTGTGTGCCTGTGCGTCCAAGACATGGCCAAGTTGGCAGTGAGCCAAGGAGTTAAACGGGGAGTCAGTTGAGCAATGACAGTTTGCCAGTCGAGAGTGGATGGTCGCCAGTTGGAGTTGATGTTGGAGTTGGAGACCGTGCATTCCTAATCTTGTTCGCTGAATTCGTAATCTCATTAAATTTACATATTAATCAAGGGATTTTAATTACTCTTACACCGCAATGGCAACAGCAACGACAACGGCAACAGCAATGGCAAAAACGGAGCTGAAAATGAGGCAGCGCCAAGCTCAAGTGAGGCATAAGCAGTTGGAAATGGCAAATCGGCTAAATCGGGTCCAACGTCTGCTGCGGGCCTCAACTGGTTCAAGTTTAAGACTCTGCCGCTTTCCGCTTGCCACTCGCCACTTGCCACTTGCCGCTTCCCTCTCTGCCCCGGCAATCGCTGTCGTGGCGTGTGGACCCTCATAATTTAATTGGACTTTGTGTGGCGCATGGTCGGTGGGTTCTGCCGGCATTTGCATCGGCATTGGCATCACCATCAGCTCTGGCATTGCCATTGCCAACGCCATTGCCAGGATTACACGAATTTGCGTGTCAGGCGTCAATGTAAAATCGCAATAAATGAAACTAAATTACAAACTAAAATGCAAAATGAGCAAACCCCAACCAACTCCGGTCTAAGTCAGGCATATCCCAAGTGCGGGTGTGTGTTGTATGTATATATATCTTCAAATGTGTGTGTGTTTGTGTGTGTGTATTGAGAGAATCGTATGTGTCTGTAATATGCGTTCTATCTAAGATGTGTGCTTTCTGGGAAAGCGTACGGAAAAGGTGCAGACATTCCAGCTAAAAGAATTGAGATGCAAATACATAGACAACGCTGAAATGGAATGGAAAGAGATGCATTTACTGGGACAGTTGTCGAAAGTATAAGTAGTTCAGCATTATGGAAGATTTTAAATTGATTGATAATAAATTTTATTAAATAAATGTACGCATATGCAAATTACTAATTCATTTAATTAAATTGATATTTAGAAGCAGACATAATGTAAAGCTATTGAAGAGAAGTGATAAAAGTAATAAATTATAATTTCTTGTTAGGGTTATCAGGTATAATTATTCATTAGATATATAGACAGATAGATACAGATATTATTATCTTCTTCCTGCATTTTCTAAAACATCTAATTAATGTGAATTTTCAATTTTATTAAGTTCATATTTTGTACTTATTTATTTAATTCACATGGTCAATTAAAACAATGAATTGCGATTACTAAAATTAATGAACTAATAAATAAATACCCAATAAATAAGAAATACAATAATCAATTAAATAAATTAATTGATTAATTTATATATATATAAATAAATCAAATAATATATTAATTAATCAATACATATATAAATAAACAACTAAATAAATGAATAATAAATTAATTAATATATATAAATAAATAAATGAATAAATAAATATATAAATAAAAAAATAAATTATTAAATAAATAATTAATTAAATAAATTTATTCTAAATAAATAAAGAAATTAATTAAAAAATTAATAAATAATTAAAAAAAAAACAAATAAATATATTAAATTAAATTCAAATTTCACATAAAATGATTCAGTTTTCCCAAAAATGAAGTGAAAGGACTGCAATTTGCTTATTGTCTTGACAAATTAAACTTGTTGCAGAGTTTGCAAATATATTGAAAGTACCCAAAAGATTTTGGTATTTCGAGTGAACCTTCAGCTTGACTGCACTCATTAAAGCCAACTGTTGCTGGATGGGGGCTTGAGGCGATCGAAATTTATGGCTTTTATAATGACTACTTTGTTGCCGTATACTCATATAGACGGGCAAAAGCAAATGGCAAATGGCAATAGCAACACAAGCAACACACATTTTAAGGCTTCATAAATTATAAAAAATAATTATAATGAGATCAATTTTTAATCGCTGCGACGTTGCGATGGAGCCAAACAAGAGAGAAGAACAGGCAAACGGCCAAACGGGCGACTTCCTGGCCAGGTGAAGCAAGTGGTGGCAAGTGGAGGCAAGTGGTGGCAAGTGAAGAGGCTACAAACGGCGAAGGTGTAATTATTATCATATCCTGCATCGCATAAACAACAAGCAGAAGTAGAAGACGACAACAGAGTTGAGGCAACAACAGCAACAACAGCAACACAACATGAAATACAACACTCGGCCTAAACACGCAGCAAGCTGCATGGACTCTAGCAATGGGGATGCCTCATCCTCAGTTCGTGGCATTGCAAATGTGTACATATGTGTGTGTATGTGTGTTAGTGTGTGTGTATGCGCAGACGTCGCTGGCTTAGAAATTGGTCCATTGCCGAAGAGTCACCGTCTTCTGGATCTTCTTGTGCAAACAACAACCAGCGAGCACTTTGGTGCAAACATTTAGAGTAGCAACTCGTAAAACTTCAATTTAAGACACGTAATTTGCAATTCACTTGAGTGCAGATTAGAAGCGGCATGTCTTCGACTCGAGAAGTGTGCAACATTGAGGGGGAGGGCAACATGCGGCCAGTTGCAATTGGGAGTGGCCAAACAGCCACGCAGCCGCTGATGATGATGATGATGAGGCAGAGGCTGAGACTCAGGCTGAGGCAAAGGCAGAGACAGAGACAGAAGCAAAGACTGAGACTGAGACAGACACAGAGACCGCAGAGTTACGAGTCGTTTGAAACTCATTTTAATAGAAGATCCAATCCTATTCAAGTGCACATAATTGCAATTCAATATTAATTATATATAAAAACAAAAATCAAATAGCTTAAGGCATTGCAATATCATTTTATATCATCTTCTTGGAAACTTCAACTAATAAAGTTGTATAAACTATAAAAAGTAATTCACGTTTAAGATTGTGGAATTACTAATGAAACTTTCTTCTGCATTAGAATAGCACTTAGAAGTTATATTGGAATTATGGGAATATCATGTGTAGTATAAACTTTATTATAGATATTTTACAAATGCCATAAGATACTTAATGGGATTATTAAAGGAAATTATATTCAATATAACAGTACAAGATATTACTTTTAATATACTTAGTTTGTAGTTTTCGGCATTTTAAGTAAATTATTGATTTAAAATTAATAATAATAATATTACTTTTAACATTTTTTTATTGTAAAGTTTATTAATTATACAAAACTATTTAGTTAATAGTTTAAGGCATTTTTTAAGTAAATTAATTTTCAAATTATTATATAATTTTTATTCAATTAAAATGTAATTTATATATTATTATCGATTAAATCATTTTAAATTTGAAACAATGAATAGAATAGGTTTTATAAATTAAACGTATAATATTTTTTTTATTCAAATATTCAAATAAAGAAAGTTGTATTCAATATAAAAATAAAACGTATTATTTTACGAATTTTGCAGTATTATTATATACTTAATTAATTATAATAAATTATACATAACTACTTAATTTATAGGTTACGGCATTTTATGTAAATAAATTTTCAGATTATCATAGATTAAATGATTTAAAATTTAATACAATTTTAAGATAAAAAATTTCAGGGATTTTATAAAATAAACATAATATATTTGTTTTATTAAAATATTACAATTTTAAAATAGCAAACTGTTAATTGAGAAGCGTATGACATGAGTAACTTATTAATAAATTAAATGTTAAATCTTAATAACTTATTTGCGATTTAATTTCATATCCGCCCAAATCCTTGAACTCATAAAGCTTGGCTCATCTCAAAGAGAGATTCCTTTGGGCCAAAGTAGCAGCCAGCAGAGACGACAACAAACAGCCCAACTGGAACAACAACCACTAGCAACAGCAGGCGAAACAGGCAGCGATTTTAATCGACTTTAATCAAAGAAATTTCATATGTGACCACGCCCACATGCAATTATGTTTAAGAATGCAAAACGATTTTTGCGATGATGCCCCTCGACTCGGCACAGTTCGGACTTGAAGCTGCGACTCGTTCGAAGCGAGAAAATTAAAACTGGCAAAAATAAATAAAAAGCAAAAAGCAAAAAGGCAACAACGATGAAGACTACAAGGCAAAAAGCATAAATTTAACAGCAAAAGAAATATTATTATGAATGCATTAAGTGAGCAGTGGCCAAGCAACAACAGAAACAACAACTACAACAACAACAACAACAACAACGAGAACAACTGCGCCTAATTATAAAGTCGTGAGTCGAAGCGAACAGGTTAGGGCTGGACTTGGACATGAATGAATGCGATGAATGGTCAGAGCCAGAAGGTAGACAAAGGGATAACGCAATAGCTGGCCAAAGTCACGGGAAACATTAACCATCACGTTAACCAAAAGCCAATGCTAAAACCAATGTCTTAGCCAAGCAAAGGTTATGCAAAACTCAAAACTCAAAGCTCAACTAATCATAAAATATTATATGTAGACTTAGGTCGCAATATTTAGCCTTCATGTTGCTTGTTGTATTGTTTCTTTAGTATTTTCATATGACTATATGTATGTGGCTTTATTCTTTTTGGCCCAGACTCATAAATCTTATATTGATTTATGTTCTTGGTCAAAGCAGAAATGCATTTTAATTGGCTGCGCTCCTGCGATAGTCATAATTAGAGCTAATTTTAATGCTCCACTCTTAACGCATAAATCACACACAGCTCAGCTCTCTCGCTCTCTGTCTAAGTCTGTGAAGGAAGTGAGTCATAAAAGCATCGAGTTATTATTGAAACAAATTCTTAAGTTCTAAACCAGTTGACAAAACACAGAATTTAAAACATAATTCCCAGTCACATCGTAAAGCTCACCCAAGTCTGAACCGAAACCCAAAACCCGATCGCCAAGTTCAGTTTCGTAATGCGACGAGGCCGACGCCTGTAAGAAGGAGGTGCGTTCAATTAAAAAATACTTTACGATATTACAAAATTACCACGTAGATGCGAAGTGGTAGTCCAGACGTACCCTGGCTCGGGTCTATGCTCCTTGAGCAGCCCATCTCCAAGCCCAAGTCCAACCCAAGCCCAAGTCCAAGCACAAGTTCGAAGGCAGCGTCTGCACACGCGCCGTTTGGGCTCGACGCTTTGGCACGCCTGTGCACAGTGGGACGAGACAGTCGGTATCTTAAATGAAAATGATATAATTAAGTATTTGTTAATAAAATATAATTTATTTAGATTATAGAAACAGTATATTCTGAATATGAAATTTAATTATTCTTTAAATATATTTTAAATATAAGTTGAGTTAATTTGTATCTATATTTCTATATATATTTATATAGAAAAATGATTAATCAGAGCAATATTAAAATATTCAAGCAACAAGAGCCTTGCACTAAGATTAATGAACTGTGGAATATATTCTGAGTTTGAATTTTAATTCTACAAATCTACAAATATATTTAACATAAATATTGCTTAAGTTAATTTTCAGCTGAAACATGATTAATCAGAATAATATTAAAAGATTTAAACAACAATAACCCTTACTTGATTTCAAGGACTAATTTTTCTAAATATTTTTAATAACTATAACTTACGAGTAAAATAAAGAAGAAATTCAAGCTAATTTAGTCAACAATTTATTTATTTTGTACCACTGTAACATTGTTGCCGTTTGCTGCAAGTTGTGCGCTTTAAAGTTGTTGTGGCCCTTTCGAGTTGTTCTTGCTGTTGTTGTTGAAAATTGTGTTTTAGCTTTGAAAGCGCACGCAGTACAACAAAATCAACAATAAACCGTCTAAAAAAAAGATTCAATAATCACAAATTTTTATGAGCGAGAAATTTGTTGCAAGCATCGAATATTTTTTGACATATTTGGGCTTCGAGTCTGTTAAGTCCTCGCCGCGTTGTCAATGTCATTAGGTCCTATAACAATTAGCATTCATTTTGGCAGCTTCCAAATGAGTCGAGGAGTCGACAACAGTAATGGACCTTGTCGGGTGTTGAGTTGCACACAATCTTTCTGCCCCAAACTGCTCCAACTTCCCCAACTGTGGATGTGGATGTTATGACAGCTTTGGCGCTTTGTTTAGCTGTGCTGCAAGTTTTGCAATGTGATTAAACTCCAACTAATTTGGTGCTCCACAAACCGGTCGGGGGAACTCAGTTGCCGACCAACTCTCAGTTGAAGTTTCTCAGCCACGTCCCTTTTCCCTTCTCTTCGTCCTCCCCCTCCCTCTTCCGCACTCCTGCCCTGTCGCTCAGGCTAAGCGAATGAATTATGTTATTTGAAATTAGTTTGTGCCTTGCAACGCCGACTTCAAGTCCAGCTACAGCTACGGCTCCTACTCCAGCTGCAACTGCAACTCCGACTACAACTCCCAATCCAAGTCCAAGTAGTAGTCGGATTGCGAGTTGGCAGCGCCTGCGGAGTAATCAGGTTAATTTTAATATGTTTTGTGTGGCGCGGCGTCGACAACATCGTCAGTTAATGGAAAAATATCTCAAATGATGTTGCAGGATGCTTTTGTAATTAGCAGTCTCGACCACGGTTAATTATCACTGGCACTGACTCGGACTCTGGCAACAATCTCTACAAACATTTTTATGCATATCTGTCAGCTGCACAAGTAACACGGCCCACATGAGACATCAGACATCAGAGCATTTGGCCATTTGGCCATTTGACTATTTATCGTTCTCTTGCTGAACAAAGCAGATAATTTTTATAGGCCAAGTGTAAGAGCTGAGTGTGAAATAGCTCATAAACAGCACTTATGCATTTATTGATAGATTGTATCATAAAGTTGTCTATCTGATCTCATAGGAAACATCGCAGCTAATCAAACTGCGAACTTCTCTTTCACACCTGAATGTATCACAATGTAGGTAAAGTGGGTTGTTTAATTTTATAAAACTATTCACAGATTTTTACAAATTTAGTTTCATCTATAATTCACAATCAAACTGCAATTATATATTATTTCTAGTCATTCTGTAATCATATTGATTTAATTTATATTTCTTAATCTCAATTACAATTATATATTAAAATACTTTTTTATTCCTTTACTATTTTATATATATTTGAATTGTTTTGAATTTAATTATATAATAATTGTACACTAAATTATATTAATAACAAATACAATTATAATTCAACAATCAAACTGAAAATCATACAAATTTTATTTTTATTTGTTTAATCTCAATTATATTTATTATTTCAAATACTTTTCATTCTATAATTATTTTAAATATATTTTAATTATTTTAAATTTATTTATATAATATTTGTACATTTTATTACGATGTAAAAAAATTTTATTGTCGTCATTCGAAAAACTAAATGAATGCACTTAAAAATACTTTAACTTGTTCTGAAAAATCATTTAAATGCAATTCTATGAAATCGAATCTATCAGATTAATCTACCCATTTACTATCTATCATTATGGCTTATAAAACTACATTTTGATTTCGAAAATTCATAATTGTCAGGCGATAATTTATTTACAAATTTGCGGATTTCTTTATTGCAATACAACGCTGACAAGTTTTTGGTAGTTTGCTTAAAATGTGGTCAAAATGAGCCCCATGGCGTTTTGGCCATATATTAGTTAGACATGAACGCGACGAAGATTTACATTTAATTAGTGTGCGGAGAAGTGAAGCAGGGGGAACTGGGAGCTACGAGCTGGGAACTGGCCAATGTGTAGAATAGATGGAGTCCAAAAAGCCACTCAGCTCAGATGCCGCTCGGAGCTGCGTGTGTGTTCCATGCGAAATGGCAAATGGAATGGCAATGATAATTACAGAAAGCATGTAAACACTTGGACTTGGTGGGAGTTGAAGACGCAGACAAAGTCCGCAGAGTAGGAGACGCACAGAGACAGAACAGACAGCCCATGACAAGCAGCAGCAGCAACGACTACAAATTGCCAGAGTTAGAGGGAGAGCAAGACAGTGGCTCGTGATGTTGGGCAGGGGGGGCTGGAGAAAGAGTCAGAGGCAGAGAATGTGCTAGAAAACGTTAATTTCAAATTTATGTAGAGCGTCGAGTTTCTTCCCCAGTTGTTGATGAGGCTTGCAGCTGGAAAGAGCCGCCTGGCCGTAGAAATGCGAAGATGCTGAGCGGCAGAGAGACTTAGCTGCTGCTGCCTCAGTTGTTCCACCTCCCCAGCTCCCCTTCCAATTGGCATGGTCGACTGTGTAGCAAGAAGTTTCCAAGATGCCCGCAGGGCGCGTGCTGAATTTAATCAGTTTGTTGGCCATGGCCTGAACGGCAACGTAACGAATGACAATCAAGCCAAGATGGAAAGTGGGCAGCCAGCCACCCCTTACCCCTTGCCCATCACACCATACCATTTCCCTGCTCCTGCTCCTGTTACTGTTCCTGCCCCTGCTCCCTTCTGACTGGCTGGAGCTGCCGGCTAACGTAAATTAGACGATGGCTCGCCAGTGCAGCATTTAACGGTAATACAATTTTATAGCTGCCGGTAAAACGTTGCACAAAAATTAGACATAAAGACAACAGCAATGTGTGCAACGCAGCCATCAGCAGAGCGAGGCAAGAAGAGGAAGAGAAGAAGTCACTGTTAGAGACAACGTGAAAATTTAGAAAATTAAGTTGATGAGCAGGCCATGAAGAGCAGAAACCGTCTATGCCCAATACCCGAGCCAAGGCAACTAAAGTTGCAATAGCACTTAAATATTTGAGCAAATTTGGCTAAAAACAACCACTTTAGTGTTCAAATTAACGATTGACTGGCCGATCATTGAATACTCTACAAATAACACTAAAAGAAATATTTTCTTATTTATATTTTAATTATATTTAATTATATTAATTATGCAGTGTATACTACTGAATGGAGAACATAATATTAGCATAGATGTGAATTACCACTGTAAACTTAAAAGTAGAAATAACAATGTTGGTAGTACAGTAACAGAAACAGTAAAAATAATAGTTAGGTTAACAGAAAAACTAACAATATCAAGCAAAATAACATTTACATTTATATTAACAGTAGCATTAACATAAATTGTAACTTTAATAGGAACTGTAATATTAACAAAAGCATTTGCAGTCACGTTAACAGTGACTTTAACATTAACAGATTTATTAACAGTAGCATAAAGTAAGATAGTTTGAATATATGTTAAAATTATATATTTATAGTTCTTACTAGGATTGTACGAGTATGCTGGCAAAGTCTTTAGTCTTAGTTTTTGGTTAAGTAAGTAACAAACAACAATAACCAAGAACTGTAGTCCTTGGTCCGTATAGAAGAGTCTACAGTAGGCAGAGACGACAGAGAAGAGACGAGACGAGACGACGACGACGACGACGACGACGTCATCGACACCTCCGATAGCTGAGCGATAGCTGAACTCAACAGAGTCGGGTGGGTGGTTTGTGGCTGGACAGTAGACGGTAGACGGTGGTCGGTAGAGAGAATCCAGTCCCGGCTTGAACTGAGACTGAGAGTCGACCGGTTGCAGAGACCGCACGAGTTGGCGTTGCTGCATCTTCTGCCCTGCAACTGGTCAACTGGTCAACCGGTCAAAGGCATGGAGCAGAAGGCAGGGGGGAGGGGGATCGAGTTGGACATGGGGGACATGGGTTACGGGTGACGGGGCTACTGAGGCTCGTCGCTGGTTCAGTTTGGCTTGTCTAGTGACTTGAATGTAACCTCATTGACCAGAAAAATGCAAGCAGCAACAGCAAACGCAACAACAGCAACAGCAGCAACATCAAAAACAACAACAACTGAGCAGACAACAAAACATCAAATGTGAATTAGTGCACAAGGTAGCAAAGAGAATGCCAGGGCAAAGGGGATTAGGGGAAGCGAAGGATTTTGCAAATGCTCCATATTTATTGGCACTTTTCGGTTTGTATCCGAGTTGAGGCAATACACTACAATGAGGGTGAGTGGGTGAGCAAAAGAAACAACAGACGGAGATAGATATAGAGACGGAGATACGGAGATGGAGATGGAGACGCAGGCGGATATAGAAGAGCAATTGGAGATAGTTGACAAACAGAGCAAAGTAGGAGTGGGAGACGGAGTCGGAGTTGGATTTGGAGTCTGAGTCGGAGTAGGGGATGAATATACAACTAGTGATGAGTTTGAACGAGTTGATGACTCCGACTGCGGATTGGCATTTTAATTATTAATTTCTTGGCAGGAGAACAGCATGACGAATCCCCCTGGATGGGGGAGACAATTGACAAATGGCGACTTTCCAACTAATTTCATTTCATATAAGTTTAAACAAATTGTATTGATTGTATTGCTAAAAACATATTTCCTAATGTAATGTATATTGAATCATATGAATAAAAGCTGCAAACTCCAAGATATTATTATAAATATTATATTCCATTACAATTTCATAATAATATTTTCTCAATATTTTATTTTCAAACAACATAATATTTATTTAAAAAAAATCCATTTTACAATTCTAACTGTTTCAGTAAATATCTGCAACAATTACTAGTCTTATAATCAAGAATTTAATATTCTTGTGTATTTTAAAATTAAGAAACAAATTTGTAATAGAATTTCATTTTATTTCATTTATATACTGTTAGAATAACAGCAAATAGGTCCTTCAAATTGATTTTCAATGAGAAAGTAAATAAATATAGAAATGCAACTGAAATGTGGTTGAATATTTTATTTAAGAATGTAAATGATATTTTTGTATCATTCAGAATGCAAACCTCAAAATATTTTAAACTCAACAATTTTAAATATGTAAATAAAAATTAGCAGTCAGCTAACCCACGTGCCCCTCCCCCTCAGAAGAACGCAGTGGTCATCAATGCACCCCCCACCCATCGCAGGCGACAACTGCCGGCAACAACAAATACTCAAAATTTACGCTCACACCGTACGCTCGCTCTCTCTCTCTATCTCTATGCTCCCACATACACATACATGTACTCACTCTCTCGAGCTAACTCTGAATCGTTAAATCTGGGGAGGGGGCGAGAGAGGAAACCAGAGCTTCGTCAAGTGTTCACTTCTCCTGCATTGAAAACAGTTATAAATGCTGCCCACGTCAGCGTCGCAGTCGCTGTTGCAGTCTGTGGCAGCAGCAGCAGCAGCAGCGCTCATTTGTGCGCTTAATGACGTCATTATTTTTATTTTAACAACACTCGGCAGCGGGCGGGGCAGCGACGGAGTAAAATACGACAACGAAGTGCGAGTATTTCAATGGTGCATGTTGTGTGTGCGCTGCGCTCCTGCGCAGTCAACGACGACGTCGACGTTGCCCGCATTTTGTTTTACATATTAGCTGAGACAAGACCACAGGGCAGCCAGGCCACCCCCTCTCACCCACCCAACCATACACTCGCTGCTTGCGTCGACGTCAGTTTGACTCTGTCTGGTTTTGCGCTCTCGCTCTCTTTCTCTCTATATTCCTCTCTCACTCTCACTGCTGTGTCTCACTCGCTTGCTCCTCCTGAGCTTTGGGCCAGTTGCTTCGGCTTCGGCAGCAGCTTCGGCATCATTTTTGTTTGCTCGTGTTTGTCGTAAGTCGTCGTCGTCGTAGTCGTTGTCGATGTCGTGGTCGTAGTCGATGTAGTTGTCGTGGGCTGTTGCTGTTGTTGTTGTGGCCGCGCTTTGCTACTTATGTTGATGATTGTTGGGGGTCCAAGCGCCGTTTGTGCGCCACACGTTCATTCAGTCTGTGGACGACTTTGCGCCTGTACGTACCACTCACGCACCGTTACGTTACTGAGCGCGCACACACACTCGAACGCACGCACACATAAGAACACACACACGCATACATCGATATCAACGCGTGTGCATTTGTGCATTCCATTGCCGGCGTGTGCCAGGCAGCAACATTGAACAGCTGCAACTGCAACTGCAACAGCAACGGCAACTGCAACTGCAACCTGAACAAAAGTATTCCAAAGATTTCGCGCGCGTCTATCTCAAAGAAATCGTCGCGTGTGGCTCAACAAACATCAAACATACAACAAACAACATCTAGCAACAACAGCAACAGCAACTTCAAACTGCAACTGCATCTGCAGCTTCTTCTGTGTGTGATTAAAAAGTGCATCTAAATGTTTCATTAATTACTCTTAATCTCGGTCCGATCGCTTATCTTTAAGTTCTCTCATGGAAATAACTTTGAAGCGATCGTTTAATTGTGAACATTACTTAAAAGTTCTTGTTAAACTGAAAATTTAATTAAAGCTATTGATTATTTAAGTATTCAGAAAAAACATCAGTTTTGAAATAGTGCAATTAAAAACATAAATTCCAAACCAAAGTCTCCTCATAAAAATCTTCAATTTCAACTTTAATTCTCCAACAAAACGGTAAATTTTATATTTATTTATTACATGAGTTTTAAGTAGTTCAACAACAAAGTAAACAAAATGTTAAGAATTTTAAATTAATTATTAATCTTTTTAGCTGTTATCCAAACAGTACTTTTTGGTATTAATTTCCTTAGTTATATAAATTGTTAATGCTAATTTGGAATGCATTTGAATATGACACTTTTCTTCTACTTAATAAAAAATAATAAAATAAAAAAATTATCAGGTGATGCATAAAGTCTAAAACTTGATGAATAAATTTTCAAATTCCCACTCAAAAAATTGGGTAAGCTGATTGAATTGTGCAAAGATATAATAAATATTAAAAATTGTTTAAATGATAATGAGTTAAATTAAGTTTCTGCTAAATTCGTTTGTGAATGCATAGTTCGATAAGTTGATCGTCTAAGTAGATTATTAACTTTATGTTATAATTAAATTAGATATTATATTATCATCATTAGCTAATCGAAGTGTAAACTTAAAGTATCACTTAAAAAGTCATTATGTTTCTTATTTAAGTATCTTCAACAAATGCTGAATAGTTTTGATTCTCACGCACTTTACGAACTCCAAGTAAATGCAAGTTCTATGCAAATCTCGGCCTTGACATCGTAATGCAATCCAATACAATAAATTGATGTGATTTTTATGCAAAGTCTTAGGATCGTTAATAGCTTTAATTATGTATAATTTGCATGGCACAACTTCAATTCAAATTGCAGCAGCCTCATCAAAATCCACTGCATTTTAAGCAGTTAAATTGTCCAAGAAATCTGTTGGCCCTGTTCGGTTCCCCAAACCCCCCTATCCCACCATTCCACACTCAGGGGATTTTGTTTTTGAACACTAAAATAGATGCTAGCATCTAATAATAAAAGTAAATACAATAAATTATAATAAAGCAAGCAGTCAAACTAAACTAATCATATATGTTCAGCGGCGGCCGCAGTGCTGACAATTTGCAACAATGAGTCGCTTAAATGTATCTGTGAGATACTAAAATAAAAATAATTGAAAAAAATAATACACAACTCTACACATAAATAGTTTAATGTGCTAAGCCTTGCAAATGATGCCACCCCACGAAAAAAATAAATATAAATAAATAAAATAAAATTAAAATGGAAAAAATAGAAAAATAGATATCTAAATATTACAATTGCCATTTGAATGAGTCGCGGACGTTTTGCGAAAAGCGCGCGCGCCGCCCGCTTGTAAAATGTATCTGCGAGATACAATAAGCAGCAATTCACACCAACAACAACAACAACAGCAACAACTACAACAATAGCATTAGTAATAATCAGTTTCATTTGGTAGTCGCCACAACCTGCGCGTTACATTTTTCCCAGTGTGTCCAAGTTCCACAAATTATCGTCTGTACATGTATCTGTACATGTATCTGTATCTGCATCTGTATCTGTATCTGTATCTATAACTGCCTACAAAGTATCTACAGGGCATGAGCTCGACTTTAGCGTTCGGCTTGCACTTGTGCATTGTTAACCGCTGCCACTGTCTCTGCCGCTTGGCTCGTTCATTTAATTAAATATAATTAGCTGCATTAATTGCAAATTAATACAGAGTTTAGTTTCATATTGTTGTTGCCAGGCATTCAGAGAAGCAGAAGGGGTCGAGTGTAACCTGCAACCTGCAACTAGTTTTCCACGGCTCGTTATCGCGTAATTATTTAGTTGGTCGACTGCTTTAAGATTCGTGGCACATAAATTTATGCGACAACTGTTTGAAAACTATTTTTGCCAAGCATCGCAATGACATTCAGCCTTAACGAATTTGTGTTTTCAATTCTATTTTCTATTTACATTTAATGACTTAATCATTAATTATGGTTTCCAGCTAATTAAGTGCTACATTTATTAATATACACTCCATAGAGAACTCAGCTTAATTATTTTCATTCCACAATTTATCAATTCGACCAAAAAGTGCCGTCGGCAAAAAATATTGATCTTATCTTGAGATCGTTTAATAGATAAAGTGCAAGCTTCAGCTGAATTACATTAATTTTCAAATGCTATTTAAATTATTGTTAGCCTGGTTAATAACTAATTATATAAAGCCATTTAAATATAAAATTTTTATACGCTTTCGATTTATCTCAAAACCGGATCATTAATACTTTAAATGGGTTAGTCTCAGATGTACTACAAATTTGAATAATAACAAAAGTACACTTAGAGAAAAAGTCTTTCTTTTCATTGACATTGATTATACTTATACTTATTACTATTATTGAATGAAATTTTAGTCTTTTAATTATTATTGAGAAGTCTATAATAATAGAAAGACTCAGTATTATGTTAAAAATTTCGATTGAGAAACCAGTTTTTAAATTAATAATTAAATAAATTAATACTTTTTCTAATGAAATATATAAGTAATGAAGTATATAAGTAATGAATAAGAGTAAGGAAAGAAGTCATTCTCTTTAAAGTCCACATTTATTTTCTAATGATTGAAATTATTGAAAATAATAATTAAACAGTAGTCTATATATTTTTATTTAAATTATATCTAATATATTACACAACTTTAGGTATATTACAAAATGTTGTCATACAGAACTTGTTTAGCATAAGATAAAAAAGTTGTACAAATTTATTTGCAGCCATATAATAATGAGCACTCAGTTGGTCAGAGTAAATGATACGTTTGCCACATATATATAGCCTTATTATAAAATTTGCAAAATATTTTAATGATATTGTGCATCATCAGAGAAATCCATTAAAGTCGCATGTTCACAGAATGCAGTTGGCCAGGTTTAAATGCATAAATAGCTGCACGGAAAATTGCAAATAAAAAGCAAAGAAAATCAACAACAATTATTAGATATTAAATTAAAATTAAAAATCGTTGTTGTTGTTGTTTGTTTTTATGACAAACGGATGACGAACGCATAAAAATGCTGCAAATGCGGCACAAGAAACGGCTACGAAAATCAGCAAACAGGCAGCAGACATTAAAAATAACCAAAAGCCAGCGGCAATTGCAATCCGTCCGACATGGCAGCAGCTCCCCCAAGATGCCCCCCTGTTCCACAATATCTTACTTGCTCTCTCACTCCCTCCCCCAGCTAGCTCCTCATCCGGCGTCACGTTGTCACTTTAAGTAGGCAAATCGTAAAAACGCCAAGCAGCAAATAAAAGAAATGCAAAGAAAACGAAAAAGAAAAGAGAAGAGAAGAGAGAAGAGGAGAAAAACCCGCCAGAAAAAGTGCGTAATTATGTGCCGATATTTTCGCCAGCAGATGGCAAACAAAAAAAAAAAAAAAGCCGCCCACCAGCTAATGAGATCCGATCCATTGCGTCCATAATAAATCCCCGAATGGAAGTTAATCAACCTGGCCACATGTGAGGTCTTGAGATTAAACAAAAATTAAAATTGTAATTACGTCCCATAAATGCAGTGCAAGCAGCAAGGAAATGCCACATGATCAGGGGGGCAGGAGCATCTTGAAAGGATTTCATTTGGGCACAGCGGCTTTTGATGTATGGCCAATTTACAACTCGGGAGGTTTTTATGTTTTGCATTTTTATTGCGGTTATGTGGGCTGCCAACAGGAAATGCATTTTTGCAATGCAAAGCATTTCAATTGTGAAAGGCAGCCCATCAAATGGGCTAATGACGTCATTGAAATGGCTCAAAGAGAAGGAACAGTTTGGCTTTTAATGTTGTCATTAAGGACATGTTCAGCTGATATACATACATAATCAGTAATTAATTTATTATTATTTTGCTTAGCTAAATTCATGTATACCCTGTAGTTGTATATTTATTTATGGTGGGTGTGTTACACTTGCTAAAATGCATGTAATAGTTTGATAAATCCGTTCTTGAGTTAATTCCATGTATATAAATGAATGTTAGAAATGTGTTGAGGAATTTTAAATGTGATTATAATTAAATATTATTATAATTTGAAGCTTGCACATTGATTCATTTGTATTACTAGCATAATCGCCTGTTGTGCCAGTCTACTTAACTTTATCATTAACGAGTGAAAATACGGAACTATCTGTGAACTACAATAAACTAATTATATTTAGAGATAGATTAGATGGAAATAATACGAATTTATAGATATTAATAATCAACTTTTTCATATATTCTGTATATATATATTATAATTATTCTCCCTTAAAAATTTCCATTTTCTTAGCTAAATATTTGCCACATAAATTCAGCTTTCCCATTGAATTATTATTATTTTATATTGCATACCTTTCTGCTTGATCCAAGTGATGATACTACATAATGAATCGAAGCAAACGCAAGCATTTTTTTCTTTGCGCGTAGGAAAAAGAATTCTATGAAAATGCCACTTGAGTGGCAAAGTGGCAAGTCGCATGTTGCAAAGCCCACACGAAAAATACCAAAACATTTTGCGACGATCCAAAGTGCTAAATGCACAGAAAGTCGCAGCTACACGCTCATTTAATAATGAACAATAATGAACAGTAATAATAATCAACACAAAACGTGCAAAGAGCGAATGGGGAGGGAGCGAGAGAGAGTGAGTGAGTGGGGGAGGGGGAGAGAAGAGAGGCACAAAGAGACACAAACGAATTTTTATCAACGAACGAGCATCATTTCAATTAAGAAAATGTCACAAGTGTCCAAATGGAAGCGGCACACGGGCAGGCGAAACACGCAAAGAGCAGCAGGAAGACAAGGAAAAGAGAGAGAGAGAGAGAGAGCGAGCGAGAAAAATAGATAGAGTGAGAGAGCAGCTGCTGTGATCCTCTGTTGCGCACTTTCATTTCAACTGGCGCCGAGAATTCAACTAATGCCACTTCGCCAATAACTTGGCTTGATCGCCATCTGCTTCCCCTCTCCCTTTTTCTGCCCTTCTCATCTATCACCCTCCCCCTTCCCATCACTACTGGTCTTCACATTTTAATGGCTTATTTTTGGAGCCATTTCTTCTAATTAATGCGAATTGTCACACGCTAGAAATGTTGAGAACGACAACCGTCTTCGATTCGCCTTCTAATTCATTACATTTTGTTATTATTGTTGCTCATTCTTAATTAGCAATTAAATAATTTATGCTTTGCGTTTTCACTTCAGACTTCAGGGCATTCTGGCAAACATGAAACAATAATTATTATTATTTTTTGTTTTTGTTTTTCTGTTGCTTTTGTAGCCAAAAAGTATTTTGCTCAATTAGCAATTAAAGTTCTTCATAGACCATTGCGTGTGACCAACTCAATGGAGTGTCCAACATACTCTTAACTAGTACTACTTAAATATTGTATATATATAGGGAATGACATTCTTTGGGGGTTGAGACTGTTTGATGGATGGATAGCAGATAAATGTCATTGATAATGTAAGTGTGTCGTGTTCTCCAGAGAACTTCAGAGACTCGCACTGCATTTCTCATTATAGCACAGCGTGAAAGCCAAGATATAAACATGTGCTGGCGGGATGAAGAGCCAAAGATTGATATTTATAAAGAATTTAGAGTTGATTAAAATATTTTTCTAGATATAAATATAACTTTGCAAATATCATAAACAATAGAAGATAAATGATTAATAATCTTACTAACAGGAAATTTAATTCGCTTTACAATATACTCTATTACAGGAAGGGGCTGCCCACTTGCAGCTTCCTTTCCCCCTCTCCCAAATACCCATGAAACAAGCAGCTTAGCCACTTGTGTCATAAAAATATAACACCTGCTTATCTTCCGAGTCACATCACACTCCAACTGACCAACGGACAGTCAAATGGCAACACCTTACTCTATCCTACTGAGAACTTCAACCCAGCACAACCTCCCACACAAACACACACACACGCACACATTCTCCCCAAAAAGCAAACTAAACCGCAACAACCCAAAGCAAACCAAGAACATTTTTCAAACGAGAATACAAAATAAAATAATAAAAAAAGAAAACAAGAGTATGAAAAGTATATATTCGAGAAGGAAAACCTGACCTAACCCCAGACAAGCTGGAGCAAATACCGTAAAAACACTTTACGGAATTTCTCAACGCCTGGTAAGCCCTGGCACGGGCGTAAAATCAACCACAAAACTTAACCAAAGTAACTCCAATGCCAAAGTCGTTAAAGTCGACGCCGCCAAAAGCCGACGGCAAAAGAATCTAATGGAAGTGGAAGTGGAAAATGCTTTGGGAATGAGGCAGGAAAAATCTTTAAAAACATTTAACGGATTTGGATCCTTTGGCAGCTTTGGCAGCGTTCGGAGGGCGTTGGCAATGTTTTCATTTTACATGCATTATCCTGGCCACCAAAGTGTTGACATTAAAATAATAATTTTAATTGCTTCAAATAACACAAAGTCCTCTCTTTTTTTTGCCTCTATGCCCAACGAGATTGACCCTGGCAAATTTTCACAATTCTATTTTTTTTCACTGTAGCTCTAATGTGTGGAAAAGGGCTAAGGGACTCCGTATATGTGTGGGTCTATTTAAACACAAAGGGTAATTAACATTTTTCTTTTGCCCTGGCTCTGCAAAAGGATAAGCAGCTTGTCCTGCAGCCCAAAGTCAAAGCTGAGCTGCGGGTTCGAGGGTCCAAAAAGGACCACATATTACGAGTTTGGTGGCTTTTTTTTGTGGTTTTTGCATTTGGTTTAACTTGGCTGGATGTAATGCCCCGTTGGGGTTTCCCCCCGCCCCAACCCTCTGTGCCACACTCACTAGGTGTAAGCGACCGCCTTTCAACACCTTCAACAAAGCGTGAATTAAGTGCTTGAGATTTTGCTACACTTAATGCAAACAAATTTGCAGCATGCCCCGTGCTATATTGCATGCAACATGTGGCATTCTCTGGGTCACACTCTCTCACTCTCTCTCTTTCGCTTGTGCTCTCACTCGTTCATTCTTTCTCCGGCTCCCACTCCATTCCCCCTCATCAAGGCATCCATCTCTTCATGTCTTGCAGTTAATTGCGCAATTAGCTCGACAGTTGTCAGTGCCATGTGACGACTGCGACATGTCTCATTAACTGGGCAGATGTTACTGCTGCTCTTACTGTTGCGCCTCAGACCCGTTTAAGTTGCAAGTATGACAAGAGGAGAGAGACGGCTTTTAATTGCGTTTAATTAACAAAATTTCAACGATAAACACTAAAAACACGACTCGAAACTGAAACCGTTAACCAAAAACGTTTCAACTAATCATCCACACTTTGTGTTGCAGTTATGTTCGATCTTAAAAAGGAAATAGAATTAAAATAAGTACTAAAGATATAATTAATTTTCTTAAAATTCTAATTAATATTTGTTTAATTATTTACACAAGCCGATTTCTGACTATTTAATCAGCTCTCTCAACTAATTTTTATACTAAATATATAAATTATGTAAAATTCCTTTGCCCTGTCTGACTGACAAATAATAACCGCAGAGCCAAAAACGTTATGAGTTAAGAGGCTTTAAATTTAGTACAACATATGTATTAATATTTTATATAAGATGACATTTTGACAATAGTCAAATGTCAATTCCTAATCATTGTAAAATGAATTGCTGCAGTGGGCAAATACTACAACCCGACAGTTACAACACTTTTGCAGTATTTGTTTTTGTAATTGCTGCGAGAAGCGCTCGAAAGCCAACGCAAATTACAATAACAATTTTGAACATTTCCCTTTCTTATCTGCAGTCTTCTTTGCCTATGCTTCGAGCTTGGCAACAACAATTGCATATGCTTTGTTATAGCATTGCAATTGTTGTGTATTGTTGTTGTTGTAGTTGTTGTAGTGCTCGTCAACTACGAAGAAGGGAAATGGGAATTGCATAAAATAACGGTGTTCCATGAGGACGATGAGACATTACGTGTGGATTGCTAACGCTGATTAAAAGAATGCCAAAAGATATTATTATTATTATTAAATATTAATTTAAATAAATATTCACTAAGGGATTTTCAATGTCTAACTGAAGTCATAAAAATAAACAGTGGCTCACAGCTTATTTCGAGCAGCAGATAAAGATAAACTAAAGTGGATATCAAATTAATATTAATGCAGTCTGTTTAATTAATTTAAATTACTAAATTCAACTTCAAGAAATTAGATATATTTATTATTAATTTATAGCAATTTGAAACAAAACAAGCGGATTAGTTGAGCCCATGCGAGAGTATAATACCCTGAATCAGTTTCTATAAAAATAAAAGAATTTTGATAATAAAAGTGCCCGATTCCGTTAATCGATATCGCTACCATACACTTACAATTATTTGTAATATAAATTATTATTATAATATTCTCAAAACTTAAATTACAAACTCTTTCTTACATTACAAATAATACAAATAATAGAAAAAATTAATATTCTTAGGTTTAAGACTTACAACAAAATTGATAAGTGTAATAATTGACAGTGTTGGCAAATTCTAAAGTGCAGTGATGTAACACTCAGCTTTTGATTGAGCAAGTGTCTATATGTCGCTCTGGCTCGCTGGAACTCATGTTTGTACAGAAAGGCGATTTAATGAATAATTTTATTTTCATTCTCTGTTCTTTTTTGAATAGGTTACTTGTTTCTGAATAGATCTTTAATGAAACTTTCACTCTAGCTCTTTTTTTGCTGAGACGGACATACAGACGGACACGTCTCAGTCGTATGGCTTATTTCTTTGCTCTTTGATATTCCTTTTAATTTTAATGATTCCTAGCTAAAGCAAACATTCTTTATCAATTTTCTTAAGTTCTAACTTATTCATTCTTTCTTATTACCTTTGACTCTCACATTGCACATTTCTGAGTCTTATCAGCTTTTGCAAGCCTTCTTTAGTCTTTCCACCGAGAATTTGAGTAAAACTAGATTGTGCTTTGAATAAGTTTACCATTCTGTTGACATATTTTAAGCATTTGACACCAGCAATCAGTCATCATTTTACTTTGAAGCCACAACAACCACGCCAGTAGTTGGAATGGGAAACAGTTGTTTCTGGCCGTAACCTGCTTCCTTCCAGGCGCTCCTAACTGAAATGCGCCTGCCCGACTCTCGTCCGGGCACGATTAACTACATAAACAGTAGCAAACAGTAGCCTTAATTGTTTCGCACTTAATCAAAATGAGCAGCTCTCAGAGATGGCCAGGGAGTCAGAGTGGATAAGTGGAGTGGAGTGGTGTGTAGTGGAGTGAAAAGAAGCAGCGAGACGGGTCTCTATCCCATAGCCAGGGCCATCAAAGACTTGCCCTGGCCTGGCAAAATGTTTAACCCAAAGTTGGACAAAAGCGTATCGTAGATACAGTGGGGTGAAGTTGTTGTTAAAAAGCAAAAAAATTGAAAACTAAAGAGCAACTTGGGGCGCACGCCAGTCAGGAAAACGGGACACACAGTCGGGGGACAGACAAACGACGACGTCGACGACATCAACACCCGGGCAATGTGAAAAGAAAAACGTTTTATGAGCTCATTCACAAAAAGGGACACACAGATACACACACACACACAAACACACAGTTACAGACAGAAAGACAGACCCACAAAAGGAGCTATTCTGGAGGACAAAACAACCTGTTGCATATTTCAGCACACAAATTTGCCAAAGTGTGGCAGCTCTTTCTATTTTTTATTCTTTTTTTTTTTTCTCTTTTTTTATAGCAAATGTAGCACTTGGTTCGGTCTGTGAGACCCCAAAGTCGTCGTGTGCCCAAATTATATGTTAAAGCATCAACACGAAGGGAGTTTGTTCTGTTTGCCTGCTTTCTGTTTCATTTTTATTGAAGTTTGTTTTTGTGTTTAAGATTTGTTAACAGGGCCATAGAGGGGGTTGGCTGGAATCTTTTGCCTTAGCCACCACAGTTTACCTTTTTGGGTGTCCTGCTCTTTGAGCTGCCTGCCAAGTGTCTGTAATTTTTCTTTAGTGGGTGTTTTAATAGAGTTTTTCCTATTTGACTTGCTGCCTGACTGCCTGCCTGTCTGTGTGTGCTAGTGTGTAGGTATATGAAGGTGTGTGTGTGGGTGTGCGACAGCACTGTGGGCGTTTTAAGTGCGCCTAATGGGCCACTTGAGTGCTGCCTCCTGTGGCAAGTTGAGAATCAGTTGATGGCCTCAACTTGTAACTGGTGTGCAGATATTTCTGACATTTTCACTCAACTTGAAGCTGAAGGTCAACAACTGTACCTATAACGGCGACTGAGATACAAGTGCTAATAGACTGTGCTCTCACACCCACAGCTGCGAGTGCGTGTGTGTGTGAGTGTGTGTGTTTGAGGGAATGTATTAATGGCTGATCATTGACTGCACTTATTTAGCAGTTATCACTGTATTCGAATTTTAAAAGTAATATGCAGTTAATATTATTTATTCCTGCATTCTGTTAGTTTTTAATTTGTATTAATAAATCTATATATTTTATATTTTAATTATTTCAATGCCAAATATTCAAACTTAATAAAAAGCAAATTACTAAAATTGTTTAGTCTTTTGTAAAAATAAAAAAAAATAAGTTGTTTACTTCATTTGCCCAAAAGGTTTTATAGCTAAGATATATATTTTACTTTGACATATATTTTATACTTTCAATTCATTTTAAATAATTAAAGTTATAAATTTTAATAGCTAAGATATATGTATTTTACTTTGACATATATTTTATACTTTCAATTCATTTTAAATAATTAAATTATTTGAATATTGTTAACTAAATTGGGCAACAATTGAAAAGTAATAACTTTTCTTTCACATGTTTACATGTTTAAATACCTAAGCTCTGTTTGCGCATCTCTGCTTTGGAGCTTTGCTTTTCCTCTTAGCCAGTTGCTTGTCATGCCAACAGAAAGAGCAACAACAATAACAACGGCAATAACAACAGCAACAACTACAGTCGATGCTTCAACACTCGCGTCTGTCACATTAAAGACGACAGCATCGTCGTCGGCACTTTGGCAATGCTGTGCGCCTGCTGCTCTTAGCCAAGTTACCCAACGAAGGCGCCGCCTGTTGCGCCAACTGTTGGCCAAGTTAAGATACATACATCGGCAGCGATGGGCATCTTATAGCCATGGCCGTGGCCAAGACGTCTAAGCTGAGGCGGCTATTGAGGCATTTACAACTTTATAAGTTGCTTTCTGTTGTTGTTACGCTTGTTGTAGTTGCTGTTGTTGTTCTTGTTGTTGCCACTTTTTGTGCGCATCTTTGTCAGGCAAGTGACGTCACGCCTCTGCCTCTGTCTTTGCCGCTGCTTCGACTGCGGCTGCGACTGTCGGCTGACGGCTGTCGCTGATTTTTCGCACGTTTTTTTGTTGTTTGTCTGCTGCCGATGTTTGCTGCGCTGCTGTTATTGCGGCGACATCAACTTGCCGTATGTGTGTGCTTGTTCACTTGCCCCATGCTCAACTGAGTGTGTATGTGTGTATGTGTGTGTGTATGTGAGTGTGTTTTTCATACAAACTTTGTCGCAATCTGTAAAATCTCCGCTGTTGCCGCCTTCCATTCATGAGCTCAGCTTGCTTCATTCATAAGCAAAACGAAAACAACAACAACTACAAAAACAATAACAGAAACAACACAAACAATAACAATGACAACGAACGCTTAACGCCATTTTTGGTGTTGTATTTGTATTTTATTTATGGTTTGTTATGGCCGTCGCTCGATTGATGTGTCCGATTAGCAGGTCGATGCAGCCAGTTACAGTTACAGTTCCACTTACAGTTCCAGCTTAGTTCGGTTCCAGCTTGGTAAAGGTAAAAAACTTATCTAAATTAGCGACGGTCGTTTATTACAGGCAATTACAAGCCCACATTGCGTATGAGTAATGCAATTTGTCTGCGATTGCCCGGCAATGCGGCAAACCGAGCATCGACCGACTTTTCATTACTGCCACCACTTGCATTATAATTCAGCATAATTTCAAAATGAACAAAAAGAAGGAACCACAACAACACAAGCAATGTCTAGAAATGACTTGAAATGTCAAGGAAATATTTCTTGTCAATGGCAAAAAACAAGATAACGAAATGGAAAAGTATAACGAACTTAAATAGTCAAACTGTTTAGGGTAGAAAGACTAGAACTTATCTATTTCCTTATGTTATATATATATTTATTATCTCTTTATTTTATTTCTCTTTTAATTTATTTCAATATTTAACTGGCTCTGATATAAAGTGCATAAATTGACTGAGTTTAGTAACATGAAATTAACATTAGTACTATTATATAGTAAAGTATAGTAAATGAAATATATAGAGATAAATCGAATAAATGGCAAATACCCTAACTGGATAATACAATAATGATAGACTATTATAAATGATGTTAATTTAAAACTGCATAGCGACGCTTTTAATATGTTAATAATATATAGGTACAAATATAGTTATAACTACTCTGTCCTCTGCTTCTATAGGGTATATGTATAGGCATTTAAAAGAAACTGAACGAAGGAATAACAACATACACTGATTTTCAATTCAGATTTCTGACTTTTATGCATATGGAATGTCAAATGCATGAGTGTGTATCTGTGTGTGCCCATGGTGTGTTAGCTACCAAACAATTCCTACATATTACCAGGCCTATAACTTGGGCCCCTGTCTGACAGATTATTGCCAGCAATTTATGAGTCCAAAATGAGCGCAAATTTCAACGCCATGTGTGCTGTTGTGCGAGTGAATGCGAGTGTGTGTGTGTGTGTGTGTGTGTGTGTGCGAGTATGCGTGTTTATGGCACATATATTCGATACGTGCGAATTTGGTGCTCAATTGGCTATAATTTCTAATAAATTTTCCATTGTCAGCTCAAACAGACAAGTCGAAGCAAATGCATAAATGTTACGGAAAGAATTTGATGTTGATTTCGAGTTGAGTTTATGCCATATAACTTGACAAGGATATGGAAAAGAATTAGGCATATAAGTGCATATGTTAGATGTGAGTTAAGAATACTTTTTATATAATATATGTAAACATATACTATTTCCTATATTTTATTAAATTAATAACAAAATCATTATGAACATATGAAAGCTAATATATAAATCTATAATCCACAATTGTCTAGTATATATATCTAGTAAATTATACTAGTAAAGTATACATTTCTAGACTTTTATTGCCTGTTTCATTCAACTGTTTTACAGCCCTAAGATAACAACTCTCTGCTCTTTGCCAATTCTTAATCTATATAATTGATGTATTTATTGACATATATTCATTGCGACATGTGCATTTTTGGCACAGCAATTTCCACAGTGACTTTGAGAGTTTTCTTTTTTTATTGCCAGAGTTAAAAGCTATAAGGGAATATTTATGTGACCTATCAGTTTCTAATTAACTCGCTTACCCCCTAAAAGCAGCCGAACCAATTGAAGCAGCATCTAGGCCTCCCGAGGGTCTTTACCCTAACTTGGATACATAATTATCGATTGCGTGTAATTATTTACAATAATTAAATCTGTCAAGCCTTTAAATGTATTTCGATTTCAATTGCCGCTTAGCGCATAGAACATTTACAAGAAATACTTGGAAAAACTAAAAGAGAATTCAATTACAAGAGCAACAAAAGTGGCAATAAAAACAACAACAACTCGTTGGGTTGCTGGGGCCTCTCGCTAGGCGCGTTATGATTTGTGATTGGTCGAGAGTTGGAGCACAGTTGGAAGGCAGCTGGAAGGCAACTGGAAGGCAACTGGAATGTTGTAGCAGTTAATTGGGCAAATTATTTTACTTATTATTAATAAATATGTATTGTCTTATTGTTGTTTATTAATTGGCATTATTGCCAGTCGGCGTACATCTCTTAAATTGCGTCATTTGTGACGCGTGAAGCAATTAACTCAAGGAGAGAATCTTACAGAGAAGAATCTGCTGAGGCAGAAGAAAAAATCAAGTTGAGCGCACAAAATAATGGAAAGTTATATAAAAAGATATATTTTACAGTGTAAACTTGTAGTAACGAAAGTAATAAATAATAATAGTAATAGTAACGAAAGTAATAAATAGTAATAAAGAAAAATTAATTAGGAAAAGTAAATCAAGCCATTTAAAATTTATATTGAAATATAATACTTGGAATATAGTAAATGTTATAGTTTTAGAAATATAAACAAAGCATAGTAAATATTATTAAATAGATCTAACACAACAACAAAGTATGTTGATTGCCACATATCATTCTTATTATGCCTAAGGCGTTACGCAATTCCCCTGGGTTTGTTATCATTAATCTAGAATTGCAACTGCATTACTGCACTGCTGCACCACTGACTTGCTTTACCCGCCAGCATGTGGTGGTGATTTTCCAAGAAATATGAACAAAAGAACAACGAGCACATGGAGAGCAGTTGGATGTGTACAAAAAAAATTAACACATTTAAATGACTTTCATTAAAAGTTGATTAATATGGCCCTGATTGGTTACGAGTATGTGCTTTGCTTTCTGTTCACTTCACTTCACTTTACTTCTGTTCTGTTTTGTTCTGTTATATTTTGTTTTCTTTTGTTTTGCTTTATTTTGTGGGGATTGCGTTGTTTGGCTCATTGGCGTCATTTGCGGACCTCTCCCTCAATTATTGTCGCATAAATTGAACATTTAGTGTTTTTCACTGATTTCGATTTTTATTAATTTACGTATTGAACCGACATACAATCGTTATTCTTTTTTCTTTATTTCTGTTGATTTCCAATCAGAGAAATAGACAGAACTACAAACATATACAAAAGAAGACTTCGAGTCCAATATTTTTCAATGAGCCGTAATTTAGACTCATTTAAATAAATATATTTCGTTGATTGGCTTTTGCATTATTATTATGACGATGATGGTCTTGATAATGGCCACACAATTACGATAACGAGTTCAATGCAAAGTTATTTAACCTTTTAATGAGCCATAGACAACGACAATCATTAGAAAATTTTTGCCGACTTCCATCAAACTGCGCAAATAAAATAAAAGTACAGTTGCATCAATAAAGTGTAGTTACTGAAATGAAGCGTATAAATACAGTTATCTATATGTTGCATTACAAGGTTGCATTATGGCATTTGCACTGTCATGTAATCGTAATTTCTGCCGCATTAAAGTAGTAAAAGTATTTAATTTTCTTAGTATGAGGTTAACCGCAAACCACTTAAGTCCTCACTTTCCGCATTCATTTTAAATGTGTGGCAACTCCCTGCGAAGTATGTTGAAATTAATATTATAAATACACGAATAAATAGAAATTTTATTGATATTATATAATATATCATTTCTATTTTCATATTAATATACGCTCTTTGTTTGTTTTACATTCTTTTAACTAAGTAAGTTATATTATATGATAAACGCTGAAAGATAAATACTATATGCAAATAAATAGATATATATTGATATTAAATATATAATATACTTCTTAATATTTCTCTATGCTTTTAGTTACTTTTGCATTCTATTAACTAAGTTCGTTTATATGATAAACGTTGAATTACGGATACTACAAATAAATACAGCATAAGTATTATGAATGCTCATATAAATAGGAATATATTGATATTGTATAATATATTTATTAGAGTAATCATTTCTATCTTCATATTTATCTACGCTTTTAGTTTCTTTTACTAAGTTATTTTATAAGATACATGTTGAAAGATAAATACTATAGATAAAGACAGCATAAAGTATTTATAACTTTTAATTGTATAAATAATACATGTAAAAAGGAATATATTGATATTATATAATATATTTCTTACCATTATCTTCATATTTATCTAGGCTTTTAATTTCTTAAACATTCTTTTAACTATGTAAGTTCTTTAATATTATAAATGCTACAGATAAATACAGACTAATCTGTTTATAAGTTTTTCGTGTAAGCCTCGACTTGATTTAGCTAAAAGTTACATCCCTGTTAGAAAGTAATTGCGCCTGCGCCTAGGCCGAGTACAGTTGCTTCAGTTTTGGCCAAGTTGTTTAAACGACCTCATGCATTTATGCATAAGTCTGGGCCGTCACGCACTTAATGAGCCTTCGTGGTGACTGCGACTGCGACTGCAGGCGATGGCGACAACAAATTGGCGCATTTAATAATCATTTACAGTGTGTTTTCTAGCCGCTAATTTCTTGCAGGCGTTGTGAGCACTTTCAAAATTGCTCACTGCCAAAGCAAGCGATCGAGAGAAGCAAAAAGAGGCAAAGAGAGGCAGAGAGGGCGATAGATAGACGAACGCATGCGTGCAGTTTGCACTGGCAGTGGCCCCCACGGCGTTGCCATATCGCGCGCTGGGCGTCACTATTGGTGTTGCTGTTGCTGTTGCTGTTGGTGTTGGTGTCGTGTTGCCGCCGTTGTTGTTGTTGCCATTGCTGTCGTCGACGTCGCGTAATTTACATTAATTGGCACACGGCGTCGTACATATAAATTTTTTGCGCGCTTAAACTTTAATTTCATGCGTGCCATTTGATTTTAGCTGTTTGCCGTTTGCCGTTTGTTGTTGCCATTTGTTGTCTATGTTGCTGCTGTTGTTGTCGTTGTTGCCCCTAAGAGCGCAAATTATAGGAAAGTGTGACGACAACGCAACGTCCCAAACATACGATGCCTGCAAACTTTTAGTGCTCACTGTATGACTTAGTGTGTGTGTGTGTGTGTGTTTATGTGTGTGTTGCAATCATCGAGGCGTTTTGTGGCCTGATATTGGGGCGCCGCAAGGAATAGAGCGGCGCGCATATTTAGGCATCTAGTTATAGGTCTTTATACAACAGAAAACTGCATTCAATTAGCCTGTCTAAGAGACATTCTCTTGCTGGGCAGACTGCCACTTAAATATCTTCGCATCGAAATGGCTTGCCAGTTGATTACAATATATCGCAATAACCAATAAACTATTAAGAAATGCAACATATGAAAAAATAAAAGAAATGAATAGATCAACTTCAGTCTATTGATTGTTCCCAGTTTTATTTTAATTACAGTAGTAATGCAATTATAATTATAGTAATGGATATTGTTATTTGATTATCATAATCGCTAGCAATTAATTTCATAATGTGCTTACAATGATCATCATAATACACATAACATTTGTAATAGTCCATCTATTCTAATTTACAACTTTAAGACAATTACTTAAATTGTAATTAATTTATATATTTATAGAGTTATATGTATATATCTCATCATAATTATCTACATATTTCCTCCTCCACTTCCAAGCCTTTACTTATGCACTCGTTGTGCTTCACTTTACAACACTTTGCATACACAAATTAATCGTTTTATTACACTGTTCTTATACCCTCTGCATAGTACAGTTAGTTGTGTGCTCCTCTTTCAATTAATTAACACACTTTCACAGCGCATTTCTTTCTGGCGACTATTTTTTCGTTGACGTCAATTTTTTGCTTGTCGTTACTGTTGTTGTGCTCATTTAACTATATCATCAGGTCAAATCTCAATTAACAAATATATAACGATTTTGTTGTTGCTGTTTTCTTCGCTTTCACGCTTTCTTCTGGACAATTTCGCCATTTTGTAAGCAACTGCAATTTTTCGCTTAACAAACAATTAAAAATATTAATAGAAATTTATTTCAATTGAAATCAAAAATTTCACTACATTAAGCTAACAATTGTTCCAGTTGAAAAACTATTTTGCATGAGAGTTCAAAATGTGAACTCAACTCATTCCTCTAATATTTTCCTATTAATTTTCATAATTTCCACACTCACTCTCACTCACTTATGACTCTTAAGCTTTATCTTCTTGCCCCGTGAGCCCATTAAATAGGTTTAACTTGAAAGTTAATTGAGAGCCACTGCTCAATCGAATTGTAATCAGCTTATCCTACTCAATTTATAGTTTGCTTGATGTTCCCCAGCTGACATCATAAAGATGGAGTTTACATCGCAAGTCTACAGGTCTAGAAGATACTCTATTCCTATTATATTTTTTCCTATTTATTTTCTATATTTCAAAGTCTACATTTTCTTTCTATATTTCCGGTGTCATTTCGAATAAATTTCCCATAAATTACTTATATTTCACTTGCATTCATCATAAGATTATAACCTATCTAATGGTAACTATGACTTAGGGGTTTGGCATAGGTGAGGGTGTCCTAGGGGCTGTAGTTGGGATGGGTTAAACGAGCGAGCTTTAATAACGTGGCCATTGTTTTGATGCTGGCAGTTGGTTTTAATAAGCGCTGTCAGTTGTAAAAGTAAATAAATAATTATAATAAATAAATAATAAATAATACTTAGCTGGGGACTGGGAACTGCAACAGCGGTAAAAACAATAACAAATGCTGTCAGTTGGGTACAGTCAGCACCACATGCTTGAACCGACGCTCGCATACCTATTGACGTCTCACTTGCACCTGGGCTAATTGCAATTGCTAGGAAACTAATTACCGGCGCACTTGTTAATGCAATAAGCCAAGTTAAGTGTGAGTTACTGTCTCCCCGCTGGCCCACAATGCCCTACTTAATCACAGCTTATTAAGCGATTTAAAGACGCCATTTCAATGCAACTTTGTTGACAATCCATTAGATACGATATATCTTAGTCAATGTGTGTGTGAGTGTGTGTGTGTATGGCTCATTAGACACACTCGTATTTGTACTTGTTTGTAAATTATAATTGTATTTAATTTTTAATCGATTAATTGCCCACAATTGTGCTTATTGCACATTGCACTTTTTTCAACGTTCCTAATGGCTTTTTGGAGGTTCGGGTTAATGACTCTCAGCTGCTTGGACAAGGCTACTCTTGTCCAGCTATTGGTAGCAGAACTTCAAGGCTTAGGTCATATTATTGCGAATAACTCAAACACTTGCATCTTCTAATGATCTACTTGTTTGTCTGTTTAGCAGCTGTCTGACAATTTGCCAGCCAGTTAATCGATTTGAAATTCGATTACCATTACACTTTTAAGTCAGTCGGCCGCGCAGTTTTTTGGCAATCAACCAACCCGCCGACAAAAAATACTTTACAACCCCAGATACGAATTGAAACCCAATAACCCTTGGCTGGTCTGCCAAAAATTTCAGTTGCTGTCCGTGCAAGCCTCGTGGCTAAATTCTAATTATAATCGCGTATCGCCAGGGCAAAAGCTCCAATAAACCTTTGTCAATCGCCCCTCGCTAAGCTCCGAGTACCTCTGTGTTCCAGAGTTCCCATTCTTTCACACAGCTGTCATTAACGGCCCACTCTACCCAGCTTCGATCTGTACATGCCAAACAGCATTTGCATTAATTTTGCAAATGCCAGATATGGAAAAATAAAAATTAAAAAAAAAAAAAAAATATACATACACCGAAAGAAATTTCCATAATGAGCACGTACACAATCACTTACCCCGGACTTGGCCTCAGACCCTCAGATCCTGGTCACAACATGCAATGCACAAAAGGGTTTTGCATAATTCTTATTGTGCTCAGTGAAAGGGGTTGCAAAAAATTTTTATAATTAGTTGGCCGTTGCCCGGCACCAAATGCAATCCAAAGCCATCAGCAGGTTTTACATATTTCTTTTCCACTTTTTTTCTACTTTTTGCCAAATATTTAGACGTTGATAATGGTGCCCCCTCTCCCCACTAGGCCCCTCCCTTGAACATCAGAAACGTGGTGGAAACACGGCTCTGGGCAAACGATTTTGGTGCGTGCTCAATTGGGGAGTTTTCAGTTAGAGGAGGGGAATGTCTAACCCCGCCCATTAGTCCACGTGGCATTTCTTTTGTTTTTCGCTAATTTAGCAAAATTATGTTTTGTGTTCTCTCATGCCGTGTGCGATTCGTGTTGCAGTCTCACATTCTCCATCCCCCGGTATTATTATACAACTGCAACACGAATGGAACATGCAATTTTCAACCTATGGTTATGCCGTTTCACACACTCTTACACACCTAGAGTATTGCGCTTTCATTATAGAGTTGGGACAAGCGAAATGATGTAGACAGGTTTGTTTATTAAATTGCATTTCTTTTTCTTGATAATAAAGTATTTTAAATGTGCTTCATTTCATTAGAAAGCCATAACAATAACTATTAGTTATTGCTACAAATATACTACTTATAATATATATACAACTGAATATATATATACTATACTATATTTATATATATACTTCAATATGAAACTATATTTTATTCAAAATGTTAAGCAACATAAACCGGATAGAGAAACTTAGTTACTTATTAAATTTGAATTATATAAATTGTATATATTATTTGATACATATAAAGATGAGAGTATCTATAGTTCGGTGCGTTAAAAGATATATTTGCGTATTCTTTTTTGCTTTTCTCATTATTTTCCTTCTAAATGAATTAAAATTGCCAAATGTGGGCGGGTTTGAGAAGGCAGAGGCTTGTTTTTAATGCAAATACAAAATGCGAATAACTCATTACGAGGCGCATTAAGGGCAAGTGTGTGAATGGGTGTGCGTGTGAGTGTGTGTGTGTGTGTGTGTGTATGGGTGTGCAGAACACACGCTATGAGAGGGTTGCTTTTGAGCCTCGTCCTGGGCTGTCCTGACTTGGCCTGGCATGACTTTGACTTCCTTTACGTTGGGCTCTTTGGGGGCGTATGACTGTTCAGCTTGTGCACATGTTTATTGTTGTCGTAGTCGCTGCTTGTTTTGTTGTTCTTGTTGTTGTTGTTGTTGTTGTTATTATTATTGTTATACTTATTGAGTACACCTCTGGCATTGTTGTTGTTATATTGGCATCGCCCAGTGCGTGCTCAGTTTGAATCACGCAAATTTCATTATTATTATTTTTAATGATTTGAGTGGAAAAAGTCGACAGCAAAAAAACAAAATAGAAATAAAAACAAAACACAAAAGCAACAACAATAATGTATAAACACACATTGCAATACAACAATACAACAAAAACCCAAACAAAACAAGAAAATACCCAGTTAAATAGTCCACTGACCGGATTGCAATGCATTTTGTTTGCATTAAGTGGGGGTCAACCTACAGCGCCCTACGGATCACGTACTCCTATGAACGAGTAATATAATGTAATGACCCGTGCCACGAGTTTGATAATGCTCCCTCTCTATGTGGCTCTATGACTTAAGGTAATTTAGTCAGAGTCGATAGCGAACGTGTATTAACTTGCATATGCATACGAGTATGTTTCATAATGCATTATTTTCCAATTTATCAGAGTTGATAAAACCAGTCGGAATGCTTTGTAGATTAGTTGAATCTTACGACGATCTTTGTATATTTCTTTTATAATTATTTTAATCAATTTACTACAATAATGATAAAATATTAATATAAATATTTCTTCCTCCTTTTATTTAATTATTAATGAATATTTTAATTATTTTTCCATTACGATCTCTGCGAAAAGTAAGACAGACTAATAAGTAAGCATCTTTTTTATTATTTGACCTTTTGTTGTTGCTACTTATAAAATTTGTTTATTTACCATATTTAATCTACTTAAAAATATGTTCAGCTCTGTTCTTCTAATAATCCGTTTAGGGCTGCACCCGTCTAACTTTATGATCCTTGTCTCAATTTTGAAAACTGTGAGCAAAGTGCTTTCATTACAATCGCCTGGGAGTTCAACTTTAGTTCTCCTACCATTCTAAGTATCTACTTTTCATAATGTTCAGCCTTCAGGTTGTATTTCATGTGTAATCGTGTGTAATTTTTAAGAAAATTGCACGTTTATATACACAAAATACACACACGTACAGCAAACACACCCAAGTGCATGAACATCCCCGACAACAACAACCCTAAAACAATGCAACTTACCCAGAAAACTTTTTAACTCACATGTGTGTGTGTGTGTGTCTGTGGGTGTTATTTTCTATGTGTGTGTGCGTAGATAAATGTTGCATAAATAATTTTAACTCAATGACTTAATGCTGCTTGGGCCGCCCTGTGGCATGAGGCGTTTTATTGATTATTTTTCAGGCCGCCGCCACTCGCAAAAGTTTTGGTTACCAAAAAGTTGCAGGCAACAGTCCTTTCTCCTGCCCCGCTTGCAGTGCATGCAACATTCACTTCCTTAAAGTTGTCACCTGCCAGTTGCCACTTGCCACTTGCCACTTGCCACTTGCCACATGCCGCTTGTGGCATTTAATATGCATTCTGTGCTAATTACAAATCAAAGGCAATTTAATGGCAAGGCATAAATTGAAGTCGTCTAGAGCCGGACGCAGTTTTCTAATCAAAAATTGCTTTGTGCCACATTTGAAGCGATACCTCTAAATGGATGGCAGAATATGCTACAATTTAGTTTGACTATTAATTACGACAGGTTGCAGCAGCAACAGCAACAGCAGCAGCAGCAACAACATGTTCTGCATGTTGCAGCTATGCTAAAATTATTGATGATTTTATTAATTTGAATATTGGCTACGAATTGCCGCTGCATGTGGAGGGGAGGCATGACAAAACGTTGGCCAAGACATTGGCCGGTTGGCAAACGTAGCAAATGATAAATTTTTACCAATAGAAAGTTGCATGGAAATTGCAATTTATAGCTGGACTTTACATCGGCAACATGTTGCAAGCTCACTGTGGCAACAAAATGAGTATAATTAGACCGGTTTGTAATGCGTTCGTTGTTGCCGTTGATGTTGTTGTTGTCGTTGTTGTTGTGATAGACGAAGCACTGGCTTGCTCATGTTGCAGATGTTGCATGTTGAATAAGAAGAAAAAAATCAAGCGCTCGATTTGAATTATAGCTGGTTGGCCATAGCGATAATTAATCGTGCTATTTAGTGTGCTACATGAAATTCTACCAGTTTGTCGGTTATTGATTAGATTTGTTGCTGCTGCTGGTGCTGTTGCTGCTGCTGCTGCTGCCAGGAAGCGCTGTTGCATGCCGCATGTTGCCATTCGGTTGACTGCCACTGCAATTTAGACAGACTTTTAATATACGCAAATTGTACTTAATTTGGCTGGCATATTTTGTCGCTGCAATTTGCCATGTTGCTGGCGAGCTTTCACAATATGTTGCCAAGGTGCAGCAGCAACAGCAACAATTGCTCATTATGCTCGGGCCCAGCAACCAGTGGCACCATCTTGTCTCCTGTCTACACTGTAAACTCAAGTGATAGACATGTTGAGGCAACAATCTCTAATTTAGAAATAATTCATTTCATTTTCCACTGTGTAGACGAAATTATTTTGTTGCTGTTGCAGTTGCTGTTGCTGTTGCCGTTGCTCATTCGTGTTTTGTTTTGTTTTGCATTGTTTGTTGCATATGCCACATGCCTCTGACTCTGCCTGTGACTCTGTGTCTCTGCCCCTGCTGGCCAGGAGGCAAATGGCTCACACCATTTGGCTACGGCCATGGCCCAGACATTTGCATGCAATGTACAAAATTAATTATTACGCCTTTCTCTGCCCACATTGTGAGTGAGTACCCCCCTCTTTGCCTGTCCCTTCCCCTCTATGACTGCACACCCAGCTGCAGTCCACTTCCTGGCCAAAATCTACAACAGAACGTCTGTTGTCCTGACTCAGGCATTGCATGTCCTGCACACAACTTCCAAGGCATCGTCCTGCCTCACTCTGTACCCACTTTTCAGCCCCCCCTTTCACACTCGCACTCAGCTCTGCTCATTATGACCAACGACGCTGTCGACGTGGCCGGAAAAGTGCGTTCGTTGACTGCTGCCGGCTGCCCAACGTCGTTACTGCAGCTCCGATTCCGACTCCGACTCCGACGCCGACTCCGACTCTGATTCTGACAACGACTCGGACTCCCAGTCTGACACCAGCTCTGACTCTGACTCTGAGTTTGAGTTTGAGTGCAGTTGATGTGTCTGCTGTTGCTTGCATTGGTCGTGGCTGCTTTGTATTATTACAATTGCAGGCAGTCGTAGGCGAGTTGCCAGCAACCACAACAACAACACTCACACACATACAGGCACTATGCATTAAAATCAACGCCCGTTTTGTGAAGCCGAAGACAGCAACAACAACACATTCAGATTCGAGACTCGGCTTCGCATTTCGTGTTCGATTTTCGACTAACATTGCCCGCATTTGGTGTGTGTGTAAAGGGGTATTATTTTGTGAGCCTACATTTAAGCGTATTTTCTTAGCTCAGTCAGCAAGCAGTCGAGCGTGTCAGCTTAGGAGAACAAATTCTACAGTTGCTTTCTCTGGGGCTTAAGTAAAGATATGTTTATAGAGATGAGAACTAACCGAATGCAAATAAAGAAAGAAGAAAGAACCATCCGATATGGTTATCTACAATTGCAAGATGTGCAAATTAAAGAAGATGATCATAAATCTAAGTTTAGGTAATTAAAGGTTTAGATAGAATAGCATACTCTTAAGAAGAAAGTAGTGTCTCACAAAGAGTTGTGTATTTTGTGCTATAGATAGACGGACAGAAGGAAATGGCTATATCATCTCGGCTGTTGATGCTGATCAAGAATATATATACTTTATAGGGTCTGTCTGTTACGCACATTTCGCTTTCTTCAAACTTAGTGGACTATGTAATTTGTTAAAGTACAGAGTCTAAAAATACTTTAATTATTTTCTTGAAGCAATAAAAGTTTCTTGCAGTTGCGATTTGTTCAAATCTTAAGCACATCTCTGCATAATTTATGTACTAAATTTCGTATATACTTTGATCACACACACACTCACACACACGGACACACACATCCATTTGTATATACATAGCAAAAAGTTTCTTGCCAGACGTGACTCACTCCCCTTGTCAGGCTTTTGGTCAGCCCTGCCAGGCATATAAATTATAATGCGAAGTAGGTGTAAAATTTCCGATTACGACTCGGCAAGCAGCCACCATGCACCACTTACCACTTACCATCTCCACCACCCCACACTCCACCCACTAGGGTGGGTCACTCAGCCCTGCTGTGGCTACTTTAGCTTTGCAATGCCGTTGTCCATTGCAGAACGTCGTCGGTTGCAAGGACATGCACTGGACTCGAGCTCGAACTCGAACTCGAACTCCAACTGGAACTCGAGTTGGAGCTGGAGCTGGAGCTGGAGCTCGAAGCAGCGTTTTGCATTTGCAAAATTATGTGGCATGTGTGCGACGTTTCTCTTCTTCTTCTATGTTGCCCCCTCTCGCTCTCCCTCTCACTCTCTCTTTCTCTCTCCTTGCCTCTTGCATCTGTTCTATTGCAGTCGCTTTTGCCTTTTGTTGTTTGTATGTTGCTGTGGTCAACCGGATGGCAACAAGGATAATTAATGAAATTAATGCGCTTGGGCATGAGTTTTAAGTGCACGAAATATATTCGATAAATGTAAATTCTAAATTATGAGCCAAAAACCTGGCTAAAGGCACAGGTACAGTCACCATTCAGGCACATACCAGCTAATAGGGTGGTTTATGTATTTTAATGGCAATTAACTGCTGCTGCTAACATTATTTATAAGACTGAGACAAAGACTTTATTTAGCAGAGTGTTATCGACTGGCAAATACCCAGCACTGACTATCTTATCTAGAATTGTGAACGGAGTGTAATAAGTATGTTATACCTTCCCAAGCGCTTAACTAATTATTTATACTTATGCTGACAAACTCTTGATGTTTTGTTATGTTCTTGCAGGCAGCGCACACAATGCGAGCGGGTCAGTGACATGGCCGAGGGCTGCGAGGACTCTGCCGGCGCCACTGAATCCACCACGTCACAGTACAAGCTAGACAAGATGCTGGGTACGGTGTTGCCTTGTGAGGCGGCTATTGTCGCCACGCCTGGCAGCAGCAGCAGCAGCAACAGCAGCAGCAACAACAACAACGGCAGCAGCAGCAACATTGTGAAGCGGGAGTTTTGCGATGGCAACATTATGCCCGGTGCTAGTGTCAATAACAACAACAGCACCACCAGCAACAATAATAATAACAACAACAATACCAAATTGCAAGCATTGATATGCGCTGGCAGCAACAGCAATAACAACAGCAACAACAGCAACAGCAACAACAACAACAGCAGCAACATTAATAACAACAGTAGCAATAACAATAACAACAACAACAATGCCAACAACAACAGCAGCAGCAGCTCATCATCCTCCTCGTCGTCGTGCTCATCCACATCGTCAAGCTCATCAGCTAGCACCCTGACCAGTTGCACCACCGCGGCCATAGTGCCCTCCAATTGCTCCACAAATGCCAACAAATCGCCCATTTCGCCCTTCTCCCAAAGCGGGACCATTGGCATCGGCATCGGCATCGGTGTCGCCCTCGCCCTTGCCAGCCCCATGCGCGATGTCAGTCCACTGCCCAGTCGCTGCTCCCCGGCAGCTGTCGCTGCACAGTCACCATGTGAAGGTGCCACGCCCGCATCGCCGCCGTCTGTCTCCTCCAACAGTTCGTCGCATGTGCTGGCGCTCAACATCAAAACCGAGTCGGTGAGTCGCTAAATGAAATCAATTCTCATTAAAAAAAAATATAAATCTGAGCAACTGCTTGAGATCTTTGGGTCCAATTGGAGAGTTCAAGTGGTCAGAGCAGGCAGTGAAAATCATAGAGCGAGTAGTATCTATTATATTAGTATATATATCATTCAAATTATTAATTCCTTAAATTTGTGTTATATATTAATTAAGTTCTATTAAATGATTCTCAGTCATTTTAACACTTTTCATAGAGTCATATAACTGTCTCTTCTTGTTAAAACAGAATAATTTGTATATCTTTCAGAAAGATTACTGAATACAGCATAAATTGGGCATTTCATTGCTTTAATAGGTACAAAATTCATGCGATAGTCACGCGGGTACTAAACTGTTCACGTGTACATCTCTAGCTGATTTCTTAAATTGGTTTGCTTTTAATTAGCATGCTAACGCTGCGGCGTTCATTAATTAGTTGCGGCACCGTCTGGCTAATCATTTAGCTAATCTCAGTAAGCTTGCCACAGTGTCGCTTATGGTGCCTGCAACTGCGGCGGCCAAGCATCAAGGGCAAATTTGGCGTCAAACATTTAATGTCACAACATTTTATAGAGCAGCCGCAGGCCTCAGTCATGTCGTGCTCAAAAAAAAGGAGAAAAAAAGACCTGAAAAAAAAAAACTAAATAAAACAACAATTGCGGCAGCACTCGGTCAAATATTTGTCCCAATTTTAATGACCATAAAAACTCAGCACCACAAAAAGTCTAAAGAAACAAAAACGAACAAAAAATGAGTTCATAAAAAACCAGTCGAAAAGTTACAGTCGAGGTGCTCGACAGTATAAGACCCGGTATTCATATCTATGCCGTTATATACAACTTATTATTACAATAAGTATTAATATAATAATACAAAGATTATTAATGGCAAGCGTGATATGTTAATTTGAGGGCAATGCTTTTCCACTCGAAAAGAATTGTCTAAGCAGCATTCATATTTTCATGTAAAATATAAAAAGAAGAGATTATTCACCACTTCATCACATCAAATATTTTGTAATAAGCAAGACAAATCGACCAAGACTCGAACTCAGGATCTCCTGAATGCTGTGCTAACGCTCTAGCACCTGCGCCATTGCAACTGACGTCAAAGCCTGACAAATGCATAACATATTCTCGCATTCCTCTCATTGTCCGTTTTGCAAGTTTCTATTGCTTCAATGATTCTCTCTGAATATCGATCACTTTTAGAAAAGAGGGGGAATAGAGAGCGGCGGTAACTGAGAGAGAAATGCCGTTACTTTTTTTGCATTGCTGCATATGCGTGTACATGCATACATATATTTGAAATCAAATTTCTAACAAAACTTTGTTATTTCTTCTTCTTATGACATATTGGCAAAATTAATAACATATATATAAATAAAATAATAGTAAAAAGTTAATTTTTATAAATATATAAAAAAAAAGTGAAATAAAAAATGGTCAGCACCGAGACTTGAACTCGGGTACTCGCACAGAATGTCTTGTTTTTGTTGTTGTTACATTTAATGCAATTAATTGTCGCTAAAGCTGCCATGAGCTTGTGGTAATTAGATATCTTATTAACTGCTTTGTTTATGGTCCGATCTTCATGCAATTTTCACAAAATGTCCAGACATGAGCACACATTATGTGTGCCAAATCTGAAGTATGTAGCTATATATGGAGTCTAGTTATACGTTTTATTCGATTTGCGTGGGCGGAAGGGGGGCGTGGCAAAATTCTAAAACAAACTTGATCTGCGTGCACATTATAGGAGTGTTGTCACCAAATTTGGTAGCTCTAGCTCTTATAGTCTCTGAGATCTAGGTGTTCATACGGACAGACAGACGGACAGACGGACAGACGGACAGACGGACATGGCTATATCGTCTCGGCTATTGATGCTGATCAAGAATATATATACTTTATAGGGTCGGAGATGCTTCCTTCTGCCTGTTACATACATAGCACAAATACATAAGCCCCTGTACCCTTTGGGTACCGGGTCTAAAAATTGTGCAATTGTCAGCAATAAATAAAAATTTCACATGTCCTCGTTGGCTTGGACTCGCATTGGGTTCGCTTCGGTTGTCGCTTGGGCTCTTGGGTTCGATTTGTGCCTGCTGGCGCATTGTGAACCAAACAACAAATAACAACAACAAAAACAACAACAACAATGATCAGTTGCCAGCCGAATCGGTTCGATCAGTTGTTATGGTCTCCGTTTTCAAGTTTATTATTGTTTAATTTTTCGTCTAAGACGATTGTTGTCGTTTCTCGCAAAATTGCCTAAATTATGGGGCAAAACAAAGGGCTGCGTCTGTAGACAAGGCAAATAATGACGTTGGAAATGAATATACTTGAAATTTCAACGGGTTTTTGTGTTAATGAAGTCTAAAGGGAATGCAACAAGTCACTTCTGAGAATGTTTCTTCAATCAGTATAGTTATTGTATAGTTTATACTACAAATCAGCTTTCAATTTAAATTTTGTATTATTGCTAATATTGGAACAGAAATAAAATGTTGTATTTAATAATTTATAATCTGTTAAAATAGTTAAAACATTTTCATTTCATCTTCCCCTCGCTAAAAACTTTAAATCGATTGAAGCAATTTAATAAGTTGTTTAAGTGCAGAGTAACATGCTCTGTCAGTTAGTTATATTATCATTAGTTAAGTTTAAGCATTAATTTGAACAATTCGATCATTGCGCATTCCACATTCGATAAAACTAAAAACTGTATTCGATATCTTTGACCGCATTTTGGCTTTGGACGCTTTGTCTCTGTCCGATCCACATGCACTCTTAAGACACAATCAGCTCACACGACACGCACATACATCGAATGACACCCCCTACCCACCCCCCCGGATCGATGGCAACTGCCGCGTCCCCCTTCTCGATGCTAACATAGAGCGTTGGGCAAATCATGCAACTAAAATGCGACTTGTAATGCTCAAAAAGCCAAACAAAATGTTGTAAAAAGCAATTAATAAAAATAAAGCAATCAAAAAAGTGCATAAAATTTATGTGCATGCAGTCAAATGAGTAATCGCCTGGGCCAACACACACACACAGCAAGCAACAACAATAAGTGCAACAATAATAAACTCACAACATTTATTGAAAATTAAGCAAAAAAAAAGACAGAGACGACAACAGCAACGCATAAGGCAAATAATAAGCGCAAAATAATCAGTACACATACACATATTAACAAGCACACACACACACATACACACAAATGTTGAGTCGAAAAATAAAAGAAATAAATTTATATTGGTGACTGCAAACAAGAAAATCCAGGTGCAATAAACATCGTATCAAAGGCCACAGAACGAAAAGACAATCAGAGGCAAGCAGCACAACAACGAATTATTGATACACTTACAAGGATCAGCAGAGATAAAAACACATTCGTCAAACTAAAAACTGACAAAGAATTAAAATTATTTATAGTAATAATATAGTTGTATACAATTTCAGTTCAATATTTTATATAGACATAAATTATTTATCATAAATCAGCGATCATAATGAGTATAAAAATTATAAATACAAAAATATCTACAAAATATTTAAAAGGAGATACAAGTTAAGAATGACATACTTTCTTATTTAATTTAATTTAATTATGTTCAATAACAATTTATTTCTCTGTATATCTGCAGAGATTACACAAAGTATCTCAGAATAGATTCAATCCTTCAGATTTAGTTGCCAACCAAACAAACAAGTTGCATAGACCTCAACTTAGAGTATACATAGCTAAGCAGCTTTACAATGGCCAATTGAGACAAGAGCTAAGCGAGGGGAGCCGCTGATGGTTGCTGTTCACAATATATTACAGCTAATTATGATCGGAGCAGTGTCCAACTGCCCATTGGCTACGCAATTTGACGGCTTTGGCAACGGGGCGGCAATTTCAATGCTGTTTTTAGGCCAAGGCGACAGCCCGCTGTGTGACTCATAGAGACAACAGGCAGCGTCTAATGAGCCTGGTCAGCTGCAGGCTTGGCCCGGATCTGGACTCGGACTCCGATCCGACCCGTCGCCAATACCAACACCAGTCCCTCTATACTCTCCGTTGTGGTGAAAGCACAGTGCGCATATGTACTCTAATTTAAAATCTAAAGTCGCTAATTACAAGTAGAGGCTACAGTATTCATACACACAAACACTCAAAGTTTTACTCGAGTTTACAGCGCACATGTTGCGCATGTGCAATGAGGCTGCCTGTTGTATGTGAGTGTGTGTGTGTGTGTGTGTGTGTGTGTGTGTGTGTGTGAGAGTATGCGTCGTTGCGGTGGCTTCCACGTCTGACAGGCTGTAGCTACGTGCGTGCCAAGCGGATTTGATGTGCCTCCTCTGCTGGGTGGGTGTGTGCATGTGTATGTGAATATTCGCATTCACATCTGTAACGTCATCATCATGATGATCAGCAAACAGCAATAGCAATAGCAACAGCAACAGCAACAGCAACAGGCTGCTAACTGCCAACCGGTTTCTGCATTTATTTTAAATGTTGCAAATATTTAAAGCGGGATTATCCGCGACTGAAGCGGTGGCCTGGCCTCGTTCTGGGCCTTCTCGTTCTGTAGGCCCACTTTGCAAGCTCCCTCTCTCTCTCGCTCCCTCTCTCTCTCTCTGTCACACTCTCTTTGCCGCTTTCTGTCTCTTTGTTGAGTTTGCAAGCCGCAGCTGCGTGGCATGTAAATCGTTTGTAATTAGTTAAAAGTCTCGACGCGTCAACGTTTAAAAGGAGCAGACAATAATTGCTTATTAAAAAGAATGTCTTCTGCAACAATTTTTATGACTGCCGAAGACAGAGCGAAAATTGACTGCAAATTAGGTGAACGGCGCAATCGAGAAATCAAATTGGCAATAACATCAATTTTGGTCTAAGACAAACTGCAGTCAGCCACATAAGTATAGCTATGAAGTGTTTATATAAATTATGCTAAAATGTTTGTTGTATGCAATATATTTTAGTAATTTGTAGTATAAAATTAGAAGAGAAAGAGCAGCGTTGTGATTTGATTAAAAATGAATATAAATGTTATTATTGCATTTAGTTTAATATTGAAATAATTATACATAAAATGCAGATACTTTCTGAGTTAAGCTGAGATTTAATGAGAAATGAATTAGAATATTTGTTAAATAATAAACTATACTTAAGCACAGCAGAAGCAAGCTATGTTTAGAAAAGGATTAGATAAATATATTAATGTAATTATGTACTCAAGTGACTCTCAACATTTTTAATATAACTTTTATTTCATTATACATATGTTAAAGAAGAAAATTCAAATGCAATATAATTTAATGTCCGCATTTATTTTCAATTAGCTCAATACATTCCATTGACTCCGTGTGCCCCTCGTTGCCTTAAACATTAATTAATCCTCCTCCCGATATTAATATATTTGATGTTTCCCCTGCTCTTCGACTGCCTTGGCGGCTATTCGGCTTATGTTTTGGATTCGACACGCCTTCACATCGTCGCTTTCACATAGCCTGACATTTGACAGGCTCTTCGGTTGCCCCCCTCAAAAAACCCAGTATTTATGTGGATAATATCCCGTATCCCGGTGTCTCAAGTGTAAGATGGAGCGTAAGTTGGAGCCAAAACAAGACCCAAATACCATGCGGACAATTTGTGGCTTTGCTGTTTTTGCTGCTTTTGCTGTTGTTGTATTAATTCAAAATTAATTGCAAATAAATTACAAAGCAATTTGTGTGTCGGGCGGTTGTTGTTTTTGCTGTTGTTGCTGTTGTTTGAGGCGGCATTGTAGCGGTTGCTGCGTGTTTTGCTGCTGCTTTTGTTGTTGTTATTGTTGTTATTGCGGTTACCCCGTCAGCTGCATGCAACTTGAAATTGGCAGTGCATTTAATTATAAATTAATTATAATGCAAGTTGTACTTATGCACGTCCACGTAATGCCAATAATCATCAGGCGCTGCATTTAGGGGCAATATTATATGCCAAGTTGATTTTGACGTTGAGCTCATTTTTCATATTACCTCCCCCTCTATCTCTCCACTCCCCTCCCCTGCTTCGTCAGCACTTGGCACTTGGCGTTGCCTTGACTTGCCTTAATTTCATTTTATTTACGCAAAAAAAAACCAGCAACAACAACTAGAAATGGCAAATTGCCTTCGTCTTAATTATGGTGGTATTAAAAAATTATTAACAATGTTGCTGACGTTGTCGACATTTTTGCAGCACTTGATGTGGTTGTTGTTGTTTTTGCTTTAAATGCGATATGCGTGATATTAAGCGTCAATTGCAGCCGGAGATCAGACCAGGCGTGTGAAAAGCGCCAGCTGTTGACCGGTAGTGGAAGCACACAAAAAATAAAGTAATGTGATAACTCACTCGAAATGATTATTTATATATATATATATATTCAATTCTAGGCTGAGCAAGCAATTAATTATTTGATTATTGAATAGAATTCGCTAAGCTTTATTTATTTAATGAATCTTTTCTATGGCCATTCATAAATCAATTCGTTTGCCATTTGAGTGTAAGTACACGAATGACCTTTGATAGTTTTGCCACTTAAATGCAGCTCAGTTGCATGAGCCTCCTTATTGAATGCCAACAATCCCACACATGCATAATGGAGTGACCTCTTCCTTGAAGCCAATGCAGTAAGTGGCTTACTGAAAGTGTGAGAGAGATGGAGACTCAGAGGGATAAGAGAAAAGACAGGGGGAGAATTTAATAATCGAGTGGCGACTAAGAGTCTTTTATTTGTACTTAATAAAACATTAAGCTCCAGAAAAATAATAATAAAAGACTCCTCGATTAAGCAGACGCGGTAAACAACAATAGTTTGGAGTCCTATGTTTATTTGCTCGTTGGCCATATGGGACTGCGACTAGGAGCTGAGACAGAAACTAAAGCTGGACTGTGCAATGAGCGTGCGCATTAAAATAAATTTAATATTGCCGCATGAAGCCGGTTGCAAGTTGCGAGTTGCCAGTTGCCAGTTGAGAGTTGCAAGCTTGAGAGTTGCGCATGCGCCACGTTTTGAGCCTGAACTTGGCCGGGTCTCTCATAATTTGCAACCGAATGGCAGAGTGGCAGTGTGGTAGAGTGGCAGAGTGGCAGAGTGCCACGGCGACGATGTTGGTTCAACTTTGCTACACTCAATTAAATGCCCCTCTGTATCCGTATGCTTATGCTTGTGTTTGTGTTTGTATTTGTGTGCCAGCAATAGTTAAAGCCAAAAATAGCATTTAAACTCATTAATTTAACGCGTGATTATGACCATGTTTGAACGAGTACGAGTACCCGTTGCAGTTGTTGTTGTTGTTGTTGTTGCTAGTTGCTGCTGCTGTTGGCTATTTGGATGGTTCGTTGCTGGGTTAGTTGGTTCGTTGGTTGTTTGGCGGGCTGCTCTGCTCTGCTCTGTTCCTCTGTATGAAAAACGTTGCCAAAAGGCATAATATTTGTTGTTTTTTTTATTGTTGCTGTAGCAGTTCCTTTTGTTGTTGTTGTTGCTGCTGTAGCTGTCGCAGTTGTTTTTGGCATTTATTTTGCGGTTCTTTGAGCTGCCTCTGCGGCCTCTGGAGTCGTACGTGGCACCACTTCGGCCATCGCATTGATGTTTTATGCATCAGCGGGACAATTTGGTCAGCTTGTTGCATTACACTGTGCGATAATTATCAAGAACAACAACTTGTGAATTAATATTAGAAAATTCTATTATATTATATTATATTATTGTATAACTTCACTTTACTCACTTGGATCTTTGCTTGAAAAGCTCCAGCTAAACATATTTACTTTGAGGTAGATTTTTTAAGTTTTTTTTTAAATTATTTGTATATGATTTGTTACCGATTTCTTCGAGTGTTTTTTTGTCGGCGTCACAAATTAAATGCACATTTGGTTTGGCTTAAGGAAAAACCCACAAGCGGCGACTAAGCATAAAAAAAAGATGCCACAATTGCGATAATTTTTCTATTTGTTAGCGCTGCGTTTGTGGCCCCAAAAGAAATTGGCCATGAGCGCAACGTACCAGGTTTTAAGCCAGCATTAATATTTTATGTGATTATTCGAGGCCAATGAGGGGACAGAGGGCAGAAGCCCAGTTGTTTATTCAAGCCAGCCATGCAACAGACCCAGCGGAGCTGCAGTTGTACGAGAGTAAGAGAGAGTAAGAGTAAGAAAGAAAGATAGACTCCAAGCTGCAGTTGTAGTTGAAGTTGCAAGTTGCAAGTTGAAACTCGAACACAAACTCAAACTCCAACTGAAACTCGATAATTGCAATAAAGGCGCATTCTTTGGCTATTTAGCCAAAGGCGCTAATTCGTTTATTATGAGCTGGCCAACTGGCTAGGCTCTAGGAGCCGTTTTCCATTCGCAGATCCATTCGCAGATGGCGTACTAAATTCGTAAAGAAAATGCATAATTTTTCCACTATTTATTTTGCATTTTCGCCTGGGTGTGGCCCCATCCAAGGAAATGCACAAACAATGGCCAAAACGAATAATGAATAACGAATAACGAATAAAATGCAGCTTTTGTTTGTTTAATGCCTGCAGATTGCAGGCGTAAAAGAGAAATGAGCAATACAAGCCCAAAGAAAACCACGAACTGCTTGCTGAGTGAATATAAATTATATAATTCTAATAAATAAGATAATTTCCCCAGATAATTTCAGGTCTAAACTATATACATATGCCGCATAACTATTAATGCTTCTCTTTGATACTATTAATTGGATTTATGCATCCACTAAATATGAACCCAAATTCAGATTCTAACTTGACTTTATATAAGAAATTCGGAGCTGGGATAACATATTTAAGATTCCATTTTATCAATTGATACACGAATTATTTGATGTGTACTCTTCAAAGAGAATGCTAAACTACATTGAACACTAAGTATCATGTGGAGTATTTCTTTGTGCTGCTGCATGGATCCCTTTAAAGCTCAACCCCTGGACACCTTGTGGCAGACATCTGTCAGTTGTCACTGCTGTCGTTGCTGTCGTGGCTGCTGCTGTTGTACTGTGCAACTAATTAAAACATACAATACCCAAATTAATTACTAAAACAGGTTAACTTGTGCGCAATAATAGTCATCTATCCACTCAGTTGGCTAGGTCAACAGCGGCCACAACCTGGCGTCGTCGATGCGGCTGCCAATGAACCTCAACCGACAATCTAGTCCTCATTCTCATCCCAATTCACCATCCTCATTGACATCGTCATCTAGCTTCAGCTTGTGCTGCCTCTTTCTCTCTCTCTACCTCTCTGTGGCGCCAACCAAATTTGTTTGAATAATTATTGCAGTCAACTGTTGTGGGTTGTCCCAGGGTTCTGGATTCGTTTCGCGACGAACTCTGGCCACACACACGAGTAGTTCGCAGCACGTCAATTGTTTTATTAGTTCGTACAATGCCGTTGAGCGGAAGGGGGACAATGCGGCGTATGTGCAACGCTTCAGCGTCATGTGTCTTCTATTCAAATATTCTGCTGTATATTCTACTATATATTGTATGTGATGTAGGTATGTAAATGTAGTATTTGTATATGTATATGTATATGTATATTCACTAATAACTATTTTACCTTAGCGACATGTGTCGACCCAAAAGCCATCAAGCCAACAAAATTTTTCAGTTATCCTTGGGCAAAAAGTGAGCTTCGCTGTTTTGGCTTGTTTACTTCACTCTGACACTGCGCATATGTCAGCTGCGGCACTCATAATTTATTGAAGCACATAAATTTCACTTAATTGGCATTGGCAAATAATAAAATGGCAGCAACAACACCAACACCAGCAACAATGATGTTACTCACAAAATATTGGAAAGTCGCTGCTCTCATATGCACATTACTCGCAATTAGACCGAACCACTAATTACTTTGTGTTCGACATGCATACAGTGAACTCTCACACTCATAAACTATTTTTCTAAACTAGTTGCATTCTTTTTCTTAACAATTATAACATTTGATTACATTCCACAGATAATTACGATTAAATAGTTTTCAAATGCAAATTCCAGCTAGCTTAATTTAGATTCGCCTGCAGCCTAATTTTATAGGACTGTAAGGATAGCTTTTAGAAGATCATTAATTCACTCTGCATATAAATATTACAATAGGCTTAATAAGCTTAACATAGATTAATCTTCAAGAAGCCTCGGAAGCTCCAATCCCGAATTACTAAAAGATGCCTGAAACTTAGATTAGTTGTTTATAAGAAACTAAGAAACTGTGATACTATCAAATTGCTCAACTGTACCCCCCACCATCGTCGTAATTGGCGATATAATTAGTGACTCTCCATCCGCAAGATAATTCAACTAGTGACTAGCTGCAAGTGGAGCTGGTTACAAGAGTTGTTTGCCCGCGGTCATCTAAACATATTTCAAAGCTTGGCTAAATACATTTTTAATTATGATTTTACGTAAATAATTATGACCTAAGTAACAACAAAACGAGTTGCCAGTTGCCGTTAGTGAGTGGTGTGTGTGAGGTGTGTGTGTGTGTGTGTGTGTGTGCCTACAACGTGGGGCTGCAACAACTGGATGTGGCTATATCCTACGATACCCAACGGAGTCGAATGCTTTAAATTAATAATTACGGAGAAAAGGCGCAGGCGACTTTCAGGCGCGTCGCCGGTTTGCATGTGCTTGCAAAATGCGAGTGAAAATATAATTAATGCACTTAATGTATAATTATTTCAATTAAACGATACGTATTGCTGTCCCGAGTCCAAGTTAGTGTCCAACTCAGTATTAGTCTCTCCGATTCCGTCTCCGTCTCCGTCTCGAGCAGCGGGTCCTGTTTCGTTCCGTTTCATTCCGTTTAATTGCCCATCTACAAGCTGGGGGGTTGCCGGCAAATTAAGGTCGGCCTAATTGGCTTGGACTGAGCTTATTGCTACTCCTCGCTGGCGATCATCGATAGAGTGACCGCATATGGACTACACTGCCAGTGCAAGAGCAGCCACCACATCAATCAGCCAGATCGGCTAAATGGTATGCCGGGCAATGGGCAACCGGTTTTTTGGCTGGCCAACAATTTGACTTAATTATAAAATGTCGTGCGGCTGTCATTACAATAAATTTTATTTAGTCAACGTTGTAAATTGCCAACAAAACCAAAACCAAATGCCATTGATGTTGAGGCAAAACTCATTTGGGGGCTGCCCCTAATCGCGACATATAAATTAATGTGGACGCACAATCGCCCATATTCTGTTGCCAAGCACTTAGCACTGCAAGCGAGGTGTGAATGCAATTGCCTTAAAAGTTAATAAGCGATGTTAGGGCTAAAGGAGAGGGGAATATTATTGAGTTAAGGTATTACTCTAATTATAATGTAAGTAAACTCTATGTAATTACTTTAATTATATATCCGTCTTGTACTCTGCATGTATTATCTTCATTTGAACTAATAGACAGCATAGTTGATCACGTTGCCATCTCTAAGGCAGCTTGGCAACATGTTTACGCATGTGTTGGCAACATGTTTAGCGCAACATTAATTGTTGCTTGGCATGGCAGCTGTGGCAGCTTATTCTCCTTTTTTGCCTACAATTATTGTGCGATTAGAAAGTTTTGCCGCTTGCCGCATGCCGCATATTGATATACAAATGCCGCCTAATATTTCTACATATTTTTGCATGTTGCAAGAAGCTTGTGGAAATGATGTCGAGTCCGCTTTCAAAGTGGGTTAATGGCATATTTATTTATTACTGCCATTTGCCGCGACTTTGCCACTTTCAAAGCGTGTTGCACTCACGTGCTTAGTTCTGCCCATTTCCTACTTATTACTCTCCTACGCGCTCTCTCTCTCTCTCTCTCTCCGTCTCTCTCTCTCTTTCTCTTTCTCTCTCGTCACAACTCAATATTGTAGCAGGCGCTCAGCAAAGAACAGGCAGGCATCACATAATAGAGACTGGAAGTCAACACTCACACTCACACAATAACAGGCAGCACACATACACAGAGCAAACTTGGGAGATTTCTTAGCAGCCAAGAAAATTGTAGAAGATGTTTGTATGTGTCTATGTTTGTGTGTGTGCGTAAGTATCACATGTGAAGGAACAGTGGTTGCGATTGTTGACTTCCACATTTAAAAGCAAATAAGTTGATTTAATTAAATGAATAAAAATATTATAAATATTATAATATTTATTTGTATTGAATATTATTTGTTTATTATTTAATTACATCTAATTTTATTATTTTGTTTATTATATTTATTTTAATTATTCATTTTCTTGAATAAGCTATTATAAAAATTAGTTAAGACAAATTAACTATATTTGATTAATTTAATATAAATAAAATAAAAATATACTATTGCCAGCATACTATTATTATTATTATTTTGATTCATTGATTCATAAAACAAAAGTAAATTTAAAATATTCTTTTGCTTTGCAACTCCTAATTTAAATTTATTTATTTAAATATTATTCATTTATTATGATTTTTTTGATAGCTTTGTTTGTAGCTTTACAGGCATATAAAAATATTTTAAATATTTTCTTTATATATTTGAAATACACATTTACTTGTATTAACTATTTCATTCAAATTATATATGCATTTATATAAATTAGTTAAGGCAGCGCTGTCAGTATTTCTGCATAAATTAAAAATGGCAAAAATGCACATTTGAAAATTACATGCTTGTTGGCCAACTTGTGAATCATTCGCACACATTCTCTGTTTTCGGCCAATGCAGGGAATAGAAAGAGAAAGAGGTAGACTGAGTACTCGTACTCGTACTCTTTCGCTCTGGCCTGGCGAGCGTTCAATTTGATTATGTTATGTCCGGCAGCTATTTTAGATTTGATTTTCACACACATTTTGTGTTATATTTCGCTCTTTGCTGCACTCTCTGTCGCCTCGAGTATTTTTCATATTTTAATTTAAATTAGTGAGGGAGACAGAGAGAGGGAGAGGACAACGCTCACACTTAGTCAGAGAGCTACTCTCTGACAGACAACGCTGTCATAACTCATTCAGACTCATGCTCATCCTCATTCTCACTCTCATCAGTCAGTGAGACTGAGACACATTCTCCGCTTAACGCGCTGATGTATGCTAATGAGCCGCATTGTGCCTGGTCCTGGCAAGGATCCCGGTAGTCGACTCACTAACTGGGAGGGTGGGTGGGGGGGGGGGGGGTCCCGTCCATAAATATGCATAATGCAATTAACAACCAAATGTAATTGCAAACACAAAAAATAGAAAAAAAAGAGAAGAAAGGAAATGAAGTGTAGGAACACAACCAGCCACCCGCCTGACAGTGACAGTGAGTGCAACAGTGACTGCAACTCGTCAGCTGTCAGATGGCGCCAGCAGCTTGGACTGTCTGAGTCTATGGAAATTGTTGGCTTTTGCATGTGGTAGACAACTTTCCAGGCTCTTAACCTGTTCCTGTGCACATTTTAATTAGGCTATTGAACAATTTTAGAACGCATGTTAGCTGCCTTTGGAGCTTTGCTTTGCTGCCCCCGCCACACACCTGTAAACCAGTTTCAGATTCAGAGTTCCACAATTCCATTTTAGCCATTTGGCCACTTGGCTCTTAGTTCCGTCTCAAATCGCTGCGAATCTGTGCCAAATTTCGCATAAAAAAGCGGCAACAATTCACAGCCAAAAAAAAAAAAATAAATAAATAAAATAAACAACGCAAATAACCGTTGCGTTGCTTAGCCTGGCCAACAATTTGAGACTTCAGTTAGGGGGCTCTGTCAGCATCGCCGTTGTCTCAGTCACAGTCTCAGTCTCCGTCTCAGTCTTCGTCTCAGACACAGTCTCAGTGTGAGAGTCTCAGTTCCCTGTCTTTGTCCCTGTCTCCGTCTGTCTGCAAGCCTTTTTGGTGACTTTGGCTGATTGGGCGCGCGTTTAGTCTTGTTTTGCATTTCTTTGCCAGAGTTTTGTCTCATGGCTGCGTAATAAAATGCATTTTAATTTGGCTAAATGTTCAATTAAATCTAAACATGCGCAGTTTGTTGTTCGCATTGCTGTTCACTGTCAACTGCATTGACTAGCTCACAATGGATCAATATAAAGAAAGGCAGCAATATGCCGTAAGCAACAAGGATCCCATTTGAATCGTATATATTTATATATATAGAGTATACTATATACATTTCCATATTCAATTTTTATATTTCAACAATCTATCTAACTATCTGTGACTATTTAAACTGACACGTATTACGTTTCCCCCTTGGAAACGACAAATGTCTAAAATTAAGTGAACAAATATCTAAATCAATTGTGGTTTTCGTTAGCATACCAACAACAAATTAATAAGGCGACTTTTGATAACATTTGGGATCAACTGGTGGTAATGGCTGGTACCTCATTTCTTGCCACAATATGTGCGGAGCGCCTGACCAAGTTTCTCACTCGTTACTCCAAGACCTCCTATGGCCAGTTACGTAGCAACGTTTCCGTTGTTTCTGTTAAAACAAACATGTCATCGCCACCCAATCCGGCCCCCCAGGTGACCATTGAGCGCAAGTACTCACTGTGGCATCCGACCGACAAGCACAAGTTTCTGGAAAGCATCTATGGCTCGAAATTGGAGCCGGGGCTCCAACCAGAAGGCACCAGACCTCTGGAAACGAAACTCTTAGCAGGTCTCTGGCGAAGAACTCTACTAAGACAGCCTGGCACGTATCTGAGACCCCACCAAATGCCGATCCATGATCGATCTGGATTGATAGTTGGCTATCATCAGGCTTATAATCAGGCCTTCACTCAAAATTCAAATATCTTGGCCAAATTTGCTTGCGCGGTTCACCAAAATCGGAATTATGTTTAAGCTTCTGAATTATCTATTATTTTCAATAATCTGTTCTGACGACAGTAGATAGTTTGGTGTGCCAGCAGCTGTGACCTTTTGACACCTCCGCCTTCAGTTTGCCATGAACAACAACAATGATGCTGTTGTTGTTGTTGCGGGCAAACTACAGTTGGTTGCGAATAAAGGTTGTTGCTGCTCTAAATATTCTCATCAAAATATAAGATTATTATTTTATTCCGTGTTGTTCTCTGTTCTCATCTACGTAATCTTAGCCTAATATAATATTCTACTGATTCAAATCAAACAGTTGGCCATGCTGCTAACTTCAGGTCACAACTTTTCGAATAGTATTAGGTTTCATAAAATTTGCTAGCCATATTTTCGGTTTTACCTTTTGGGAATGTAAACAAAATTAATAATTTATTGGTTCTATTGGTTAACTGGTTGAAATGGCGAAAGCGGTCAAGAATCTGGGTGGGGGAGTAAAATGCATTTTAGCAAGCAAACTACCTACAGTCTATCAGTCCAAGTCCGCCTTCCACAACACGAGTCAGTTGCATACTACGAAGACTCCCCAGGATACGTCGGACTGCCAGGAGAAGTTAATGAAATGCAATGAAGTTAATGCGCAGCTTACGGGGAATGCGAGTCTACCATCAGCTGAGACGTCCATGTGGGAATCACCGAAGAATATGAAGAAACCTCCATACTTGACATGGGACTATCCTCCCGAGTGTTGCCCCAAATGTGAAGACATCCGCTTCGATATCCTCTATTATCGGCCCTCGGATAAGTTCCGGAAATTCCAGCGCACATGGTGGGAATGCTGTCCGCGTATGGTGCCCAAGCGTGTTTGTTCCTACTGTGATGCCATTCCGCCAGAGATAACACGTCGGTGCCTACCCATCTGCCCACGCACCGCCTGCGTTCAAGACCATGAGAAGAAACGCTTCGAATGCCTCAACTCAAAGGCAATGGACTGTATGCGTGTGACCATGCCCTGTTGTCGATCGGCCCGAGTTCCGCCACATTGCGACATTGTTCGCAAACCGAAAATTTGCGACAAACCCAAATGTCCCTACCCGAGTTATTCTGAATGCCGGCAAAAGGAACCGGCTTTTATTCCAGAGCGTCCAGCTGAATGCCGCTGCCTGAACACCGTCTCCAGGTGCGAGACCTTCCGAGCCAGAGCAAAGCTCACCCACAAGGGTATGAAATTCTGCCCGTGCCCCAAATGCTAGCAAATCCTTATAAACTGTAGGGCTTATTCTGCAAACTGTTGCAGCATAAACAATATAGTTTAAAAGAATTTGTTTTTCGCAAATCCAGTCCATAGAAATCCAATGAATCCAATAAATAGTGCAGCAAAAACAATATAATTTCTTTTATTTGTAATTATTTATTATTAATAATCTGTAAAGTGCGACTAAAGTGTCAAATTTTCCATGCAAATTGGATATTTTAATAAGTTCTTAGTATTGAATAACTTAAAAAGAACACACAAGTAAACGAGCTTTATTCTTAAAATACTTCATTTAAGTATATTATTTTTGCTAGATTTAGGATGAATTGATAATTCGTACCTCCTTAGAAAGAACTTCTTCGAACTTCAGAAAAGTTTAATCAATTTTCTTTGCCTTAACTCTATACATCAAGGCCTGGCTTTTCACATTTTACATTACAGTCAGTTATTCTAAAAATTATTTCGAAATTTGTTGTTTGTTCGCTTTTGGTATTTAAAATTTTCGTTGTAAACCTAATACTCACTATCCCTGAGAATGTTCCATTTGCCAGGAATTAGTCCTTATGCACGTATTGTTTATCGTTATGCTCCGCCTTCATGGAAGCATGTGATGCGATATGCCTCTTCTAGACATTTATGGCCGGGCTCTGAGACATTTCTGAATAATCGAGGTATATCGCATTTTAATGAAGATGATAAAGTGGATCAGCTTGTACAAGATTTTCTTAATGAAACCCCGATTTTGGATGATAAATTAATCGGAAAAAACAGAAGCGTCAAAGATAGTGGTCTGAATTCTATGAACAACGAACAAAAGTTAAACTTTGATAGAGAAGACATTGACTGGATACAGGGCAAGGATAATTCAATACAAAAAGAATTGTGTGAAGAATTTAGTTACGATGAATTGGTTCAGGATCTGGAGAAATTGATGGCAGATAATGAAGCTCCAACTATCGATTCTTTCATTAATAATTGTTTCAACGAGATTACTGAATTGGAAAATTCGGCCAATCTTATTGTCAACGAGTCCTTAGATGAATTTGCTCTTGGCGAAGTTAAGAAAGTCATGGCTAATACAGGATTCACAGCGACGAATCTTGCACAGTCCAACGACAATTTAAATAACATTAATATCACCATGAGAGGTGCCTATAAAAATATCACATCAGAATTGAGTGAGATCGCCGCTGACGTTCTACATAAGAGGGAAAGTCTGTCGAATAAATCTGAGGGCGAAGGCTTGCATAATACAAAGGAACTACGTGATTTGAACCAACAGGAGGAAGATAAGCAGCTACTGTCGAATGAGTCCAATAGCATCTCCACATATAAACCCTTCCAAACCATTGAGGTGCCTGTAGAGACAACAAAAGCAGAAAAAACAGAAACGAAAGAGACACTAGATCACACAGAATACGATTTAACAACAAATGATTTGTCAGGGGATGAAGCAGCGCATCATAAGGAACTGCAGACAGTTCTGGATGACACAAAGTCAAGGATATTGATGCGTTATGCGCTTATGAAAGCCCTTTACGTCTTGGAATCTGGTGGTAGTCATTGTAAGGCTAGAATTTGTTTTAGGAGTCCTAAGAAAACCTAAGTTCACACTGAATTTAATGTCGCGTTATAAAGTCTGATTAAAGTTGCATTCATAAAAGATTGAATTTATAAAAAAAATTTATTGAAAACTAAATTTGTATTTGTTTCCCTGTTATGTGACCCCCATGCACAGCCGGTTGTAGTTTGCTCACAGCAAGGCAATTACTATTATGCTGTGATCAGACTACAACCGCGAGTGATAAAAGGGTAATGCTATTGCAAAAGATTTGAACACCAAGAAGCTCTAAGCAAATCAATCAATCAGAATTTTAAATAAAATCTCAATTGAAGTGTCTTCGTTTGTTACGGCCACGACGGCCGGTTAGTCCTGGTATTGCTTAACGATGCGGTCCACAATTATATGTCAATTAGGGATATGGTTTTGTTCCAAAGGGAATTTGGTTAGCTGCACATTGGCCTTATTTTAAAGTTCTTGCGATATTCAGACTCCATCAAGCACGCACAAATACTAGGAGGTAGACGGCTGCATTCCCGTTGACGTAGCTGTCGTTGGCATAATCTTGTCTCAGAGAAACTTTTGCTTGGAGTACGTAGTCTTATACATGGAATATGTTTTCGGGGTACTTTGCATTCTGGAGGACAGCGTCCTGGCTTGCAGCAGGGCCAAAATGTCTTCGTACATTTCTTTTCAAGGTTCGGCTCGACTTTTTTGCAAATGTTCTGCATTCTTGCGTAGTCAAATATACATGTTGGAGGACAAGCAGGCCTGACACGTCTCTGAACCTCCGGCGGATCAATTCCATCTAGGCAGCAGACCTTCCGCAAGCGTTGCTTTATGGGCGGGCATTCAATCCAGGTGCGTTGAAAGCATCTGTTCTTGTTCGACGGGTGATAGAACATTTCATCGAAGCGTGGCAACATTTCTGGACAATATGGCTGCTCGCGTGGCTTACATGGCGGTTCCCACATAGATCGGAATGGCGGCCGCTCCTTCTTCAATTTGCGAGCCTTCAACTCGACGCAAGGCCGATGTGCCAAGCGGGGTACGCAGCACGGCTCAATCACCATATTCGTATCCAATGGAACCCTAGATGACAGATAATCGCGAGCCACATCACATTGTTCTTCTATATAATAGCATTTTGGATTAACTGGCATGCATTGTGGATCCGGATGTTTGGGCAATTTGCAACTGTAAGTCCGTAATCCAATTGATCCAATGCGATTGCCGCAAACTCGACCAAACGGTAGCACCAATGAGCGCATTTTAAATAGGGAATAGCCGAATTATAATTTTATTTTAATTTTGGATTTTGATTAAGACACTAAATGCTAGGTCAGGCGAAAGTAAGAACAAGCTTTCCGGACTGTTGGGCATATGTTATTTCATTATGGTATGAAATACGGCTTATATCGATATATATATATAATCGATAAATAACTACTTCATTTGTTTACTATCGTCTCATCTACGACAATTAGCGTGATCGATTTTTGAATGGACAATAGCCAACAATTGCCTCCGTGCACTTCTTCATAGGTTCTGCTTTCTGTTGATATAATCTCCACAATTCACATAGATTAGGCTTCACTCTGCAGGCACATTCGCTGCGGCAGAATTTTGGTATGCCCTCCGTTTTGCATTCGGAAAAGCTCGGAAATGGCGCCTTTACCTTTTCACAATTTTTGGGTATTTTAACTAAGCGGCATTTCATCTTCTTCTCTTGTCCCATACGAGTGTAAAACTTGCATATTTGATCCATTTGGAATGCATAAACTTCCTGCACACTCTTTTCCGGAAGTTGTGGTGGCCTTGGTCTTCGCTCAATAGGACAATGATACTCCTTATCAAAGCAACAGACTTGCCGCGGCCTTAACCAAATCCGCGGACATTCACCCCAAGTTCGTTGGAATCGACGAGTCTTATCCGATGGTTGGTAATAGCATAGATCGTGCTTAAATAAGTCACACTTTTCAACTTGCTTTGACCTCATTAAGATCTCCATCAATTGCTTGGGATATGCTCTGGCCAGCACAGATTCCTCATCCACTCTCAATTTACATCGATTTTCCAGTGGTCGCAAGCGTCCACAGCTCGTTTTCCATACGCAACCCGTTTGCATTTTACAGCATTCACCAGAACTGGCATCATATGTGCCCCAATGATAGCCACAACGTGGATAAAACCATGGTGCCAAGTACTTTAGATGTGGTCTCACCCGCCATTTAAAGAGCATTATTAATTTAAGAGATAAACTGTAATTTTTCCAAAAGGGCCGAAAGGGAAATGACAGGAAATCCAAATACCTACGGGTTGCCGACGACTAACCAACCTCACATGTTGCTTCAGTGCCAGCTGTATATTATTGTAATTCTCATGTGCTTATCTTTGGACAGTAGAATCCACTAACAAATAGCTGCCCATGAAGCTGGGCAGGGTTTCTAAAACTTCTACATTTGCCGGATCTAGGACAGATCTAAGAACCGTATACGAGAGTATATATAATACGTATATATATATATATATATATAGATTACTAATGAAAAGCTTTAAGTGACACAGTAATAAACCTCGAGTACAAATCCCAATAATTTGCTTTCGTCAAGTCATATGGTTTTCAATTTTATTTTATGCAATAAGATAAATGTTTTCAAAATACATTATAAATTCGTTTGGTTATCTTAAGATTTCCTATTACGGAAATACTCCCATACTTGACACATCATTGGCGTCTTTAAGCAATTGCATTCAACGGGAGGTGCGTCCGGTAGGGGATCCATAAGACACTCGGAGAACGCCGGATATTTTGTCATACGCTTGCGGCAAGCGGAGGGCTTTCGACCACCCTTCTTGCAAGACGGAGGAAACTTGCCAGGCTTGCAGAAAGGCATTGCCACACGGGGACACGCAGCTCGTTTCGGTTTTGATTTACATTGTGCTAGGCCCAAGTCCGGAGCGCCCTTGGTGGCCATATCCGTTGAGCCGCCGGTTGGACTCATCATTGGCTTGAACTTGCGACGCCTATGCATTACCGGCATGCACATGCATTGCATTTTGATTTTGCGTCGCTTCACAACACACTTGATCCAGGTACGCGGATACTTGCGCCTCAGCTTATCGGATGGCCTATAGTGGGTCAAGTCAGCACGTGGAACATCCCACGCACATGGGTCGCTTAGACATTTCTTCTTCGCATCAATAAATGATTCCAGTAAAAACTCGGGATCGGTTCGACATTTATATTCTGTGCGCCGCAGAGATTGCCAGCAGGGATCCTTCTGCCTAAAGGGATCTGGCTTCTCCAAGGGTTTCAAGTCCTGACGCGCCGAAGGCATCTGATAGGATTCGGCGCAATCCTCACAAGATTCTGCACCATATAGCGTATCCATGCAGCGCTTGTGATGCACAACTTTCGATTGGCCAGTGACTGCTAGAATCCCTGAATGCTGTGGATGATGATACAGCTGCTTCATTGCCAGAGATAGATGAGAAATGTTCTTTTTCAAGGACTGCATCATCAGACTTTTCGCAGTTTTCAAAAAAGGAAAAAAAAAACAATTTATATTAATAAAAAAATTTTGAGAGCCACAGAAAAAAAGGTTTTTTTTATTAATTTAAAAACTTTTCTTTTGATTAATTTTCATATTGTCTGCCGAAATGATACGAATCCCACAAAGCTCAGTTAAAAACTAAATAGAACGAACAGAAGCGAGTTGCTTATAACATGAATGAGGTCAAACAAAAAGTCAAGGCCTATGTGACCTGAAAGTTTTTAATTATTATTATTACATTATTACGGTGTTTATCGATTGGGTATTTGAATAAAAATAATATAATATAGATATATAAACAATATTACAATATTTTTTAAAATTACCAAATTTATTTAACATTTGGAAACAATTCATTATTAAATTTAGAACCAAAGTTTCGAATAGAATATTAAGTCAACACAGAGTAGCATTATCTTAAATTGGTTAAATAGATGACCTCTAATGTCTAATAGACCTTTTAGAAGATGAAGATCGTTTCATTATTTCTTATATTGATTTATTTAATTCATTTGCTTGCTTAACATTTTATATAACAAAAATAACTACAACTATATATTTAAATTTAATTTTGACCTTTAATAAAATGTACTACACTCCAAAGAAAAAGCACCAAGGTCGAGACCACGGTGATTATATTCGTATGGCTTTGGGCTTGTTCTTTTTTGTGGTTTTGTTTTCTGGTAATTAACATTGTTATTTAGTTTTGAACAACGTTTGCGTACGGGAGGATGATCGGGAATGTGAGTCTGTGGTGGAGTTGAGACTGAATCCATGCCTTCCTCATATTCGTTCCAAGTGCGTTCATATGTACGTTCTCTTAGAGTCATTGGATTATAGTGACTACGATCCATACGCTCCTCGATGGTTGATGCCAGATTTGGCTTGCCTCCAGACATATTGGACATCAACGGGGGTTCATCTTCATCCAAGCGTTTCAACCAGGTTCGACTGCAAGCACGCTGCTCAATCGGCCGAGGTTGATAAAACTGTCGATCCAAGCTCTGATAATGAGCTTTCGTGTTTGATTTGCGAGCTTCCTTTCGCAGCTCCCAACAACTATTCTCCAGTATAGTTGAATTGGCAGACAGATGGAGGCCACGTCTTGCCTTACTCAAAACCTGAATGAAAAACTTTGAGGAATTCATTTTTGCTTTTAGAATTTGGATACCGTATGGTATTAGGTATTATTTAGCCAAATGAAATTATGGAAATGTTCGAGAGAACAAGCAATTTTAGATATGTTTGAGAATATGAGAATTTGTTTTAAATAAATTATCTTATGCTCATAATACTATTCAACCTAGGTTACTAAGTTTGTTAAAAAAGCGTTAAATAAAGTAAAATACAACAAAATATTTAGATACATAAGCTAAGCATTGACAAATTCGACTTTATATTTGATCGCATACTACATCGTAGGGTTATATTTATTTAAAATGTACTACGTTCCAAGGAAAATGAGCTATATTTAGTCTTATGACAGTAACGCTTGGTTCTATTTTCGTTCAAGGAATTCATAGCTTCATCCAAATAAGGGCTTAAATGCGTCCTCGCTTTCTTTATATTTCCACTTTCACTGAAATATTTTGGCCAACTTTTGCGCATATCCGGGTGAATGAACTGACAGATCGATTTAATTTTGTGTTCCTTTGGTGTATTGTGGCTTTGAACTACCTCGTGCTTAGAGACCCCCATCGGTATTTTATCCTTGGCTAGCTTTTTGACTGACCGACTCTTGTGGATTCGCGCGTTAGGTTGTTGACACTTACCATGTGGCTCGTAATCAACACAGACAGGTTCATATTTAGGAATGTTTTGATAAATCGGTCTATATTGAATTCGATCCGAATGGCGTGTGTTCATCGAATCTGTGGAAGATTCTAATGGCGGGAAAGGAGCATAGAATCTTGGGATATAACTGCAGATTTTGAAACGCATACCTATTTTGTTCAACCAGGTTCGATTATAGATGCGCTGATTCATTGGACGGGGTCTGTAGAATAGTCTATCAAAGCTTGAACGACGCTTCTTTCTTTCAATGAGATCCATTTTGCGAGCTTTACTACGCAGTTCCCAACAAGAATTCATGCAAAATGTTGAGTTAGCAGCCAAATGGAGACCTCGTCTTGATTTGCCAAACAACCCACACATATTCTTTAACGATTGCATCTTTATTTTAGAATTTTGACATCAAAAAGTTAATAATATTAGTAACATAAATACGAATAGGCAATGTTAAATGTTTTTTTTTTTTTAAATCTGAGAGATTGAAAAATCAAAGCATTGAATATTCAAATTGGAATTCGATCGGGGTTGCTTAGTTTTATTTTATTCACAAAGTTGGTTAGACTCTTTGAATTGATTATTCTCTTCAGTGCATCTCAGCTGTTAAATGCATATTTTGAAAATAATTAGACTCCAACGAAATTGTGATTTAGGTATTTGTAAGTTTATTGAATTATTTAATATGCTGCATTATTTTTGTATATTTATGCAATTATTTAATATGCTGCATCATTTGTCCAACTTTAAGCAGTCGCATTCGTTGGGTTTCTTCGGTACAGTTGGGTCCTTTAGGCACTCTGAGTAGCTGCGAGTTGGAGCTGGTATCTTAGTGCACTTCTTCCTGTTGTGTGGACTCTTACAGCTGGGCTTGGGCTTGTTCTTGTCCCCGCAAGTCGAGTCCTTGGCATACAATCTATGGATGCATCCTGTAGGATACTCAGTATGTCGCATGGGCAAGATGAAACGCAATGCTAATTTTTGCAGCATATTTTATTATGAATTTTGACTATAAAATTTGATTTTAAAGTACTGTAATAATTTTGAAATAGGTCTGCTTCTAAAGAAAGCCTGTCATTTGAATGATGCAGAGATCATGTTTTGGTCCCAGTTTGCATTAGCTTGATTAGAAAAGCAAAGGTATCTTTGAAACATTAGTTTTTAGTCGAATTGTTCTGATTTGAATCTGGCGTCATTTTAATTGTATTTTTAACTAAAATTTCTATTGCGAATAACAATTCTTTAAACAACTACTTATTAGGAATAGCTCTGATATCTGTCTGATCTGATTTTTCAATTTCTCGTTCAATAATTCAATCTTAAGCAAGCAAATTCATCACAGTTGGGCTTAGGCTTCACCACATCTTTTCGCTGGGGGTTGTCCTCTTGCGAAACGCCGTCTCAATATTGCCCAAGCATCACAAAGTGCGGGTGTGCTAAGACAACGACACTCGGTGGGGGGCAATTCAATCACTGGATCCCTTTTACACTCGGAAAAGCTTGGGTACGGGGCCTTGCGTTTTTCGCAACCGCCAAGACTACGGAACGCACTCTTGCATTTTGGTGGCTTACGTCCGACCTTGCAACAAGGTGCCTTAATGTATACACATACGCTTTTAGACTTCTTCAATCCACAAGTCTTCGGTCCACTAGCAGAGCCTCCACCGCTGGCACTTCGCTTGCGTCGTACGATCTTGGGCCTCTTCAATTTCTCGTAGAGACACACTTTTTTGGGCTTAATTAGAAGACGCGGGCATTCGTTCCATGTTACTTGATATTTGCGTTTCCTCTTATCGGTTATGCGATAGTATTTCATATCATAGCGAAGATCCATAACACAGAGATCAGGTTCACAGTCTTCCAACTTCCACATAGACACAAGCTCGGGCCGCTTGAGTTTTGGCTTCGGTTTTGCTAACTCCGTGGGCTTAAGACCACATGGATACTCCTTCAGTATAGCAAGTCCACACTTGGACTCCTGCTTCGGCTCACACTTATCAGAATCCGAATAATTGCGAAATTGTCGCTTTAGTAGTCCGGCTGAACTAAGCCGTACGAACGACGATAATCTGCCAGCACAGGAATTACGAGAAATGGACAGCATTATCGAAAATTTGAAAAAATATACTTAATAAATTTACGATTAATTTAGATGAATAAAATTCTATGCCCGAAACCGAAAAGGGAGAGAAAACGTTATTTTACAGCCAACGAAAGCATTAGGTCTAACATTTTTGAAGTGAACATGCCCTTAAGTGCTCCAAAAGTATAAAATCATAGCCTCCTAAGATCAAATAATAAAAAATGCAACGCCAACTTTTGCAATATTTCTCACCAGCAACAAGTCCTTAGTACATATCGGGAAGTCAACACAAATAATCGGAACACTTTGAAGCCGAAAATAACAAGGGGCAACTTTGATATGCCATACTCTGTAAAGATAACCCAAAATGCTTACATCACACAATGGTCATCTAACATGCGAGTCTAATGCCATAAAAGCAGGAACTGGCACCTAACTATATATCATAGTCCAATACTATAAAGGGCTCTGTATTGCTCTATGTAGGTCATTAAATCATTTATGGAATATTAAATTAAAATTAAATTCATAATTTATTCTTTCAATTTCACAATTTATAAATGGGTTTACAAAAGAATCGGTTCAGTTCTTGCCCCTCTATGATAATCCACTCTACGAACGCAACGACATGTGGGTCTTTGCGAACATCTTTAGAGGATTTTCATCCTTCTGCTTTCTTGAGAAGAGTTCGCTGATTTCAGGCTTCTCTTCCCTTTGCTTTCTGCCAAAGCTTTCAATTGCAAATGAAGGCTTCTCTTCTTTCAGTTTCCTGCAGAGTATTTCGTTGATTGTAGCAATAGGTTTCTCATCCTTCTGTTTCCGGCAGATCATCTCGTTGATGTCCAGAGGTTTCTCTTCCTTCTGTTTCCGGCAGACCATCTTATTTATGTCCAGAGGTTTCTCATCTTTCTGTTTGCGGCAGATCATCTCATTGATGTCCAGAGGTTTCTCATCCTTCTGTTTCCGGCAGATCATCTCACTGATGTCCAGAGGTTTCTCATCTTTCTGTTTGCGGCAGATCATCTCATTGATGTCCAGAGGTTTCTCATCCTTCTGTTTCCGGCAGATCATCTCACTGATGTCCAGAGGTTTCTCATCTTTCTGTTTGCGGCAGATCATCTCATTGATGTCCAGAGGTTTCTCATCCTTCTGTTTCCGGCAGATCATCTCACTGATGTCCAGAGGTTTCTCATCCTTCTGTTTCCGGCAGACCATTTCATTGATGTCCAGAGGTTTCTCTTCCTTCTGTTTCCGGCAGATCATCTCATTGATGTCCAGAGGCTTCTCATCTTTCTGTTTTCGGCAGACCATCTCATTGATGTCCAGAGGTTTCTCTTCCTTCTGTTTCCGGCAGATCATCTCATTTATGTCCAGAGGTTTCTCATCCTTCTGTTTCCGGCAGACCATCTCATTGATGTCCAGAGGTCTCTCATCCTTGTGTTTCCGGCAGACCATCTCATTTATGTCCAGAGGTTTCTCATCCTTCTGTTTCCGGCAGACCATCTCGTTGATGTCCAGAGGTTTCTCATCCTTTTGTTTTCGGCAGACCATCTCATTGATGTCCAGAGGTTTCTCATCCTTTTGTTTTCGGCAGACCATCTCATTGATGTCCAGAGGTTTCTCATCCTTCTGTTTCCGGCAGACCATCTCATTGATGTCCAGAGGTCTCTCATCCTTGTGTTTCCGGCAGACCATCTCATTGATGTCCAGAGGTTTCTCATCCTTCTGTTTCCGGCAGACCATCTCGTTGATGTCCAGAGGTTTCTCATCCTTTTGTTTTCGGCAGACCATCTCATTGATGTCCAGAGGTTTCTCATCCTTCTGTTTACGGCAGACCATCTCATTGATGTCCTGAGGTTTCTCATCCTTCTGTTTCCGGCAGACCATCTCATTGATGTCCTGAGGTTTCTCATCCTTCTGTTTCCGGCAGACCATCTCATTGATGTCCAGAGGTTTCTCATCCTTTTGTTTTCGGCAGACCATCGCATTGATGTCCAGAGGTTTCTCATCCTTCTGTTTACGGCAGACCATCTCATTGATGTCCAGAGGTTTCTCATCCTTCTGTTTCCGACAGACCATCTCATTGATGTCCAGAGGTTTCTCATCCTTCTGTTTCCGACAGACCATCTCATTGATGTCCAGAGGTTTCTCATCCTTCTGTTTTCGGCAGACCATCTCATTGATGTTCAGAGGTTTCTCTTCCTTCTGCTTTCGGCAGATCTCGTCGATGTCCAGAGGTTTCTCTTCCTTCTGCTTTCTGGAGAAGATATCGTTTATTTCGGGCTTCTCTTGCATTTGCTTCCTCCCGAAGCTTTCATATGCAACGAAGGGTTTCTCATCCTTTTGCTTCCGGCAGAATAGTTCGCCAACTGTAACAAGAGGCTTCTCGTCATTCTGCTTTCGGCTAAAGCTTTCAATCGTTACAACATATGGTTTTTCTTCCTTCTGTTTCCTACCGATGACTTCCGCGAAGACTTTAATTGGTTTCTCGTCCTTCTGTTTTCTGGTATAGTTCATGAGAGTAGAACTAGATGACAGACACCGGTAAATGGGTCTGATTGTGCTGACACCATTATTCTTTGCAATGGACAACATCCCGTAATTTTTTTAATTTTATATGGTATCCAACGAACTGAAAAATAAATTTTTGGGGATACTGTGCCGAAACCAGAAAATAATATTTTAGATTAGTTGTTATTCTAAAGAAGTCGGACCGAAAACTGATTATTTAACATCATAAATTGGGCAGGTGGCCTTCGGTTGAAAAAGCCTGCTTTGATTTTAAAATCAAATTGAGAATTAAATAACAGAGCTGGCCGAGCAATTGAGAAACTATATTAGTGTTTCTGAATATATATATTTAGTTTATTTTTAAATGAGTTTATCGAACGAACATATTTTTATTGGATTATTTCTAAGGAATTTTCGCAGGAGATATTGTACTCTTGATTACTCTTCATTTTTGTCTCTCCTAACGATTTGTTTATGTTCACATCCAACAAATTTTGAATCTTTCAAGGATAGGTTTACTGAAGTGAGAAGCTAATGGTATTTATAAATAAATTCCATTCCAGCAATGGAGCTTATACCTGTCTTGCTGTGCTTTATCTACCTGGTTTAGATATAATAAAACCCAGATCAGCTACCTCAATCTGTTTTAATCGTACGATATAATACTAAATAAATTGCAGATTTTTTCTTAACTAATTTATTTTATAATTTTACAATTTTTAAATGGGTTTATAAAAGATTATGATGCTCTCGCCCCTCCATGGTGAACCAGTCTACGATCGTAAAGACGACCGGCTTTTTGCGAGCATTTCTAAGGGGTTTTCCTCCTTCTGCTTTCTGCCAGAGCTTTCAGTTGCAAAGAAAGGCTTCTCTTCTTTTTGCTTCCTGCAGAATATTTCATTAACTGTAGCAAAAGGTTTCTCATCTTTCTGTTTCCGGCAGATCTCATTGATGTCCAGAGGTTTCTCATCCTTCTGTTTCCGGCAGACCATCTCATTGATGTCCAGAGGTTTCTCATCCTTTTGTTTTCGGCAGACCATCTCATTGATGTCCAGAGGTTTCTCATCCTTTTGTTTTCGGCAGACCATCTCATTGATGTCCAGAGGTTTCTCATCCTTCTGTTTTCGGCAGACCATCTCATTGATGTCCAGAGGTTTCTCTTCCTTCTGCTTTCGGCAGATCTCGTCGATGTCCAGAGGTTTCTCATCTTTCTGCTTTCTGGAGAAAATATTGTCGAATTCTGGCTTTTCTTCCTTTTGTTTCCTGCCATAGCTTTCATTTGTATCGGAAGGCTTCTCTTCTTTCTGCTTACGGCCAATTATTTGACCATAGACATCTACTGGCTTTTCTTCTTGCTGCTTTCTGCCAAAGACTTCACCATTGATTTCCAATGGTTTCTCTTCCTTTTGCTTCCTGCCGAAGCTTTCCATCATAAACGGCTTCTCTTCCCTCTGCTTACGGCTAAAGCCTTGAATCTTAACAGCATAGGGCTTTTCCTCTTTCACCTTTCTTCCGACTTCCGGTTTCTCTTCCTTTTGCTTTCTGCCAAAGCTTTCAACTGCATAGAAGGGCTTCTCTTCTTTCTGCTTTCGGCTAACTATTTGCCCATACACATCTACTGGCTTTTCTTCTTGTTGCTTTCTGGCAAAGACTTGCCCATAGACTTCGAATGGTTTTTCCTCCTTTTGCTTCCTGCCAAAGCTTTCAATCGTAAAGAACGGTTTCTCTTCCCTTTGCTTACGGCTAAAGCCTTGAATCTTAACAGCATAGGGCTTTTCCTCTTTCACCTTTCTTCCGACTTCTGGTTTCTCTTCCTTTTGCTTTCTGCCAAAGCTTTCAACTGCATAGAAGGGCTTCTCTTCTTTCTGCTTTCGGCTAACTATTTGCCCATACACATCTACTGGCTTTTCTTCTTGTTGCTTTCTGGCAAAGACTTGCCCATAGACTTCGAATGGTTTCTCCTCCTTTTGCTTCCTGCCAAAGCTTTCAATCGCATAGAAAGGCTTCTCTTCCTTTTGCTTACGGCTAAAGCCTTTAATGTTGACAGCATATGGCTTTTCTTCCTTTTGTTTTCGGCAAGATATATCGTTAGGTTTCTCTTCAATTCGCTTTCTGTAGAAGATTTGACCCTTCGTAACGGAAGGTTTTTCTTCCTTCTGTTTCCTGCCGATGACTTCCCCAAAGACGTTAACTGGTTTTTCGTCCTTTTGTTTTCTGGTAAAGTTCACGAGAGTAGAACTAGCTGACAGACACCGGTAAATGGGTCTGATTGTGCCGACACCGTTATTCTTTGCAATGGACAACATCCCGGAAATTTTAATCGTAACTAAATAAGTAGACGAAATGAAAAATAAATTTATTTTTGGGGATTCTATGCCAAAACAAGAAAATAAATTTTTAGATTAGTTGTTATTCTAATGAAATCGGACCGAGAACTGAATGTTTTAGTTTGAGCACTGGGCCGCTGCCCGAAATTCGGCTGGCAAAGCCTGCTATGATTGAAAAATAAAATACAGAAGTTAAATGAATTCATCATTTAAATGAGTCATTGTCTGAGTATGACTTCTAATGTTTTTGATCATGATTTGATACATTGACTTGATTACATTTAATAATGTTTTAATAATGATTGACTTTTACCGCACATATTGTATAATATTGTATATAATATTGTATAATTGTATCAACCGCTTAGGCATAAATAATAGGTTAAAAAGCGCATTCTGTAGTAATTCAATAAGTAACTCTTCAGTAATTCTTTTTGTCGTTTATGGATCGTCTTTCCGCATCTTCTTTCGAACTCTTTTCTGTTGCGAACCTTCTCTAGGACTCTTGATCAGAACTTTGGCATTCACCTAGTGTTCAGTAACTCTCCGACTAACAGCTGGCTGTGTGGGGAAGGGTGGGTGGCGATGCCAGACCCATTCCGTTACATATTTATAAGATCGTCCCTCTGTGACTCCATTCGTATAACCTGAGACTTCAAATTTTGAATTCAAATTTAGGTGCACAATACACATAATTTAAGTAAACTGCAATGATCTGTATTAACCCATGCGTTCAACACGATCATAATATAGTCAACTAAAAATTAAAGATTACGAGATTGTGGTTTTCTTATTTTATTTTATACATTCTGTTTGGTTTGACATATTGCTTAGTCATGGAACATTTAACGAAATCTGTTCGTAACTAGTAATAATTATTATAATTTAAATATCTGTCTTCTGCAGTCTTAAAATAGTTAAATCTAAATATAATTGAAGAGTCTACTTCCGGCAGGGATTTAGCTGCATATCGCCAGTTTGACGGAGTCGTCTGTTCAAATACGCGAGAAGCATGCACATTGATATTTCATCCTTGCATTGGCACTCAGATCGTCGCTTCACTCTCAACTTGGGGCGACTACATTCAGAGAAGGATGGGTATGGGGTCTTGACCTTTTTGCATTCTTTGGGCCAACGCACACGATGACAACGAACGGGAACACGCACTGGCCTGCAACGAGGCATCTTGATGCGCGGACATTTCTGTTCTCCTTTCGGTTTGCAAGTTTTTGGGATAGGGCAAGCCGTTTCTGGTTTCTCGACGGGTTTACGACGCACAATTGGCGGATGTTCAGCCTTAGCAAAGCAGCAGATTTTCTTGGGCTTAATGTTTAAGGGTGGACACTCTACCCAAGTGATTTGATACTCGCGTTTATTCTTATCAGACTCTTTGTACAAGCACTTGTCAAAGCTGGGAAAGTCCTTGTCTATGCAGTCGGAGCCACAGCATTCATCCTTGAACTTTATCAAATGATAGAATGGAAAGGTCTCCTGAATATTCTTCGCTTGACGTGGCTTCGGGTGATCATCAACGCAATCATTATCCGATTTCTTTTTACTCTCGCCCTTCGATGAGCACTTTGGAGACGGATTGTGTTTCTTCGACTGGAACGAGCGGGTTGGCGTCGTAATAAATGATCGAAACTGAGGCAGGAGCATCCGAGAATCGGCTGAAATAGTCTTCCAAAACGACATTTTTATAAGTGTAGAATTTGAAAACCGAAATTCAGAATAAACTATTATAAATTTGGAACGAAAAATAAATGCTTGGGATGTAAGTTTGAGTGCTGTTCAAACCAGACTGAGGAATTTCGTTTTACGGATCCCTAAGTGTATTCCAGTGATGAATTTCTCATGACCTACTGCGCCGCATACAGTAAACAAATATAATACAAATACTAGTATGAATCATCTAATATATGACTACAGGATACAAGATGTGAAATAACATTTGTTAGCTAACCAAGCTTAAGTTGGATTAGAGAGAGTTGATTGATAGCCTTATTTACTGCTTTCGAATTGTGTAACTTGTGCTCTTAAATTTGTATCTGTATCTGTAATTTGTTTCACACTTTTCACAGACTCTCTAATCCTAATCGAATGGTTAAATATGTACATATATTCAATGTTTGTTTGTCTGTTGCTTATTCTGATTATCCGTGTCTTCATCGCATGCAAAGCATCGCATCTTTGGGGCTCCTGCTGCGCATGTGCAAATGCAAAATAAGAAGAAACCCAAAGAAAACAGTAAAATAAGAATTGCGGAGACACTGCGTGCCATATTAAAGTCGCTTTATAGCAAATTACCAATGCAGATATATACGAGTACACACAAATCAGTTATACTCTGCATCTATCAGCATATGGATACATTTATCGTACTCGTATATGCATGCAGACCGCATTCATTTGAGCTCGACTTCCAGTTGAAGTTGAAGTTTCAGATTCAGATTCAGACTCAACTTTGTGTTCGAGTTTGATGTACGAGCGCGCGTCTACCAAATGCATGTGCATAATCAAGCGAAACCGCTGGAAAGACAATCGAAATGAGTTGAATCACATTTACTCGTAAGCAGCTGGCAAAAGGCAAAGCGCAGGCTCGGCTTCAACATAATTGATGGATGGATGGGTTGGTTACCTTCGATACTCTTCAGCATACTTTTGATATACTCTGTCCTCGTTGCCATGACGAACATATGTTCTGGTCGCATATGTTGTTTCTTGCTTCTTGCTTCTTGCTTGAAGCTATATCTTTCGCCTACCTGACTAAATAATGATGTCGCATTATTTATGCCGCGACTGATTTGCATAGGCCTAGCGAGCCAGAGCCCAGATCCCAGAGCCCAGAGCCCAGAGAAGCGAGACCCGAGACCAGAGCCTAGAGCCCAGAGTTGTTTGATGCTTGGGCAAAGGCAATGCTTTCTTTAATAAATGTTTAATTTATAATTGATTTTCCTGGATCCCAAACACTGATACAACTACATAACGAACTATATAAATGCCTTGGCTAAACCTTATAAGTTGTAACAGCCCACGAGGCAACCGAACCGCAAAAGGATTTTGCCCGCGCACGAAAACACTTAATTAATTCGCACAGCCAGACAAGGTTTAAGGTGGCAGGAGGGAGGATGGCACCCAAACAACTGGTCAGACAGCTACAACCACTGCTCAAACACAAACACTAAGAAAGAGCGACTCACGCATACACACACACACATATATATAATATAAATAATTAGAAATTAGAATGGAAAATGTATGCAAGCCAAGTTGACGATAACAACGCCCTAGAAATGCGACGCCCCCACACGCAGAGTCACATATAAAACTGACTGAGTAACTGCTATATGATTTAAACAACAATATATGAGTACCCCTACTTACTTACGAGTCCCTTTTAGCCCGCCCACCATTGCAAAACCCAACCCAGACGCAACCAGAACTGCCTTGTGGCTAAAAGTTCTTGCCAACGTCATAAGCAGTTTCGATTTACTTTGTAGCATTTGGCGATGGCACGTAGCTCTAAAGTTCTAAAATCGATTGGTCGATAATTTAAGAATAGCATTTCTATATAATTATAGTATTATATTTATATTAAACAAACTTATAGAAACTGAATTAACTAATCGTTTGTTAAATTTTTCACAATTATTAGATTAACAGACTTGACTATTAAATTGCTTTTATTTTACATTAATGCAGTTTTAAGTACAGCAATATCAACACTTTTAAACACTTTTATATAATCAATAACTCCAGGGACATTCCACATTAATGTTCTCAGATCATTTTGTTTAAATTACAAATGTTAATTACTCAATTCATTGCAAAATTCGATTAGGTTTCTAATAGACATCAACCCTGCTCAAACTAATCAACATATTCGATAACAAAAGGTGCTCGTTGAGCAGCAGGGCAAACGACAGGACAGCGCCGAAGGACTACAAATGACGTGAGGATACATTTGCCGCTAATATCCTTTTACGTCTTTAGTTGCAAGAAAATTACAACATTTCGTGAGAGATAGTTTGCCTGACGCGGGGCGAGGCGAGGCGAGGCGAACCGCACACTAACACCCCACAGCTATGTATCTATGTAAACATATGTATCTATGTATAGTGCTACAACCATAGATACTTTTGAATCTCATTTAAATTTCACAATTTTGTGCTACAAGAAAAACGCCAAGCGAAAAATGAGCTGGGCTCGAGAGCCGAAGCTTGAGCTAATTTTCTAGAGCTGCGTGGGTGCAGCATTTGGGTTGGGGTATATGTATAAGTATATGGTTTGGGTTCTGGAACGGATTAAAGCTCGGCAAGTGGACACAGACAAGGGCCAGCAAGGCAAGGAAGGCACAGAGACAGCGGTATGAGGTTTCGGCTTTCGGTTTTCGGTTTTCGGTTTGGGCTTTTGCTTGTGCTTGTGCTGCTTAGCCAAATTATATTATGACTTGTTTAAAATTCAAATTTGAAAACACTAAAATCATGTTTTCGATGTCTGGTCTAGGCTGAGGGTTGGGGCAGACCGTGGTTGTCAGTGGGTGGAGACGAGGAAGGGAAAGCGGTCAGAAGATAGTTTGGGCAAGGGTTTAAGTAGCGCACGCGGCAAGCACTTGGCATAGCCAAGTTGTAAGGGACAGTATGGGGTAGTTTCGTATCCTTGCCACCGCTACCACCGCCTCCGCCACCACCACCACTCGCTACTTTTGTCTCGACTGGCTCAAGGCAATGTCCTTTGCTCGTATATCCTAAGTGTGAGTGTGAGTGTGAGTGTGAGTGTGCGTGTGCGTGTACGTGTGACTGTGTGTGTGCTTGTGTATGTGCTTATTATATGTAACCAAAACATAGTTTCTAGTTGCCACATAAATTTTGCATGCCTCCGTTTTGTGTGTCGTCGTTCTGCTTGCCATACGAAAACTTGGTTTTAAACAATTTTAATGATTTCATTAGTTGAATGCATAGAATTGGCAATTTAATGAGTGCAATTTGCAGAATTTAATTGATTTTCTACAGCGACTTATAGCTTATAGACAGGATAATTAAACTTAAGATTATATGGTAAGACGATGCCCTCGATGATGGCATTGTCCAGATAAACGAATCATTAGTTGAACCATTAGTTCGAAAGCCATGAGATATATATAATATGTTTCTAGATACTTAATAAGAATAATATTTGTTAAAATAAATCAAAGATTGGTTTCAATTCACTATAACAAGTAATTTGAAGAGACAAGAGACTCTCGAAACTAATGGATGGCATTCTCTTTCTTTATACATATTCCAAGATATATTTATATGCAGAATGTTAGCCAACATCATCATCAGTTGCAGTGTCTTAACCACTTTGGTAACCAAGTCAATTAGGCTCATTTACAGGCAAAGGTAAAGTTTCGCTAACGAAACTCTTGCACCTGCACCTGCTTAGAAAACACAATTTTCCATATATCCTTTAGCTATCCTTACAATCTAATTAACTGTCATTGTGTTAAAAAGACGCCAAACTGGCAACCAAAACTCGCTACCTCCCCCCCGCAACGCGTCTCCCGCGACCTATTGCCGAACAATGACAGGCCCATTGTTGGTAGCCCGACTGTTTGCGTGTCAGTCGTGACGGCCCAACCAGGGCAAGTTGCAAGTACCTTCATGCCCCAACACCCGCTCTTCAGGCAAGTCACGTCATTTGAGGCGCTAATACTAATGCGTTGGCAATAACTATGACTGCACAATTTTGCATGCTCTCCCGCGTTTTCCCTCTCCCTCTCTCTTGCTCTATCCGTCTTCCTCTATTTCCCTTTGAAAACTAATCAATACAACAAAATTTTAGCTTTAATTAAAAATGTCTGTGTGTAAACCGGGCAGGTGGCAGCGCCTTAAGACAGTCTTCTATTGTGAGCAGTGTTCCTTATGCCTATGCCTATGTCTTCTGTCTTCTGTGTTCTGTCTTCGAGTATGCAAAATGCCAAACAGTCAGAATGTCTGAGTCGGTAGCTAGTTAGCCATAGAAGTTGTGGCATTAACCGAACTGTCAGACTGATAATTGCATTGCATAATGTATAATTATGGCCAAAGGGTTTGAGTAAACAAAGCCGCAGACATTCACTCAGAATAAACACCTAGAGTTACACTGCAAATAGCATTAGGGGCTTTCCCTTCTGTCATAGCTGGAAGTAGTAAAAGTTGCACTTGCAATTAAATGCAAAAGAACCAAAAAAAAAAAAAAAAACAATTTATAGAAAATATTTTAAAATAACAAACAATAATTTAGATCAATCAATGCTGTCATCTAATTGTCATCAATTTTACAGAAACAGAAAATCATATTTATAAAATATCTATAGTTTAGTTTAGCAACTCATAACCATCCCCAATTTGTTCATAGTATTGCACATTCTGATAACTATCCTAGACTCGAATGATTTCAATGCTCGCCTGCTAAAACTGTAAACTTATAAGAGAGACATTATAATTTAGTAACAAATGAAATAGTCATAGTACATAAAGCCTTGAATATGCATCCTGTTAACCCTGCAACGGTGTGCGGCCCTGGACACAAAGACATGTCCGAATGATGCCGAATGTAATTACAAATCCTTAGCAAATATACTCCATACATACCCCCGACTGTGTGTGTATAAGTGTGTGTGTGTGTGCGTAAGTGTATTTGGTTTGATGTGCAAAATGAAGACATTTGAGTTGCGGTTTGAGTTTGAGCACCGTCGGCTATAGATTTTCTTAGGCCAGCCAAGAATACATTCTCTCTCTCTCTCTCTCTTACACACACTCTGCTGCTATTTTATATGTACGTAATGTAAAGCATATATATATATATGTATATAAATATATATATATATATATATACATATATTTACCTGTTCTTCTCTTACCCACACGGCCCTTGCCTTACCCTTCTGACGCCTGCCCGTTGGCCATGCCGAGGCATCAATATAAACTGCCTTCAACATTTAATTAGTGTGTTTTCGCATACATAGAAACTGGTTGGTCATGTATACAACGTGGTCTTGCTCTATGCAAATGTCGACGCGCACAACTGTACATGCTTACACACACTCACACACACGCACACATATATGTATACACATATGTGCTGGTCGCATGCAGAAGACATTGACGTTCAGTTGGTTATGCAAATTCCATGCCAACACCTTTTCGGCCAAAGACCAAGACAAGCTTAAGTGGGTGTGCGGCAATGTGTGTGTGTGTGTGTGTGTGTGTGTACGTGTTTAGGAACATGCATACATAGGAACTCACATATACACGCACACACAATTGCCTTTTATAATTAATTTTACAGTTAAGTGTATTTCAAGAAAGTTAAATTTACGTAAATTCGAAAATTTGGAAAGGCCATTGCCTTGGCCAAATCCAGACTATAGATGGAGCTTGTTCTGTGTGAATATGTGTGTTTGTTTCAGTGTGTGTCTGTGTGTTGGACAAGGCATAATGCCAGGACGAGACATCGCTGTGGTTTGTGTCTGAGACATTTGACTGCTTTTTGGGGTTTAGTTCACCCAGACTTGAGCTGAGTTTTATTGAAATTGCCTGGGGTAAAGGAAGGGATGAGGACAGAATGGGAACGCAGGGGGCTTGCCGCCTAGGCAACACTTATATAATGCAATCTAATTATGTTTGTCAGGCCGTAAGTGTGGGTAGTAGCCAAAGTGTCTGTCATTTAAGACAAAATGGCAACTATGTTCCTAAATGAAGCTGTTGTAAGCTATGTATATACTAAGCACAAGATATAGTTATTAATTGTATAGCAGAACTTATTCCGCATTAAGATGTGTATTTGAGAAGTAAACAATTATGGATCGATATTAGGAATAAATGGTCTAAATGGTTGCTAACTGCAATAGACTGCAATCAGCTAACAAGTTTCAGTTCAGGAGCTCAGTAATTTGCGTTTTACGCATTTTGTTTTACCTCACACCACAAGTACGCCATACTAGCATAGTGTCTTAACCGGGCTAACTAATGACGCCAACGCCTAAGTTGAAATATTGATCAATAAATTGCTGAAACACAAAGAGCAATACAACGAAACAGAAGCACAGAGGCTATCAACAAATGCAGTTAGTATATATACATATACATACACACACACACACACACACACACATACAGTTGAACGCCTTGTCATTGGATCTCAGGGAGCTGAAGAACCGAACCATTCAACCAACCGAAAATATTTCAAATGCATGACAAATGCATAAGATTTCAACAATGGAGCTGAATGTGGCTAAGACCGGGAGTGGTAGAGGCGGTAAATAGCATGTAACCCTAAACAGTTAAGTGCAATAAATACATGACTCACATATACAAAGAGGGAGTGCTAGATGGAGAGAGTGAGAGTGAGAGAGAGAGAGAGAGAGAGAGAGAGAGGGAGCGAGAGAGCGGTAGAGAGTGAAAGAGAAATAGATACGGCTGTATGTACATACATTCTGCCGTAAACACAATCACAATCAAATAAATTACAAAGCATTTAATAATTCATTCAAAAAGGCCACAAGCACATGGCTAGCAAGTGGCAGACCCACAAAAACTCAAACCTGCCTCACAAAGCTTGATAATTTCAAAAATCAACAAGATACACATACATACATACACATACATTTGTATATTCATAACTGCAAATGCATTTTGACCACAAGTGAAAGGGTTGGGGGCCCTTTTAGGTTTTGCTGCATACTTTACAACTACAATCTCCGTCGCCTGTTTGCCTTGAGCTTGTCTTTATCCACTCACACAGTCACATAATCTCCCTCTCTCTGTCTGTCTCTCTTTCTAACTCTGACACTCTCTCTTCATCATGCTGTCTCTCAGTCTTTCACAATGCCATTGCACTCAATTAGAAGACTTTTGTCATTGTGTCCACATATACTTTCACAATCTATATATCTCTCTTTCTCTCTCTCTCCCTCAAACACACACAACCATGCACATGCTGCTCTTGTATTTTGTGTTAAATTTTCGCAGCCATTTTTGTTATTTTGCACTTTTAGTTTAAATATTTGATGGCTTGCATATTGATTGGTGCTCTGTGCAACGTGGCGCATGAGTAATAAATATATATGTTTATATATTTACAGACATTATAGGCACAACCAACACTCGTTCTTTATATAAACACATATATACGATTTTTTAACATCTGCAAGGCAGGACTTTAATACTCTTTTGCTAAAGAATAAATAATATATAAACTTAATCTCAAAGTATTATTTGTATTCATACTTAAAATTGCAAATGCAAAATGAATTCGAAATGCGATTGCTAATTACAGACTAATTCCAAGTTTATCTTTTGTTCTTCGCTCTCAAATGGAACCTTTAATGTCTCATGCAATGCGGTTGCAAGTAGACCCAGTTCCGAGCATGGTCATCTGCCAGTCAGAGATGGCTAGGCCTGGCTAAAGCCAGCAGCAGCAGCAGCAGAGGTACTAATCAAGAAATCCAAAAAGCATAGCATATTTTCAGGCTGATTATATTTGCAGTCGACAGGCTGTAGGCTGTAGGCAGTTGGTAGTTGGCAGTTGGCAGTTGGGAATAGGCGTCGTCACACCTGGGCAGGCAAAGGTAGAGGTAGAGGCAAGAGCAGAGACGGAAACCAGCCGACATGATTGCCAGTGCCAGGGCAACTGGGTCTGGTGTCTGGGTACACTCACATTGTTGGGCTTAAGTTGCGCCTAAACGTTGCCAACAGTCGGCTTGCCCTAATGTATGCAACAAATCTCGCCAAAGCAACGCATTTTGTAGCCATTTAAGCTACTTGCATAAATGTAGCTGCACCCCCATGCAGCCTACACCCCCCCTCAGCCAACATCCCATTTAAAGAAAACACAGACCAACTGTGCTGAGATCCCAAGGTAGGCAACTCCAAATGCTAAGCACGGTATGAGCTTTAGGGGTAATGAGTGCAGCTCTCTCCTCTGCTCACCTCTTGCCTTCCCTCCGATGGCTTTGACCGAGCGCAGGGCCACGGCTGCCCAATGTTGCCAGTGTTGTCGCCTCCCTAGCGTCGGCAAATGAATCTCATTTGCATTTAAATTAGGAATGAAGCTCGATTTGTTGTTGCTGTTGTTGTTGTTGCAGCTGTTGTTGTTGCCATTGCTTGTAACGTTACATGGGTCTAGGTCTGGTTCTGTTTCTGCTTCTGGTTCTGGTTCTGGGTCTAGTTCGTAGACTGGTTGAGGTTGGGAGGCGCTTTTTAATGAAGACAGCGGAGCTACTTAGGCGGCCATGCATGCATGCATTTCGCCACCTACTGGACTTGTTCCTTGTTCAACTCTCCCTCTCTCTCTCTCTCTCTCCCTTCCTCTCTCTCTCTTTCTCTCTTTCTCTCTCTCTCTCTCTCTCTCTCTCTCTCTCTCTCTCTGTTTGCATTGGAAATCTGGTTATAGAACTTTCCTACTTAGTTGCGCTGCGTTGGGCAGCTCATGGTTTTTGGACAAGTTGCCCGATTGCATGGCAACTAATGGCCAACAGTTTGGGACAAATGTGCTAGCAAATAGCACGGACAGTAGCCCAAGACTGTGACCAAAGCGAGGGCACAGCTGAAGGTGCAGGAAGTTTCAGCCAAATGGACCACGTTATGGCAAATATGTTAATAACCATTTTTCGGTAGGCGGGGCTGTACAAAATTTTAATTAGAAATGTTATATGAGGCTCACGTTTTGCCTGCTCTTCTCCATATGCTGGTCAGCTCTGGCTGATGCTTAGACAACATTAGGGTTAAATGTGTGCAGGGGGAAGGGGCTGAGGAATGAGAATTGAGGGAAATGAGCAGATGAAGGCAGACAACATTGACCAGCAGTTGCTAAACAAACAAACACTGATTAAAGTCTAATACTTTATATAGATTATTACCCTGGAAAGACAAGTATTTGATATTTATTGTTAATCTATAATTATTGCTTATTATAAATAATTATAGCATTTAATTGTGCTTTCAAAGTACACTTAGCTCTGCTTCAAAATGCTTTAAATACATATATTTATTTGCTCGTGAAAGAGATTCGAGTCATAGTTTCAGCCGGATTTATAGTTATTTCTGATAATAAAAAATTAATTATCGTATTTAATTGCGCCAGTTAAGTAATGTGCTGCGACTTATCTAGATTATTTTGTACATTATTCCAATGCAATTTAGCTGTCTCGGCTTAACTAACAGTTCGCTTATATATGTGAAATAGTTGTTATCGTTCTCGTTCTCGTTTATAGTACAGTCGTATTAAGAGGTATTTGATATTGTCTAGTCTTATCATTGATCGCTCATTTGCTTACATTTATTTGACCATTTCCCTTGCGTCGATAAAAAGAAAAATGCTTGACACAGTCAAAAATTGGAATTACGACTATTACCTGACTTTAATTAACTAATCACTAATGCAAAATTACAACAAACTAATGTGCAGCTCCACTCGTAAGGTGGTTGTAATCTTGCACAGCACCACTGAGCCATCGAGCCACCAAGCCACCACTGCCAACTGCAATGAATGCAGCTATTCATTTATGTCAACGATAATGACATTTTACATTGGGTGTGTGCCGTCCACATACATAACTACATTCACATTCACATTTACATCCACGACAATGAGGACGACGACGACGTCCAACTAACAACAATTGCAACTCATGTGCCCGTCTCTTAGTAGGCTCAATGAGTATGCAAAGGGTTAGCAAGAAGGTGGTGGGTGTTGGGAGTTGGGTGTTGGGTGTTGGGTATTGGGTGTTCGGTTGGGGCCTGGGACTTGGGCCCGGCTGCCATAGACAAGTGTCAGCTGTAATTGAAAAATAGGAATATTCATTTTAAAGTGTTGTAGCTTCATGTGACTGCCGCGGCAAGGAAACAGGTAACATGTTCGAGTAGCATGAGACACGCTGCAAATATGCAACGCAAAGTAATTACATTTTGTTGGCCAAAGACGATTAAGGATTGGTCGTAACAAACAAAATCATAAATAAGAAACTTGGAATAGTTTTAGTCAGTAGCTGATAAAGTAATGACTGCAAAGGTAAGATAAAGAATGACTTTCGAGTCGCCCTACTTTGCAATTGTAAGGCACACAATGAATCAATTGTAATTCAAATAAATCACTGTTTGCATTAATGAAGAAATATATAAAAAATTATTCAATTGATATAAATCTTTAACAATGACTTGCTTACATTTTTATAAGAAAATCAATTTAATTTTTTCAATTAGTTTAACTCATTCTTGGCCTTTTCATTTCGAATTATCATTATAATTTTACCTGACCATGGATGCACTCAATGCTGTGCAAATGGCCAATCGATGGATATGCCCGATGAAAGCTGAAGCTAACGCTGGAACTGAGCAGCAGCTTCTCGGGTGCGACAGGGACAATGGACAATAAAACGGGTGTGTTGCTTTACGGCTAAAACAAAAAATGTAGCCGCTGTTTGCGTTGTCGTGGTACATATGGGTAGTTAGGGGTATTGACTGGATGTTGAAGGGGAGGGAGCTATCAGCAGGTTTGGGGGGAAACAGAACCAATCAGCGGCAGCTGCACAAATGCTTCTTTTTCGTTTTCTTGATAAGAACGCCGAGTCAGCAGCGAATGAGAAGTGTAGAGAAGAGAGCGTAGACCAGCACACAATCACACAATCGCACACACACACACACACACACACACACACACACACACACAATCACATTCATATGTGAGTGAGCACAAAAAAATTGCATGGAAATGCAAAGTTTTTGTGTTTTCTCAACGGGCGCCTAAAATAAAAATAACGCAGCTATAACAACAGCAACAACCACAACAACATTGATGGCCAAAATGGCAACAAACAACAAGAAGTAAAAGAAAACGTCAGACAAACAACAAACATAACGGTAGTCAAGCATACTTCGAGGGAGAAAGAGAACACGCGAGAATGAGAGAAAGAAAGAAAAAACAGGAGACATTGCTAAAAAAGTAAACAAAAATTGTGCACGAAAAAATTGTTAAAAATAGCAGAAACAGGCAACAGGCAACAGGCACACACCGAAGAGGTGAGCAGATGAAGGTGGCAGCAAGTGGCAAGGGGTGTGCGTATGTGGGATTGTGGGTAGTGCAAGAAGTGAGGGAAGCTACCGTCAGTTGAGGGGCACAAAAATGTGGCGCTGCAGGTGACAAAGCAGCAGCCAAGTGGGAGCAGCTGACAAGAGTTGGAAAGGGACAGCAATTGCAGTACCTAGAGCAGATTGAAATATAAAACTTATGCTTTGAGGGAATCTTAACAAAACTACAATGGCCCAGAGCTTAAGCCAATAACATGCCAATACAGACAGCAATACCATAGAACTGGAAACTAATTGAGTTGTTGAGGTAATCCCAAAGCAAAGAGAGTTATATAAGTAATTCAACTGTTTCGAGATACCATTTGCACTATCACTAACACCTACCTAACTATCTGCGTTATTAGGGATTCAAACTGAAGTATAAGTACATCTACTTTACCTGCTCTACAGTTGTTGTTTGTCCCACGCAACAGACACTGAAAAAGATGATAAAAAAAAGTGTTGCCTATCTATAGGCGCAATCGAAGCCAATCAATGTTTCTAAGCTGCTGCTGGCTTATTGTCTCCACCTTAATCTAGCCCTTTCTTCTCTGCTCGTCAGGACCAATTCCAATTAAAAATTTGATGCAAATGAGCAGTACAGTCAAACGAAACGGCCTCTGGGGGTCTTCAGCGTGGCAATAAATGCCGCGACAGGCGCCCAAACTGAAAGAAACGCAGTGGACAGATGCAGAGGCAGCGGCAGGAAACAGATGCAGAGGCAGAATCAGTTGAACTGACCAGTCAAGGGAATGGACAAGTGTTTGGGCCACGGGGCTGTTGTATGTATATGTATATGCTATACAGCTTTTACTTTTATTTTGGGTCGCAAAAAAAGAAATGTACCGCCAAAAGTGAAAAGCAAGCAAAAGTTTTACATACGCAACGCATGAGAGCCGCTTGCCCGGTTGTTCTCCACTTGCAGCTGGTGCGAGTGAGATGGGGCAGCATGGGGGAGGGGCACTGAAGGTGCATTTATTTGACCAGCGAACGTCCAGAGGGGCCCAAGAATAACTGCGGCTGACCAGCGACCAAGCAGTCAGAAAATTGTAGCAGGCAAACTGGGCGCTCAGGCCATGAAAAATGGCCAAACAGGACAACGCACAGAAAGAGCGAGGGAGAGCAATAAAGAAAGAAAGAAAGCAGACCAAAAAATAAAAAAGAAAAAAATAATACGAAAGAAAATTAAATGAAGCGGCGCATAAAAAATACTCAGCAAAATAGTAGGAAGAAAAAAAAATTGGGTCTGCCACGGGAAGGTTGGGTTTCAGCCTGGACAATACTTGGCCTTCATTGTTGTCAAGCAGCAGCCAGAAGAGCACCCTCTTCACCACTCACCCTGCTGTTGCTGTTGCTGTTGCTGCCACCTCTTCCTGCCACCGGCCCCCAGCCACACCCAAACGTGCCGTAACCAGCACAAAAATTTCAGACTGCGTGGGGTTGATTGAGTGGTGCGCCCATTGATGTCGCTCTGGCTGTTGCTGTTGCTGTTGATGGGCCCATGGACTGGACCAAGCTCCCACTCTGCCTACTACTCCCAATGTCTCTCTCGTCACTTGCCTTTGCTCTGTTTTGTTCCATTTTTATGCGCTCACTCACTCTCTCGCCTTCTCTCTCTCGCTCTCCACTCTTCTCTTATTCTCCATTATTTTTTACACATTTTTGTTTTGGTTTTTGTGTTTCGCTGTTGTTTTGCACGCTTTTTTGTTTTCGTTTGGCCATTCGCCATGCGACTGTCAGCTGCGACTGCCCCCATTCTCACTCCCACCGCTTCCCTCTGCTACTGCATGGCTATATACACGCTATATGCCGTTAAGTGTGTCTGTGTGAGTGTCTGTATCTCTATATATTGAGAACCGGTCAAATGCTCGTGAAAATTGCAATGTCTGCAGCTTGCAGCTTTTGTTTGTTGTGGACTGATTGAACAGATGAGGGGAGGGAGGGTGTCTATGTGCGACTCCGAACTCCGTTGTATCGTATTTGGCCTGGCTGCAACTGAAGCTTACATTTTTATTCACACTGTATGCCGGGGAAATTGTGCAAGAAATCGCTCGGCTATTGCAAATGGCGGTTCACTCTTTCTTTTTTTTGTTATTTCTCCGCTTTATCCTATTATTTGTACGTTTCTCTTTGTATTCCATATTTTTTGTTTATTTGTGTGTCACTTTTTTATGCCTCTTCGGTTGTTTGCAGCGATGCGGCAGGTCATTGGATCTGGTCACTGCACACCAGGAGTTGTGTGATTGACGTTAACTTGGCAGCTAAGTTGAGTAATTGCGATTAAAAGATCACAATTTATTCTAGAGTTAAGTAAATGTAATGGTAAATAGTTGAGAAGATAGTCTAAGATTAATATAATCTTAGGATATTGATGAATTTCATAACTGAACTCAACTGTACTGAACTCTTTGTCAGTAGGAGTATGTGCAACTGACGTAACTATATATACATCCAGTTTCAACGGGTTTTTTTTTTAATTAAAAAAGAAACCAATTGGTTTAGCAAAATATTGTACAAATTAAAAAACAAATTTCTCGTTGCATAAATTAACATTATATTCATAATTAAATTTGAATATTTAAAGGTATTTGCTGTGAGTTCTTACTGATAAATACCATTAGCAAATACATAAGTAAATGTATATTGTGTATATTTAAATGTACAGTTTCTTCATTTAAGCTCAATCTTATTTTTGCCATGCAACCTCTATGAACTCTGCCACATGTGAACCCCCAATGCACAGATCAGATGGCAGGTTGAATCAATTGTCTAACTGCAACTACAACCGATGCCCTGACCACGCCCAGGGCGAAGCAATGACGCCCATGATTGTTCAATATCGAGTGCTAGGCATGGCCAAAGCCATTTACCATTTTGTTCCATTTGAGCTTGTGCATTAACAATTCAGGCATATAAAGCAACATAAATATTAATTGAAAAATATTTTCACATCTCTGTGCGACTTAACAGGCGCAAAAGTAGAAATAAAAGAAAACTACACACACACACACACACACACACACACACACATACACGCATGCTCACTGATGAAATTATGTACATTTGCATTAAACAAAACATTAAATATGCAAAAGTGCAGGCAGCTACCGAGTAGAGGAGGCTGAGTAGAGCTAAGGGGCTGCTGCTGCCAAATATGTTTGCATGCACACGAACAAAGGGGTTTGGAAGAGAAGGAGGGGTGGGGGGAGGGAGAAGATCCTGGCCAGAAAGCATATAGCATATTGCTGGCCACAGCAGGCGCAGGCGACCAAAAATAGAACAAGTCAAATATTTTTCGACAATTTATGAGCCTGACTTCCCCTTTCCCCGCTCCCAGCGCCCACACATGTTCACGTACCTCCCTTCAAAATGCATGTCCACTCAACTGGGGGCTGACTGTGCGCTGTGGGTGAGGGTCCCCGTGTAGCTGTTGTCCAGCTTGTAACGCTCGCGCCCCCCCAAAAAATGCCATTTGCAATTAAAGCAAACAAGCAACGCAGCCGCCGTTGCCGTTGCCGTTGCCGTTTTCTTGTTTTCTTTTTTGCTTTCTTTCTCTTTTACTTTTACTGGCTACTTTTTGGCAATTGCATTTTTTAACAGGCGTTCGAAGCGCACCCTGCAAATGGCCAAGCCACACACTCACACCACCCAAAACGGGGCATGCCACAACACCCGCTGCCAACCACCCTGCCACAAGTCTTTCGCACTGGTCACATGTGTGAATTATAATTTCGCATTCGGCGTCGCGCTCAAAAGCATAAAACGAAACAAACAAAACTGCGCTACAGCACAATGATAGACTTAGAGTTGCCCTCGAATCAGACAGTAGAGATATGAGTAAAGAAACAAGTCAAATAATATTCAAGTTTGACTGAGTTTTATTTGAGTTGCCAATTGAAATACTTAGTAAACAGTATAAGTTGATCAAAGCCACTTCAGTGCACATCTACAGGGTATGCAAAACAAGAAACACAACAAGCTCAGTGCAAACACAGAGAAAAAGTGCCAGTCGCATAATAAGAAGAAGAAAAGCAAAAGCCAACGCAGTCGCTGTCGACGTCGACGTTGACGTTGACGTTGACGTCGCCGTCGATGTTGCCGTCGCCGTCGTTGTTGTCGCCATCGCATTTCCATTTCGCGCCGGGGCTTTTGCTTATCATTGGGGCTGTCAAGTGCCGAGCATCCTACACCCCCCCTCCAGCCCATTTGAGTACCTTTCCCACCTCTCATTCCTGCGACGGCAACGCAGCTCATGCTCTTTGCAATAATTCAATTCATTTTCTATTTTTTGACTTATTTTTATTTGATGGCGTCGCAAAAAACAAAAAGTAAAAGTTGTTGGACATTCATCGTTTGCTGGCATCAAGTGGGAGATGGCAGATGAGGGGATAAGAAGAGAGATGAGCAAAGTGGGAATGGGTAAAGGGTTGGTTGTGTGCTCCTCCTGGTAAAGTCCAGAGCTCAGCCTGGGTGCGGCACAAGTGGCAGGGCTATAAATTTGGCATGCTACCTTTTGTGAGAATTCGAATTGCATACTTTCAGGCGCAGCGCAACTGAGATATTAACAGAGGGAGACATCCTCGGGCCATTTACTGTAAAATTCTAGAAAAATTCACAAAACAGTTGGAAAACTGCATCCGTTGTCCACAATTAAAAAATGCTTCAGTTAATGCCATCGCATTGATATGAAAATCAAAAGTAGAGCATGTTTATCTGCTAATTTGGTAATAATCTAACGATGCTTCGCAGTGTCCCACAAAGACGACGACACACATCCATCGATAGCGCTGGGTTTCCGGAAAACTTTCTTCTCCATCCCCCAGCCCCCTTAACGTGTCGTGCTCATACTAAATCAGCTTTTAATTTCCGCTCATTTGCGAAACTGCTGCGACGGCTTCAACAATAGATCGACGCGATGGCAGCGCCTCATTACGAATATCAGCTTCGTTTTGTTTCTCAACTTTGTCGAGCCGCGGGCTCAGCCATGCTGCCGCACAGCCACGCCCTCAATGCGCCCCCTTTTGCATAGTGGCCACCCGTGTAGATGGTCGCCATTCAATTGAGCGTGTGTAAATATGTTGAAAAGTTAATTCATTGCACATCAGTGCATCAGCATAGCGTGTGTTTGTATGTGTGTGTGTGTGTGTGTGTGTGTGTATGTGTGTGTGTGTGTATGGCATACAGTGACTGTCAGCGTCGTCGGCGGTTGCCGTCTGTTTGCCGCCTGTTTGCATAAAGGACATGCATTCAGCACATTTACGTTCCTCCCTTTCATTATTTTTCCCTTTTTCCATATTTTCCATATTTTCCTCTATTCTATTTTTTATAGTTTTTCATTCTCTTTTTTTTCGCTCTCGTTTGCTGTGTGTGTCATAAATTTAGTTCGATTTGCTGTTCAACGACATTAACGTGCTCGTCCTCACCTGCCTCGTTGGGTGCTAGGAGCAACTATCGAGAGTCCTGCTCCTGGTTTATAATGAATTTTGTCCCATCGTGGCCAGCAGCTGCTTAAGTAGTTGTCGGTGTTTGTTTTTACCGTTGTCGGTGCCAATAAATGTCAATTTTTTAATGTAGTTTTAGCACGCGGCAATGAAATTTATCAAGCGCTTAATTAATGTCCTGTCATATGACAAGCTTCGTACTTATGCAGCGTTAGTTGTCCATATATGAATATAGAATTAGCTTACAGAACTTTCTTACTTTATTCTTTCTTTATATAATTTAGTTATTTATTTATTACATTTAACTTTAATCTCTTTAAGCAAGCATTCAATTTAATTTTCGTTGGTTCATCGAGCATTTAACACTTCGATAAAAATTCATTTAATTACCTCAATTGCCATATACATACACTTCTATTTGCATTTGTTTCTTACACACTTAACACTTTTTCAATACTGTCACGTTCGCTGCTTATTTTTATTGCTCTTTTCCCTCTTTATTTTTTCTTTCGTTTTTTTCGTTTTTTCTCTCCGTTTTTTTGTTGTTATTTTGCACTACAATTATGTTAATTTCCTATGCAAATAAAATTTAATTGAAGCTCTGGCCGGGGCACGTCGCTGCCCACGACGCGACGCCGGAGATGGCAACAACCCGCACTTAGGCAACTTCAACGCCCCGGCATTAATATGGAGCTCTCCTTCCAATCTTTCCTTCCTTAGGGTCTACCTCCTTGTCCTTTCATTTGGAGAACGTCGCCAGCATTAATTGCCAATAATTATATTGGTTTACCTTTCTACGTTCTACTCGTTTCTGCTTTTTACAAATATTTTTTTCCACTGGATCCTGTTTGCACAGGGGCAAGTCCTGCTTTAAATTGCCAAAGCCTGAAAAGGTGCAATAAAATATTTGCATATATTTTAGAAATAATAGAATTATCACGACATTTTTTAAATAATATTAAATGTTCAGCCAAAAAGAATAAGTTTATTAAATAGAAATAAAGAAAGAGTTTATAGAGCTATAAACTGAAATAAATTGAGCAATTAAAGTAATCTAAATAATTGGTGTTTCTTTAAATTATTTGAAAATCCACGCCATGTGGCATGCCCCACTCTCGTACTCCCGTATTCCCGTACATTTGCAATTGCAAGCAATTAAATTTGCATAAATTGTGCCACAAAACCCCGCTGAGAGAGAGAGAGAGAGAGAGAGAAGTAGGTAGTGGGAGAGAGAGAGAGAGAGAGAGAGAGAGAGAGAGAGAGAGAGAGAGAGAACACAATAAGTGTCAAACAATAAAAGTGCGTTGACAATTACAACAAAAATTAAATTAACTTATTAACTCGCATAGCCTCCGCGTGATATGTTTAAACATGTAAATGAACAACACAGTGAACACAACTCAACGCGACTGACAAACTGTAATGTAATACGAGTCAATGCTTTGTGGCTGTCGCTTAAATAATAATCCAATCAGCAAACATTGGAGCCCCTGTGGCACAATGAGCGCCTCCTCTGATGAGAGTTGTGGGCGTAGACGTGGTCGTTGTCGTGGTGGTAGTCAAACAATTGACAGTGCTCATGTGTATTATGTAATTATCAAATGCGCAAATATAATTTAATAAATGCAATCACAGCATTCATTTCATTGGCTCTACTTTGATTTATGATACACGTGGCGTATGCGCAATATTATGTAGTTGCTCTAGCAGTTGCTCACGATTCGAATGAGTTTTGTTATGCTTTAAGATGATAGACGCTTAACTAATCAGCACAATTTGCCTACTCTTTTGTTGCAGGACTACGACAAGGAGATCAGCTGCCACAAGATTCATTCGCCAAGCAGCAGCAGCCACTCGCACCACCCCCTGCACCAACACCACCAACACCAACACCACCACCAACAACAGCAACAGCAGCAGCACCACCACCTCCATCATAACCACAGTAACAATAACGAAGATGATATGGAACCAACGCTGCTCTCACCTGCCCATTCCAACCATTCAGCCTACGACTCGAAGGAGCACGTCAAAGAATTGGAGTTCTATAAGAATCTAGCGGCAAAGGCTGCCTCATTGGCCAATCATCAACATGACACAAACTCTGCCTCCCCCCTGCCCATGCAAATCGATGCGGATGAGGATGAAGCAGAGGATCAGGCAGCCGAGGCGCTGCGCCTACGCCATGAGGAACAGGCGCAGGCCAAGGCATTTGCGGCACATCTAAATGGAACTAGTGAGTACATATCGAAAGCCAAAATAACTGAACTGGGATGGAAACTGTTTGAAACTTTAGAATACAATCGATTTTCAATTGGAATTTGCTGCTAATTGATTGTTTTCATCTTTAATCACAATTAAGTCAAGTCGAGGTTATATATTTGCCTTGTAGACAGATCACAATAGTTTCCATCCCTTTACTAAACATAAGTACACACTCCTCGTTTGCAAAAGGGTCGAGGGTAAACTAGCAATTAGTCCCGGCAGCTTTTAAGGCTGCTTCACTCACTCCCCTCCACTCCCCTCCACTCCTATCCACTCCTCTCCTCACCCTTTACAACAGTTGACATTTGCACTAATTTTGCAACAGTTTCAGCTAAACTAAACTAATGACAACATTTTGGGTACGCCTTTTGTCTCTCTCGTCTCAACAGTGCAAGACATGATAAATTTGCAAAAATTACAAAATTTGGCCACACTGCAACAGCAGCAGCAGCAGCACCACCAGCAGCAACATCAGCAGCAACAGCAACAACAACCGCATTCACATCATTCCCATCATCATCCCGCCACGGCTGCCGCACTGGCAAGTCTTCAGGGCTTAGCCGCCTCCGTGTTCAACTCGCCATTGAATTTGAGCGTTGGCGCCGAGGCTGGGACAACAACAGCAGCAGCAGTTGCTGGAGTCACCTCAACGTCGACAGCAGGCGCAGCTGCGACGTCAACGAGTGCCTCGCCCAGCAGTAACAACAACAACAACAACAGCAATAACAACAACAACAACAGCAGCAGCAGCAACTGCCACAATGGCAACAAGCACAAGACGTCAAAGGGCAACAGCAGCAGCAGCAACAACAACAGCTCAGCCGGCAACTCCTCCAACCAACAACAGCCGCAGGATAATCCCAGCAGCAGCAGCTCACCACATACCCACTCCCACGCCCTCAATGCCACGACCCTCGCCAATGTGCTCGCTGCGGCAACCGCATCGCCACCGCCAGCGCTCCAAGCGCCGCCGGCAAGCGCCCAAATGCCGCAACTGATACTTGCCTCCGGCCAACTGGTGCAGGGTGTCCAGGGTGCCCAACTGCTTATACCCACGGCCCAAGGTGGGTACAAATATCTATAGATAACTAACATATATTGTATGTGCATGTGCATGACTATGTACTATGTGCTTAGAGGATTAGCTTCAGTTGTGTGTGTGGGTATCAATAACATAGTTGACTTCACTTGACTCCAGCTTATGTTCCAGCCAATAGCAATAGGTGGCCGCGGATATTAAAGCTAAAGCGATTAGGGAAACTTTTCATTTCCTATTTCTTCGTACAGCACAAAGGGCTCTCCTTAGCGTACAAAAACAGGAGCAAGAGTATGTCTAGTAATTATCCCATTGGTGTATCAAAATGCATAACAGAATTTTATAAGAATTTAGCTGTGAAATTAATAATAATATATAAAATTCTGTTTAGATTGCCTAACAGTTTTTATATTAAGTTTTAAATATGGAATTCTTTCTTTAAATTTAAAGTGATTGAGTACTTTTGACAGAGTTAAAGAAACGATCAGAAACTTTGATCAGTTGAGACCTGAAAATTTGCAGAATATGTGGCGACTGTTTGCTGCTTCTATTGTGCTTTAGATTAATATGTTAGTTGTGAACAATTCCATTTGAAAGTGCGCAACTCAGAGGAATAAATAGTTTTCTATTGAATATAAAATATTGGACTCTCTTTGGACTACAACTACATTTTGCAATATACTTAATTTTTAGTTTTAAGTAATTAGAAAATATTTAAGAAATAAATAACGTAATATTTTGTAAGCTATAACACTAATCTAACAACCTGCATTTTAGAAGTTTTATAAGTATATTAGTTTAGTTATCACAGCTGCTTTAAGTTAATTTTATGTGCTGATTGAAAAAGGATGTGAGCCACGGTAAATCCAACTCTGTTGCCATTGTTAACACTTAATATTGCTAAGTATTGATAAGATGAATAGTGCCCACAATCCAGAAATGTTTTGATAGTCTTTAGATTCCAGCTTACAGACAGTTGCTATCTATCAGCTTTTAATATAAAATCATAATAGAAATTAAATTGCAATCAAATGCCAAATCTTTTACTTATTACAACAATTTCGTTAACCCCGTTATCCCCCTTCCGCAGGCATTGCTGTGCAGACGATTCTCACCATTCCTGTGAGTCCACAGATTCCCACCAGCGAACAGTTTCTACCCAATGCATTCGGCGCCTTTGCCAGCTATCAGCAACAACAACAGCAACAACAACAACAACATCAGCAGCAACAGCAGCAGCAACAACAACAACAACAGCGGGAATTGTTAGCTCCGCCAGCCTTGCCACAATTGGCTCAGACACCCACGAATTTATTGAAGCCCAATCTGTTCTCGACGGGCGTGCAACAGTTGCTGACGGCGCTGCATCCGGAGCTGTTTGCAGCTGCTGCTGCCAATCACCAGCAACAGCAGCGCGAGCGGGAACGAGAACGTGAACGGGAGCAGCAGCAACAACAACTGGCAGCAGCAGCAGCCGCCGCTGCCGCAGCGAGTCACTTGCCACATGCCCACCTGGCCGCCGATTTGCGACGCTCAGCGGACCGCACACCACCTGCCGGCTCACCCACTGTGGGCAGTCCAGCGTTGCCGGTGAAGCAGCCACCACCGCCGCCACCGCCGGGTGCAGCATTCTTGCTGCAACAGCAGCTTCATATCAAGCCCGAGACGCAGACGCATCTACATCATCACCTGCATAGCACATCGGCGACAGCAACGTCAGGATCTGCACATCCACAGATCAGTTTACGGCATCCAGATGAACTGACGGCGCCGCAAATGGACCTGAAGCCCCTGGAGCTGAGCAGAAACAGCAGCAGCGTCTCACCGCCAACGTTGCCTCCATCTGCTGCATTGGCGCGTCATCATTTCGGACACAATTTGAGGAGCGCGACTGGGTCCTCGCCTAAGCACAGTCCGGGACGTGCCTCCTCCGGCTCGACGGGCATGAATCTCAGCCAACATCATGAGCGACTCGAGCGGCGATCGCACACACCCACGGCGACGACCACGAGAGGGGGCAGCGGACTGGGCGCTTCCAGTGGATCGGCAATGCATCATTTGCCGCATGATCGAGGAACTGGCAGTGTGACGCCCACAACATCGGCTCCAGCAGCTGCCAGCAGCAGCAGCAACGAAAGAGGCTACTCATCTCCACTATTCCGTACACATTCGCCGCCTGTGCATGCCCTGAACATGGGCAGCTCGCCACGCTTGGAGCGTGATTATCTGGGCAATGGGCCAAGTCTGAGCGGTGGATCTAGTGCAGCGTCAGCCGTTGCTTCCAGCTGTGCCGCGGCGGCAGCGGCAGCAGCAGCAGCGGCATCCAGCTCCACGGCAAATGTACTTAGCAGCATTAATAGGTGAGTATTTGAAGGGATCCATAAGTTGTTACACAGTTCACTCAACTCTCTGGCTTTCCGTTTAGACTCAATGCCTCTAATGGTGAGCTGACCATTACCAAATCGTTGGGTCCGCCGACAGCGACTGCCACGCGTGCATCTTCTGCCTCGCCGCGTGATGATTCACCCGTGCCAGGACCATCGACATCAGGTGCTTCTCTCATGCAGCCGCTCAAGCTGAGCCCCTCCTCGCGCAGCGAACCGCCACATCTGTCACCCAATGGGAATGAGAATGACAATGACCTGCTCATGGATTCACCGAGTGAGTAAAGATCGACTCTTTTATTCAATTCAATCAATACTAAGTGCTAAGTTAGAGTAGCTTAAGCTTCTAGACGCCATCCGAGGCTAACTTGAAATTGAAGTTGGAGCTAATCGCAATAACTTATTCAAGCCTTCCTTGATATTTCATCCTTTTGTCGGGACTTGTTACTGACGCGTGACAGCCTCAACGTTGCTGCTAATTTGCTCTAACACTTTTGGCTGACATCTTTCAACTTTTGGCAACACTTTGTTGTTTTGTTGTTGCTGCCTAAATCTTTAGCTGGAGTTTTGTTTAGCAGCTTCAAGCAGCTCGCGGCTGCATCAATTATGAACCATGTCCCGGAGAAGTCGTGTAAATGCACAACGAAACTTTTGCACACACTCGAGAAAAGGGCCACGCCAAATTCAAAGATATTCTCCCACTCCCTTTCCTACTCCCCTCCCCACCAGTTTCTCTAACCTCTTTGCCATAGAACTTGGCATGCATTTTCTTTTAGAAATTACATATAATCCAGTCAAGTTGTTAGCGCTTGTTTTCATTTAAAACGCAGCCAAAAGTTTCATTGCTGCTGCCACTGTCGAATTGCGTTAATTAATGTTACAAAAAGTTACCCAAAAATGACTTGCTGTTTATACTGTTAGATATTATTCATACGCCCTGTTGCCCGTTATCTATACACACATACATACATACTTTCGGGGTAGCTCTTAAAACATCAAATCATCAGGACAAACTGCATCAATTCAAAATTATCCATAGCCTGAAATCCAATTCAGTATTTCAGCTAACACTCGAATTTTATTTTTACCTTTTTCCCAAACGTATTCATTTTTGGCATTACACTAAGTGTGTGCTTGTGTATATTTGTGTATGTGTGTGTTTATGTGAGTGTAATTGATACTTGAATATGCATACTAATTGTGTAAGCAAATATTTTGATTTACATTTATTTTTTGGCCAGCCAAGCTTCAATATAATCCTCTTTAAAAAATATCTACAAATTAATAAATTCATAAACATTTTCATGCGAAATATTTAATATCCAAAAAATGTTAAGAAACAAATACGTTTTATATTAAGTAGATAATTTATTATACTATTTAATAGCATTTGATCATATATTGGAATCATATTACTAAAATATGAATATAATTAACTATTTATATATTAATATATTATAATTATGTTTAATATATTAACTAAAATATAATTTATTAGTTAAGTATGAAAACATGTTCATTGGTTATTTGATATTTCGCTAAAAAATAAAAGTATCTTCTATTAAAAGTAGATTTTCTTGAGCAGAAAAGTAAAAGATTAATTATACCCTGTACAGGGATATATTAACTTTGTGTAAAAAATGTCCGTCTGTCCGTCTGTCTGTATGAACGCGTCCGCAGATCAAGTTTGTTTCTAATTTTTGATACCTCCCCGCCTTCCCCCGCAAATCGATCAAAACTCTTTATACCCTATTAACAGCATGTATTTCTGAACGTACATATTTCTAACTGAACAGGTGTTTAAAAAATACTGTTCTGAAACACATGTGAAAGTTTCATAAAGATCGGTCCAGGAAAAAGGAAGACATTCAGAAAAGAAAATAGATGGAAAAGACTAGAACATTTTGCAACGAATCGCACTGCTTTGCCAGCATGTGCGTGAGACACATAAATATGCATGTGTGTATACACGTGCAAACAAACATATGACGTAATCATATGGAAATTAGAATTCATTGCATGCTTATAGCTGCTAGCTTTTGCAAGTGAGCACATTCTCGCCGAAAAGCTGTGTTGTGTTACTTCAAATGTCATACTGCTTGCTGGCTTGCAAGTCTAAAAGTAATGTATGATATTTGTAATATTAGATAGAGTTTGCCTTTCAAGAATTGATTATTCTAATGATCATTTGCATTTTAAATATTGGCGACCAAGTGAGGTCCATGAAAAAACTAAGATGTTTTTTTTTCCATTGAATCGTTGCGGTTGAGTCAAGTAGCACATGTGTGCGAGCGAGACAGCGAGCGTGCAGACGTATATGAAATAACGTAGCACTAAGCTTTTCATCAAAAACTTGCTGATATAAGCATGCAAATAATTCATATGCTAAATGACAGTTTCAAAAGAGTATTCTATAAACACCGGCTATGTTCTTACTTTTATTTTAATCAAAGTACCTATTATCAAAATACTTTTAATATAGAAGCCTGTACAGGGTATTATACTGTCGAATGCGGTCGATTAATAATAATAATATTTAATAATTATTATTTAAAATAATTAATATTTATTACTTTACCACCCTGTACCCATTATAAAGGTACCCTCTCCATACCGAGTTTATGTTAGATTTTCAATATCTTTCCCCCACCCCCGTAAATCGAAAAAAAACCTTATAATTCCTACATTTCTCAGTGTAGATACTTCATATAGGAGCAATCCTCATCAGATTATTAATAAGAAAGATGATCAGAAAATACATTTTTGCTCTTTGCGCCCGGCACATGTGCGTGAGCGAGATAGCGAACGACTGCGATACATGCGATAACACTCAGCTGTTGATCGAGTATGTATACATTTGCAAAAGCTTGCTGCTATGAGCATATAATTAATTAATTTGCTATATGTTTCAATAATACTCAAAATACTTAATTTAGGAGACTGTTGTTTTACATAAGTATACAACTAAACAAGGATAATAGAGTATTAAATTATTTTAAAGACCTGAATCCATCGTGGGCTTTTAATGAGTTGCAATTTATGTTATGCGCTGTAAGAATTCCTCGCTTGCTCATGTAATCGACGCAGGCAGGCAGCTCTTAAAGTCCTTAATTGAAACTTTGGATGCATTAAAAATGCAATCAGCACAACAAGAAGTGAAACGAAGAACGTCGAGAGAGGCTGACATCGTAGAAGGGAGCGGGGGGAAGACATAAGCCATCAGCTGGCACGTTTAGTATGTAACATGGTCTCAATTGCATTGGTGGATCGTTTGCTTTGCCTTTGGCTACTTCATACTTGATGGGTAGCTCTCTAGTGTCGCATCGCATACAAATTGCAGACAATATGCAGCTTAATTACTACTAATTGATGCATACAAAAACTTAAGATGTTTTCGTATTTAATGACATATTTCACTCTCGAAGCCAAACAAACAACAAAGCTGCAACAGCAACAACAGCAGCCCCAGTTAGGGCCTGGCAAGGATGCAGACGAGTTTGAGGATTGAGTTTGGTTATGGGGCCGCATCTTAATTACCGCTAAAGCGTCAGGCTGCAGTTACAGTCAAGTGAATGGCTTTGCTTTTGCCTGCTTCCCTGATGATGGTGTCTTCTGCCGGAGTCATCGTCAACGACATCGTCGACGTCCTCGAAGTCGTCGTCTCCTTGTTGTCGCTTGCATATCATTAATAAATAAATCAAATTTCTGTGCGTGTAGTTTGCTGTTGACAACAATGCGAGTGCTAGTGCTAGTGCCGAGGAGTGTCGAGTCTGGGGCAACAGCAGCTGCTAACAAATTAAGCAGATAAAGGCAATAAGTTTCGCGCTTACCTAATAGACAAGCATAACAAGAGCTAAGTGGCAGCAATAATAGTAATAGCAACAACAACTACAACCATCTCCAAGTAGCTTCCTGGGCAAGGGCAAATGAGTTTTATCAATTTACCTACGTCACTCTAATAATATTTCACAATTACCGCAATTAACTGTAATTAAGAGCCGCGACTCGACGTCAATTTATGTCGTCATTTCGCATTGACGTTTATTACTTCGAACCGGCCCCGTTAAGAGACTGCCTAACTGTCTGCCTTCGTGACTATTTTGGTCTTCCTTTTCTTTCTTTTTTTGTGTGTGTAGCTTAACACTTAAATACCGTTAGCTAAGTAGCTCTATGTTTACGCAATGCTGACTTTAACCCTCGAATTAAACGCACCTTTCAGATGAACCCACCATCAATCAGGCAACCACAAATGTTGTCGATGGCATCGACTTGGATGAGATCAAGGAGTTTGCAAAGGCATTCAAGCTGAGACGCCTCTCGCTGGGCCTCACCCAGACCCAGGTGGGGCAGGCTCTGTCGGTAACCGAGGGACCCGCCTACAGTCAGAGTGCCATATGCAGGTGAGCTATGAATAGAAGATATGATATATATTCACAACTAAGTCTATGTGATTATTCAATAAGGGTCTTTACACTAGGTTTCTTAACATTGTAAATTAATGAAATAACTGTTTAATATTCACTTTATAGTGTTGTAAAACGCGATAATTAACTTAGTTCCTTATATATCTAGACTGTTACCTAGTATTTCCAAAAATTAAAATATATTGAAAATATAAATATTTCCAGAACATCCCGAAATAAATTTTCTAAAGAATATTATATATTTTTTATATCCCTTATATTTTATTTGAATTATTTCTGATTAAAAGAAGCTTCAACTTGAAAAGGAGAAAAAGATTTCAAATATTTTCAACTTTTTTCAGACAGTAAAATTAAGTTGTATTTAATTACGATTAGGAGTTAAAAGGAAATTACGTAGGATTATAATTTTGATTGAATAGATACAAATTTCGAACGCTTTAATTTTAATTAGTTTTATAACATTTCTGGAACAATTTTGTAGAGTGCCAGGACATTTCGAACATGCTTTGAAAAAATCAAAATAAATACATATATTTATATATATAATAAATATAAAAGTTAATTATATTGATATATGCTAAATTAGTTAATCGTTTAATCAAGTGATCAAAAATAATGCAAAATTAATTTAATTTTATTTTATTTGTTTATTTTTGAATCGCCAAATCGCCAACTGTCTCTCCTTCTCACACTCTATCACTCGCTGACAACGCTGCGACTGACAAATGTCAAAACCCAAAAACATCAAATATCGAATGTCCAATGTCGAATGTCGAATGTCGAATGTCGAATGTCAAATGCCAAAATGCAAGCAGTGCACTCGCTGCGCAGATGTATGCCGCTCAACTGTCGACGCAACAACAGAACATGTATGTGTGTGTGTGTGTGTGTGTGTTCTGTACTCTATGTATGCATGTGTATGCATGTGTGTGTGAAACTTAACTAAAGTGCTAGAGCTCATTTTTTTAGTTATTAGTTGTTCATTTTCATTTACAAGTATGCGCTTTTCCAACAACAAATTGGCCAGGGCATTGCCAATGAGCAATTCAGCAGCTTTGAACATGAATTTTTGTACGAGTTTTGGTCAAAAACAAAAACAAAACAAAAACAAAAGAAGAAAATAAAAAATGAGAAAAGTATGCTACTTGACAATGTCCTGGCACTTTAGTTACGTTTCTTTTATGTTTATTTAGCGCATACAGGCGAATGAGTAATCCTAATACTAAGATACTCTTTCAATAGGTTCGAGAAACTGGACATCACACCAAAGAGTGCACAGAAAATCAAGCCCGTCCTCGAACGCTGGATGAAGGAGGCCGAAGAGAGGTGAGAGTATGGAGGCAGTTCCACGCGTCGTAACCCCACACTGAACAACAAAACTAAACTGCATTTCTATCTACCATTTCAATATATAATATAGTCACTGGAACCGCTACAAGTCGGGCCAAAACCATCTGACTGACTACATTGGCGTTGAGCCCTCAAAGAAACGCAAGCGTCGCACCTCGTTCACACCTCAGGCTCTAGAACTGCTGAATGCGCACTTTGAGCGCAATACGCATCCATCGGGTGAGTGGTAACTTTCAGTTGCAAACAACAAGACCATTGTATACCATTTGGACATGAGAAATATATATCGAAATTGTTTATCTAATCTGAAATAGGCACCGAAATCACCGGACTGGCACATCAGCTGGGCTACGAGAGGGAAGTGATTCGTATTTGGTTCTGCAACAAGAGGCAAGCACTCAAGAATACCGTGCGAATGATGTCCAAGGGCATGGTCTAGTAGGGCGTGTACATAGAGAGGCGTGCCATGCTCACACATGTGTATGCAGTATGTATATAGTTTGTGTGTATTATGTGATAGTTTTAAACAATTAGCGCTTAGAGTCTAGGCCATGTAAAGTAAAAGGTGTGTCATAGCATTTACAATGAGTACGTCTGAGTGTATCAGCATATGTATGTCCCCTAATTAATATAAATATATATAAACAATAATATATATGTAATATGTACTATTTACGACTAATATTATGACTTAAATTAACCATATCCCAAATAGCCTAAAAGTAGTCTAAAGTCGTATGTCTCTAGGCGCAGACTTGTGCAGTTTTTAGGGCCCACTTTATGATATCGATGTGCCATTCCCAAAAAAAAATAAAGAAAAAGTAAAACGAAACATTAAAAGTAATTGAATACAGAAAATAAATAACAAATTCATAACTCAAAAATTACATTTAACAATTAAATTTATATGGCTAAGCGGAAAACCAAAACGGCAAAACAAATAAAACAATTAAGACATTTATTATAAACTCTAAGCGATGATTAAAAATATTTGCATTTAATGCGTTGGCTATATTTAAAAAACAAAAACAAAACACAAAAATAACATGTATACTATACTGTATTTTATTTAAACAATTTATAAACAAATTATTAACTCTAGCAATTAACGATTCTCATTTGGCCATCAAAACCTTCCCTTCCCCCTCAAAAAAAAACCCATCAAGCAAATCTATGGCAACGCACTAACAATTTAGAATAAGCAAATTTATGTAGCAATTTAAATGATGGAATGAAAGAAAAAGAAGGAGAAAAAACAGCATAAACAATACATTAAAAAAGGCAAAACAAAAATATTTCAATTACAAAATTAAAATGGTACACAAGAAGAAACAAAATGATGAACAAATGAACAACTGAACAAATATTTAAATAATTGTAATAAAAAAATATATAATTAAAAAAAAAATATGAACGAATTTGAGTTTCATTGAAGGGAAGTAAATGAAAATTTCTGTTAACTGTAATTTATTTGTACAAAAAATAACTAAATTCTAGATTCCTTATTCTATATACACTCGTATTGTTCTTAATTGCTCCTATTTTAGACTGGCAATATCACATCAAGTATGACCAAAATGGCAATCATATCGCTGTTTAAGTCTCTCAATCACTTAGCATGGCCTCCATGTTCTTCTGCTTTTGCCACACTCGATACTCAATCAGACCATATCTGCAAAATAGATCATAGATTACTCTGTAAATATATCATAGTGGAAGTTGTTTGATTGTGTACTCACCCCACGCATCCTACAAGCATTACACACATCAGGATTACCAGTTTGGTGGATGTGCACAACTGCGAACTAATGACGTAGCCAATAACCGAACCTGTGCTCTCCCATAAACGAAAGTTGCTATAAGCGGCAATCAGATGGTTGGGAAACAGAATACCATAGAATGCTGAAACCGACAAAAGCTCATTTAGTTTGTGCAATTAGTTAAACGTATGGAAAAAGCTTAAAGCTCACCATTGACAACCACCAGCCAGACACCATCACAGATGCCCCAAATGGCCGCAAAGGCGCAGTAGCTCAAGTAATCCCCCTCGCGGGCTTCCCAACTGTACATGTAGCTGAGAAGGCACAAATTGAGAACCGCACAGATGGCCGCCAGAGTGACACGTCCAATGCGCTCCACCAGAGCTCCGGCTATGCCTGCGGCGATGGCATTGGCAACACCAAAGCAAATCATTGCAAAACCAATTTTAGAAATTCCCCAACCGCAAGCAACAAACGACTGTGGTAAGTAAAGGAAACCAGATTAATGGTTAATGTCACGGCTAAGCTTCAAAGCTCGCTTACACGTGTGAAGTCCACTGCAAGAAATGCCTCCTCCAATCCAATGAACATAGTTATAGGCAGCATAAGCATCTGACGACGTCTGCGAAGCAGATTTATAGTCACCGTGAGCAGCTTTAATCCAGAGATTCCATCGCCCGTATCGCCGCGCTTGACGCCGTAACTGTAAATAATATTATATCCATTAGATAGAATTGTATTTATGATATACTTTAATTTGTATCTTACCGCTTTAGCGAACTAACACCAAATATCATCATAACCACGGCAGCGCCCATGCATATCAGGAATATGGAGTTCAACAATTGAATTTGTTCTGGTGCAGGCGGCACTAAGTTGGGGTTAACCTCAGCCCCAATGCCTGGACAAAATCGAGCACCACACAGTTCACCCACTCGACTGATGCTTGCCTCCAGGTCCTCCACAGCCAGGCTCTCGTTTGCTGTCGTTGTCGTTTCAACTGCACTCAGTGTCAGCACCGAGGAAGATATCAGATTGCCCCACACCTGGGCCATCTGATAGAAGATAAAGAACAGTCCAAAGAACTTGACCGTATTGACATCTTTGCGTGAGTTACTCCCCCGCACCTGAGTTAGTGCCTCGGAGACGGTGGACAAATACGTGCACTTGGAGCACCACAACGGTCCGCCGCCAAAACCCACCATCAGAGCAGCGGGAATAAGTGTCTCGAAGCGTGGATAGAACTGTGCGGCTATGTAGGGCATATAGGCAAACAAAGCCAGAGCCATGGTCAATCGGCAACCGAACCAACTGTTGATTAGAGTAAGTGACATGAGTATAAGTGTATGAGCTGTTTGTTTTATCCCAATGGGCTGTGGGCAATGGACAGTAGGATGTGGACATATGAGCAGCGGACAGGACTAGGGAGTGGAGAAGCGGGCTGTCAGAAGTGGGCAGTAGTCCCAAGGACGGCTATAAATCTAAATAAATCGAGTTAACTGATTAAAGTTGCCACGGTCAGCATTTCTGGGCCAACGGCTTGTGTGCGTGCCTGGAATAAGTCAAACGGGTTGGAAAAACGCGTCGAAACTTGTGCAGCCGAGTGAGGGGCAGGCATGGCAAAGAGGTAGAGAAGAGTGGAAAGGGGATGTGAACGTTTCCTATAAATTAGCGATTTGTTTAAATGTCAACCAAAACAAAATGGTTGCCATCCAAAAACCAAAAGCGCAAAATAATGGGTCGGAGGAGGTGAAGGTTGAGAACGGTGTGGAGGAATGCAATATTGTCTACCCCTAATCCAAGGACTTCCTGTTGACATTTAACAGTCGAACACGTTGAGCCTGAGCTTGGCTGCCTTTTAACTGTCGCATCTGCATAAAATTGCCATAAAAATGCCACACAATTCCCAAACATTTATGGCAACCCGAAAATTTATGCGTCCTCCCAATGAGAATGGAAGCAATTATGTGGCAATGAGATGAGCAGCAGATGAGCGTCTGACTCCGCAGAAAAACGAACTTTTAAATAAATATATTCTAAATGATTCTATATAACATTATCAGATGCTTGTTTTGCTATATATCGACAAGTGTTGCCATTATTTACATTTAAAATAAATCATTTTACATTTACATGCATAAATAATTTGGCGACCAGGTTGTAAATAAATTACAGATGCATATCAGTAGACACAAGTTAATGGATTATTGCTGTTTAATGTTATATTCAGAATCAGAAGTTCACGGCATTGAATATATTATGAAATGTGAAAAAAAACTCATAAATTAAACATAGTTTGCCTTGGAATATTCACTTATATAAATGCGATTTATTATCATTTACATTTTAATTCAAATATAAATTGGAATTTTTGATGATTTCAAAATGCAGAATCCGGTTTTGTATTTAATAATTTATTTATTTAAATTTGTTCTATAATATCCAATTTATGTAAATACAAATTTATTATGATTAGCTTAATTAAGCCAGAGCTTGTCATTGACTTAGGAAAGATTTAAAAGAGAAATAAAACATAGGAATATTAATATGAAATGTAAACCCAATGGGAACAAGCGATTCAGATAATGTAATACCCTGTACAGTAAGTATTTTGATTAAATAGAAGGAAGTACCCAACAGGTGTTTAAAGAATACTGTTTTGAAACTCTAAATACTCGATCAAATGCTGAGTGCTACGACATGATGAAACATTCAGGTATTGCTTCTATATAATATTTTTCAAGCACCTGTCAAGTTGGAAGTAGAGAAATGTAGCCATAATTAGGGGGAGATATCGAAAATCATGTATCTGGAGAGAGTAAACAGGAACTTTCATGCCAAATTTGGTGACTGTAGCATTTATAGTTACTGAGATCGACGGGATCATACAGATAGACGAACAAGCAGACAGACAGACGGACTCGGCAATTTATACAGACTCTTTCTGTCTGTTACGCACACATTGCACAAAGTTATGATACCCTTCTTTGCTTATTTTTAATGGGCACAGGGTATAAACAATAATTCTATAATTATTGGTCCGTATGCAATTAAAGTCTCTCTCTCTCTCTCTGATATTTTTAGCGAAACTATTATAAATCAAGTTAGAGCATAATTTTCCTGTATTTATTCACGCATTAACAGCTTTTTAACGGGGCAACCAAGTGAGAAATATGGACCAAACTCGAAGCTACTCACCTAATCACCGTCATGGGTAAAAATATGTTGGAAAGAATGAGAGAGCCGTAAATGACAGCGAGTGTTGTGGTGCCGAGTGCCTTGTCCGCATTCACCGAGCTCTGCAGATTGGATGTGCCATGGAAGGCTGTGAAGTGTATCATGAATGCGAGACCGATGACAACAACATTTTTGGTGATAATCAAACGTTCCCGCGGCTCATACAGACGCTGACTGAGTTTGTTGTCCTCAACTGCCGAGCTATTGGCAAAAACGGCAGGGCCAGAGTTACCATTCCCACGTGTGATGCTCGTGTCCAGGGCAAGCTCCTCGATATGTGCGTCGGATGTGTCAATGGGGTTGACCATATTGACAATGCTAATTACAAATTTAAAGAAAATATTTTTAATTAGAAATTGTAAATTTAATAAGAGCACAGTTTTAAATGCTTTGGATTCCCAGAGCCATTCGAGAGATACTTAAAGATACTCCTTAAATAAGATTTAAAAGTAATTTATCTAATTTTCCGATTGGCAATAAAATTTAAACCTGCTTGCGTGCCTTCTTGAGTGGATTTTCAATGAATAACAACTCAAAACTCAAAATACAATATTTAAATATATATTAAGCTCAGTTTTAACTGATTGTGTTGTACATGTCTGCAGAGTGCTCTCTTTTGTTAACCGAAAGTTTTATTTACAATAAGATATTTAAATAAATACTTAGTTAAAATGCTCAGCTGTAAGTAATAATGTTGCATCTTTATGCAGATAGTTATAGACAATTGTAAGTACTATTTATATCGCCGTTATATTCGCATTTATATTTGCGGTTTATTTTCATTCAGAAGCACACGCATTCTCAAAGAAGATACGAACCCAAAGACAGCCACTCAACCGCAATATACTTGTCGGCATTCGTTAGTAATACCCGTGCCAAGCAGCAGGTCGGGTTGTATGGCTGCTCTTGAAGTGTATTTAAAGAGATAGTTTAAGCGAGCTCAACAAGTTTCAAATACTTTTCAACGTTGTGCAATGCGTCAGAATTTCAATTTCAAGCCATTCAAGTCTGTGTGACATGGACTGCCACTGGGTGGAGGTATATCAAAGTCAATCAGTTGCCTGCGGCGTTTTCACTTGTTTGGCAATAACTGTGCTGACGTTACGCCCCCTCAACGAAAGTGATATGAAGTTGCCCGTTCTGCGTCTCATGTACACGACGTGATCCTGCTTGCTGTCTGCTCCTTGCTCCTTGCTCCTTGCTGCTTGGTCCTTGCTGCTTGCTCCTTGCTGCTTGGTCCTTGGCTTTGCGTCAAGGACGAGCACTGTGCCTGCCGCCAATAATCCTTTAGGCAGCGCCACAGCACGTAGCTCAGACTGGAGCGCAAATTTATGCCTGTCTACGCCCACACATAGAAGGCACAAACGGCAACCACCCACTCTCCCCCCTTCCCTATCCTTATCCTCTTACCGCTGCCACAAAGAGGCAGTGAGGTATTTGTGGAGGGAATCTGTTTGACTAACGTTGAAAACTCGCGTCGACTTGTTTGCATTTGATTTCGCGAGATGCCAACGACACTTTGTGAAATTTAGCACCTTTGATAAAGTTAAAGGTTTGTTTGCCAGCCGCTGAGTGGCCATCTTCTCTTCCCCTTCCTTCACTCCTTCACTCCTTCGATCCTTCGCTCCTTACTCTTCATCCACACAGCCAGCTGCTTTGGCAAAGCGTTTCTTGCTTTAGCACGGCAATGATTCTGATTTAATGTACTCATGGATTGCCCGACGTAGACGACTTGATTGAATTGAATTTCCGTTTGGGGGCATGGCAATGAGTTGTGTTGCTGCCCCAGCCAGCAGTTGCTTACTTTCAGAATTGTTTTCCAGATTTTTGATACACTGATAAGAGGGTTAAATAATAAAGTGAAATTGAATTCGCATAGCTCAAGGCGTGACAGCGACAAATATTAATTGCGTCTATTTAAAACGAGACAAAGTTGAATTATTTTCCAAATAGACTCGTCGACTAGCTACCTGAACTTTTGATAGGCAATTAACTTTACCAGATCCCGAACCCGAACTCGTACGCGAACTCGAACTTAGGTCGTAAATCAGTTTTATGAGCCATTTCCCCCATTTTGCGAGTTGCGACTCTAACAAGGCCGCACATTAATCATACGCAGTGTTGATCGACTCTACATGCTCATTGTTCTCATCGTGAACTCGTATGCAACTAATTGGTAGTCACTTATTAGGAAGTGCGTTAAGGACTTGTACACGTTGACTTGTGCTTAATTAATATGCATTAAGAGTTATTGATTCATTGGCTACACGAATGTATTCATTTATTTGTAGATATGCAACACGATTGCAAATAAGTTGTACACCAGGCACAACCTTGTTTAAACATGACTTTCTAATTGCAATAAGTTTGAGTTGTATTGAAATTCAGTCAAGCTGAGTCAAGCAAATGCAAATTCACTTCGCAGCCAATGAACTATCTGTTGACAAAAGAGTAACAGTGTATTAATTTAATTGAACTGGCCAGAGCTCAAAATTAATGGCCTGGATATGAAACATTTTCAATAAACGAAATGCAGAGCAAAAGCCATAAAACTTTGGTATTTGCATGGAACTGGAAGTCGAGACTTTATCAGCTGAGCAGCAGAGCCAGGCATAAAATGAAATGAAATTATAAACACACACGCACACACACAGTTACTTAACCAGGCATCTGCAACAGTGTGGCAAAATTGAAGCCAGGGGCCACCATTAAAAATAAAACTTTTTATGGTTTGTTGACAGCTCACGCGACGCAGACATTAAATTTAACACACGCCTGGCCAATTGGCCGGCCTAGTTGATGGGTAGAATAGAAGAGTGGGGGGGTCACAGCAAGCTGTTTGGGTCTCGTCCATCATCTAAATGAAAATCAGGCATAATCACCAAAATGGAGAAGCAAATATGGCAAACATTTTTGTCTCCCCAAAGTCTCGACGCATAAAACAATGACAACTGAAAGCTGGGCAACGTTGGGTCCAGCCTGGGGCTGCATTACTTCAAAAATTTGTATCATAAAGTGGCGACCAGCCACAGCTGGAGGTCTCCGTATATTTATATATATAAAAGTATATATGTGTGTGTTTTACTCCGATAACAATAATTTTGAAATTTGCTTTTTATGCTGTGGCAGCGGTGTCCCTCAGTAATTTCATTAAATTATTACCAACTCGTCTAAAAGAGCATACTTTTAGGAAGTCTATTGCTTTGGCTATTAATGTTAAGTGCATGAATTGTAGGCAAAAGCGTATGTAAAGCTTTAATTTTGAGTAAAATATGAAATTATTTGATTATCCAGTTAAATGTGATGTGAATACCTTCTTGCAGCACAAACAACAGCTGCTTAACATCACCTAATCAATCACCATTCAACTTAAAGGGAATAGAGAAAACAATCCAAAAGAAAAACAAATACTTTGACTTACCAGTATGGCAAAAGGCAATAGGCAGTGCAAATACAGACAACTGAAGAAAAGAAACCCAAAAAGTCTGTAATTATGCGTATAACTTGGCACTTAGGCGCACATGTTGGGCTCAGCATGAGTTGAGTAACAATAATGTTCGTAATTAACTATAGATCACTCATAGTTAATGTAGACCTTGGCATGGATGTTGTTCTGCCTGCAGCCAATCAACCAGAAGCTGAACAAATACAAATGAATGAGTAGGGCAACATATGAATCATTTGCTTGGTCAACTGATTAGCCCGAATCAAATTTGAATTGCGGCCAACCACAGTCAAGACAAAAAGCCCACAAACCGCATTCCTAGAATTGTCTATCCGAAGGTTTTTCTTGTGTGCAATTTGTGGTTGACTTTTGGCAACGACACTGTTTGACATACGCTTTGACCTTTAGGCATATTAAATGCTCATCAATTTGCACTCTCCCACCCCTTGCGATGAGTTTTCATTTTGCGTTTGCCAAACGATTTGCAGTGTCAAAGGAACATTGCAAAATTTTTGGGGAAAGGCTGACAATAACAGAAAGCAACAGCAGACAATGGATATCGAGAAAGACAATTTATAAAAGAATAGCTTAAAGTATTCGACTAGCTGGCACACTATTAGCACTATGTAAACACTTTAAGTCAATGGATATAGTTATAAGAGAGGTATGAGTTATGTTTACATCAATAAATTATGTATATATATATTGTATATTATATTATATTTAATATTTTACAATTGTTTGTCAATTCAAAAAGTAAATAAAATTACTATTATATTGTTGAAATATTGGTTTCTTCAGATAAAGATTCAGATAAAGATGATAAAGATAAAGTTTGCTTCATAGATGTGAATACTTTGTGTAAGTAAATGTGATACCAAGTTATAGTTTTATATACACTCTATTATCACTCTGAAAATAAATCAAGTCAATTAAGATATAAGAGAAGTAGAAGTTATGTTTACATCAATAAATTATGTATATATATTTTGTATAATAATAATATACAATAAATTAATAAAAGTCGAAGTATTGCTTTCTTCAGATAAAGATCTTATAAGTTACTTTTACTTTTAACTTATTATTAATATTATAATCATAGTTTTCTGGCTTGAGTTTAAGCACTTTGTGTATGAAAATTTGATGCCAAGTTTGTCTTAAATAAATCCGATTAAAAAGATTATACATTGCATAGCTAAGCAAGTGCAGTGTTAAAGTAAAATTGCAGTTAAGCTGCCAAGTAGGTATAATAACTGACTCTTGCAACAAATGATGGGGAAGCGATGTATTTGGCATAATTGTTGTTGCTGTTGTTGCTATTGTTATTTGATGCTGCTGCTTTTGTGCAACCCGTTTGAGTCGGCGCCACATTTGATTTGTGTCTATCATCAACTGGCGTCAGTTTATACAGCTGCCATAAAATAGTTTTGATATTTCATGGTGCAGTCGTCAAAGGTATATCTATCTATAAGACAGGTGCAAACAACGCGTATCAAAGCAAACAATGCAAAACTTGTGTGTGTGTGTGCAACACACAACAGCAGCAACTTACTTTGTGTGCTAAGCAGGCGGTCGAGACACGCCCCCTGCACATTGTAACAATGGCAATAAGAAAGTTCTACCAAAAAGTTCAACACAAAAAAAATATATAAAACAGGGTATAAAAAACATAAAGCGAGAAATGAGTAACTTTTGGAAGCTTCTCGCCAAAACAAAAAAATATGAAATACAATTTTAATGGCAGAGCCACGAGTTGGAGCATAAATCTCTGAAATGCCTTGTTTTGTTGTTGTTGTTGTTGTTGTTGTTGCTGTTGTTGTTGTTGCTATTGTTGCTATTGTTGCTGCTGCTGCTGTTGCTGTTGCAGCTGTGATTTCTTCTGGGCCGCCGCGGGATATGCTACATATTTAACGGCATACTTTCGGATAGAATTGTTTTATTGCTCAGTGAGTAAGTCTACCAACTTTGTTTTCGACCAAAGCCAAAGATGCATAGAGACTATATGAATTATGTTGCTGTTTTTTATTCCTAGTCCAATTTAGTTAAACGAAGATGTATTACACAATTCTACACTTGTTTATTACAATGTATTTTTAATCAGTGAGAAACACAGAACAACGAATTTTGCTCCACTGTGTTTGCTTTAGATACAACATCCACCTACATCCGTTACAAGAAGTAACTGCTTAAGTCCTCTGCCTGCTTATGTGATGACTTGCTAGAAATTTGATTGTTACTCGGAGTAGACCATAATTTAGCTTATGTTTCGCCTAATGTTTCCTAATGAACCATGGGCATAAGTAAGTGCTGCAAATTGGCACAGAGTGCGGCAAGTGCGGGTTGAGTTACGCAGAGACATGTGACCAGTTTATGGAACACTTGAAGTTGCGGCAAAACACACACAAATCAATGCTATCCTTTGGCCCCCAATCGAGTGTCGCCTCTGCCAGTCAATCATAAATTTATAATGTCATCAAAATCTATAAGCATTTTTTTTTTTTATGTTTAGCACCGCAAGGACCCGCGAAAGGGGCCGCATAAAAGGCGCAGTTACTTAAGAGACTCCATAGGATTTTTATAGGCCGTGTGCGTCAAACTTTGGCGGAACTTGGCCATAACAAAATAAGCATAGCAAATGTAACGTAATCATAAACGTTTTTCATTACTCCAGCGGAATTTGAAGGCCAATAAAAATGACAATAATAACAATAATAACAACGGCGGGGCAAGTGAAAGCCAAATCAAGTCTGGCCAACAAACAAGTACGAGTTCACGCTCGTTTATTGTGAACGAGATTCACAATATAATGTATGTGCTTATCAAACAAATTCAACGGCCGTTCACTTTAATTTCAATATATATTGTTGCCTGCTTTTCAACTCAACGAACAATGTTACTGTTAAGGCTGCAATAACAGAGCGCTGTTAAAAATTCCCTACTCCTATGTTATGCTAAATGCTTTAACATCTTAAGAGAGTTTAACAGCGTCTATGCGAACTGCAGATGCTGCTCGCACATTTCACGAGCAACTTTGTCAATTTCCGTTATCAAACTGATAAGAAGCTTACAAAAAACTTGTGCCCAAACAAGGGACAACATTTTAATGAGGTTCTGGTTGTTTTTTATAGCTGGGAAACAATTGAACTCAATGACAACTATCAAACTAAATTATTGCATTTTCTCATAATACCCTTAAGTAAATATTGACGGCTCAATAGTTTATTTAATCAAAGTTTCGATATGTGATAAATATGCAAAGATAATGTTTACAGTTTAATTTAAGTTATATTTAATCGACAGTGGAATTTAGGCCTGGTCTAGAGAACTTATTAAATCCCAAAGAGTGCGAACATGTCACTTGCAGGTGCTTTGTAATTAACCTAATGCAAAATGCAATCAGCTTTATCATAAAGCTGATGAAATATTGATTGGATGCTGGCCAAAAAATACTCTGTGAAAGCAAAGTTCAGAGTGTGTGGGAGCTGCGTGGTCTGTGGCCCACGTAAGCATAAAATGCAACAGCAGCTGCAACATAGTATTCACATTTATGTAAGGATTGAAGTAAAGAAATGGAGTAAGTGCATCGTTGCTCCCACAACTAATTTGCACGTTTTGCAGCTGGCAACAAAGTGTTATGGCTGGCATGCAGCTAAAGGTGAGTAAAAGCCACATGCAAAACAAAAGAGAGGCAAACGGAAACGAAAAGGAGAACGGTAACGGAAATTAAACTGCCAACTCACGCACATAAAATCGAAAGACGTAATATGCAATTGCCGAACAGCTGCAACGATTAAATTGAAAATACTCTTCGAATTCTAAATGTCAAAACCATAGAAAGTTCATTTATGAAATGATGAAAAATCAATTTCAATAGTGCAATCTCTATTCGAATATTAAACAATGAAAAATGTTAAGATCAATTAAAATAGACAACTGCAAATTAAACAAGCGGATTAATTAAGTATTTTGATTATAATTGAAGTAACTAACAGGTGTTTAAAGTATACATTTCTATTCTTCCTTTTCTGATATCTTTCTTATTTATAGAATGATCTCGATTAAACTTTCAGCATTGATTCTATTTGATTCTATAATAGGGTCTTCCACACCTACTTCTGCCTATTGCATACTTGCATAAAACTAATACAGAATATTAAAAAAGAAGAGGTGAAAAAAAAAAGAGAGCAACTATATTCGAGTTGTTTTAGAAAATAAGAATGTTGTTGACATTGATACTATTTTAAATAAATTAAATAAAATAAGAAAGCTAATCGTTTAGCTGAGGAAAGCCAAGTTTATGAGGAAGCGACAGCATTCAGATCGTTACTTATCAATGCTTTGACTATTTGCATTTGATAGTCAAGAACAACTCCTCTTTTAGCTGAGAAAGCAAAGTGCTTTTTACATAAGAATTTACGGCATTTACTACAGTCAGTAGCCAACAGGGACTACTGTTCCCATATGCCTTATGCGACAGTAATTTATTTATGTATCCTTTTAACTTCAGAATGCAAAGCCCTGCAGCTAGTTACACATTTATAGATGGTGTAGAAAATTGAATTGAAGCACTTAATACATTCTCAAGAGGCGGCAACCTCAAGAGAACTTCTTGTATAAACCTATGTAGATGTAAACAACTCATGTGCTGGACAAGAGCAGTTGTTCAAGGAGCAAACCTGAAAGTGGAAATGAGTACGAATGGACATCAACTAGACAAAGTAGAGTCTGGAATATTGCAAAAATATTTAATCGTCAGCATTTAGTCACTTTTTAAAGTTACGAAATGTAGAAGAAAGGGGAGAGAGGGGAGTGCGAACATGCTTGTATCGTGTTTGCTAGCGTGTTTGCAATTGTTGAAGTGCACACAAAAAAACAAGTAGTTCTATTTTTTATTTGCTGAGAACTTCCGCTTTGGTGCTCTTTATGTTGCTTATTTTCTGCTCGAATTTCTTGTTGGCTTAACTCAGTGAGAGAATGACTGAGTTAGCGAGTGAGTGCGTACGAATATTCAAGAGAAAGCGCAACGCTAAATATGTGAATTGTAGCATGTTGCCGCATTTCCCCCATTTCCCGACCATTTTCCACATTTCCTTTTGTTGTAGACTGCATTTTATGTGCTTGTTGGCAGCTTTTGATTTGACTCTTTTGGGTATTGTGTAAAAATAAACATTAAGGCGATGTCCTTACATCTGTCTGTGGTTCGCTTTTCAAGGTAAGCAAGGGGAAAGTACTGTACGTATGGTTGTTAAAGCAAATGGAAAATGACTATCAAGGAGCACACAAAGCGAATGAGTATAAATAACATAAACGAAATACTTTATGATATCTACTTTAACTTATTAAAGTTGAGTATCTATATTTGTTATAGTTAGTTATATTGAGAGCTCAATTTGAAATATGGCAATGTGTTGTTAGATTACTTAAGCGATACTGAGCGATACTTAAGGAACTCTGAAGTTAATCACAGCTGACATAAACACCTGTAAGATAAAAGTACTGTGTAATAAGAGAATGTAACTAGTTTCCAGTTACATTGCTTTACTTAGAGAGTAAGGTAATACCTTGACCTGCAACAACAACTATTATAATTTCAATGTGCTAATTTGTAAGAATTTGCAAGTACATTTCATTTGCTCCCCATTGTCATTAAGTTAGCTTTTATTGCTGCAGCTGGCAGCAGCCTCTACCATTTGACGAGTGAATTAATAACCAAACCCTCTTTGCCCCCCGTCACCTTAATAAGTGAATGAATAACCAAACCCCCTTTGTCCTCCCGTCACCTTATTAAACTACTAATCAAAAATTACAACTGGCAAATTGGCAGCGTAAATATGAATTGACCCCAAATAGAGTTGGTCAATGTGTCAAATGCGCAGTATTTATGATTATATTTATTACAATAAGAAAAAACTATGATAATTTTAAATATATAATTATATATGTTTATTGTAATATTAATATTGTGAATATTTTGATCGTGCACACGTTTGCTGTGCTCTCCTCTCTACTCTGCATCCGATGAACCTTATTAGCTGAACTCGAACAAGCTCTTTACTCAATGGCTAACAAGCAGCTGCGGAACTCGTACTATTTTCTAATTGGCATTGCAAATGTAAATAACAATTTCCTGTATAGCTAATCATGGGATAAAGAAAAGACTTATCGCTTATTGATAAATAGGAATGCGGCGAGTTGATGCTGCTGCTGCTGATGCAATTTGCATGGAAATTTTGTTGATGCCAAGCATAATCAAGACATCAGCTCAAAAAATGCAAAATTACAAGTAACTATAACCAAATGTAATTTGTGATTAATGAGTAAAAGCAGCGCACAAAGACAGAGCAGGGAGGAGGAGGGGGGAAAGATAGTTACTCTTGTGTGTGACAAACGCGTAAGTTATTTAATATCAGAAAGACAACGGCAATGATGATACCGAGGCAACGATGCACTACAGCAAGAGTGTGTGTGCGTGTGTGTAGATATAATGAATGCTGTGGCCAATGTTGCCACCCCCTTCCGGCCAACTGCCATGCGTGTGGTGTGTGGGAGTGTATGTGGGAGTGTGTGTGGGAGTGTGTGTGGGAGTGTGTGTGGGAGTGTGCGTACCTGTGCGTGTTAGCCCATTGCGCGTTTCCGTTCTGAATTTAAATGAGTTTCTCATGCGTGTACAACAAGACGAGGACTATAGACTGAGCTGTAGACACTTGCCTCAGCACTAAGATTCTAAGTTGTAAGTTAGTCACAGTAACTCTCAAGCAACAACACATTCTAAACTGGTCAGTCAAAGACAAAAGGTTTTTGATTGAAAGTCAAACTGGATTTGCTTTAAATTTGCTAAACTTTGTCAATATTGTTGCTAAGAAATTGTAACTCAGCCAGAGCAACATTTCTATTTCAGTTGAACACAAGTTCGTCGGCAGTTTTTATTTTATCTGTTTTATTTGTGTTTCAATTTTATGTTTTTTCTTACTCCACTTGGGCGACCTTAAGTTTTCGTGGTCACTTAAATTGATTGCAAAATTTTGTAAATTAATCGCACTTAGTATTTGCCCGCGCTTTTTCATTTTCCCACTTAAAATGCCATCCCACTACTTTTGAACTTTGAAACTTTGCTGTTCTAACTAAGTAAATTATAACGCCACCCGAAGCAGAAAGAAAATCATCAATGGCAAAGTCGCTTTGCCAATGCACATTTCAATTATCATACATTTCCTTTCCATCCCCTCTCATTGTCCTCTTGGCCCTGCTTCTTTCTGCCACAAGTTCTGCTTATATATATATGTCTATATGCAAAGTGCCTGTGGTGTCAATTGAATGTGTTGAACCAACGCGAATGCCAAGGAATAATTGGCAAAAGTTACAGACGAACTGAGAACCGCATACTTTTAATTAAGAATGTAATTCTTCAAATACAGAAATTATTCAACACAAATGACGAATATTTGCAGAATACTGAGAGATAACAATGATAAACACGAAGTGAGAAATGCAAGAAAATATATCACATTCTAAAAGTAATTTAATTCAAATTATTATAAATTTTATATAAATAAATATATAAATAAAAAACATAATAGAAATTAGAAGAATAAATTCATATTATTCCACTTTTATGTATAGTTCTAATAACATTCCCAGGCCCTGTCGCTTTTTGAAAGGCATCTTGAATATTTTTGCATTGCACAACAGTTGATTATATTTGATAGCTCTACTATTGTTTAATTAATAAAGATTTATGCAAATTAAGAATTCGTTATGAAGGCGGCACAAGCACTAAAGCCAAATATTGAAATCAAACTGGAAATACGACACTTTACAGATATGGAAATCAACTTAAGTTCCCCCTCTATCTCTCTCTCTCTTGCTCACTCTCTCTCTTTCTCACTCTATCGCAAGTCAAGCATCTTACTGTAAGCCTTAATTAATATTCATGTTGAAAATTCCACATTTAGCATGTTATTTTTATTTCGTTGGCACTTGAATTCTCAGTAATTTTCCAATTTTACTTTTCACTTGTTTGCATTTTACTTCCGCGCTGTCCCATTAATGCCGAATGGACTCTCATAAATGCAATGTACAATATATTTATTCATGTATTCATATATATATATATATATATATATATATGTATACATATGAGTAATGAATGCAATTTCCTTTCCACACTCGGGCGTATGTGTAATATTGTGTGTTCACAGATTTATGCCGTGCATAAATCAATTTAACAGTCTTTAATTATTTACAATTTAATATTGTATATTGATAAATAATACACACATACATTTACTTCACTTTGGCCTGGCAAAATGCACCTTTACATATGCCACTCACAATCGTCGGAATGATGTTTTCACTTTGCTTTAGTCTCGATAAGATAGATGGTTGTACGAAGGGCACCAAACCGAACCGTGTCGTCGACGAGCGCAATTAAAACTGAACTAAAATCTCGAAAGGCAAACTTCTAAATATGAAATGACATGGTAATGAATGCGGCAACAACAAGAGGGCGGGCATGATAGCAATTTAAGACAGGTTTGGCATTTTGCTGAGCTTCAGTTGTCGTGTTCCCCATCGATTTGCATGCTGCGATTGGCAAGCCTTAGTGCGCATAATGTTTAATAGTTTTTAGATATTTTTAAACATTTTTATAGTATTTTTTTTATTGCGGTTTCTGTTTTTGATTTGCCTCTCACCAGCTACTACTGCATCGTGCCGACTTCGGCCTCTTGGTTCAAGAGCTTGGCCAGTTAACGGCACACCCAATGAACATACAGTAAGCACTCAGTTAACTAACCACAATTTGTGGTTAGCCAAGGGTTACACAAAAGTCTCAGACTAAATTCAGTTCAAATTTGCACCTGATTAAGCATACGCCCTGTGGTTTTGTGGCTCACCTCACATTGAACACGTATTGTATTTAAGCAAATCCAACCTGTTTCATTAAGTGCCAAAAATATTTGAAAAGGCGAGTGTAATGAATATATAAGAATTTCATTTGCTTTTATTGATAAGTTGAGGTCTAAAAAAACATGTTAAACATGTTTGAAATCAAATAAATTCAAATCAATTCAATTTGTAAACAGACTTGCAAAGAAAGTAAAAAAAGCGAAATATTATTTAGACTTCCCCATAACAAAGCTCAATAACGCAGAGATAACAAACTACTTAAAACATGAAATGTTTTCTAGATAACAGAAAATAATAATAAACAATGGAATGAACGTTGCGTTTGTAGATAAAAAGTAGTCAAACAATTTGTGTTCAATTTAAAGATAACAAACTATTTAAGATATATAGTTTATTGTCTTTTCAAAAATACAAAAAGTTAAATGAAAGCAGAATTGTAACTCTATCCCAGTAAAATTCCATTGATCACTTATTTCTTTGTTAACAAAATTGTTTATTAAAGATCCATTAGCATTTTATATGCATCATCTCATAACACAATTAACTAAAACTGATTCACTTACATGTTTAACTAATTTGTTTATAAATATCAGTCATTTATCATCGCACAATTTATGTTAATTAAATCAAAATATGGAAACCGCAAAAAAGCCCCAAGTTTACTGACACAGAGAGAGAGACAGAGAGAGAGAGAGAGAGAGAGAGAGAGAGAGAGACGTTAACTGGGCTGGAAGTTGACGCAGAGAGTTGTTTGCTCTTTGCCTGTATTTTGAAGCAGTTTTAAGCCTAGCTCTATGTATTTCCCCAATTATTTGCAGATGCGTCAGTTAGACAAGCCCGTTTCCCATATTTCCAGGGTGGATTGACGATTTTATATTTGTTATTTTTTGTTTTTTTGTTGTTATAGTTTTTGGGAATAAGAACAACAACTCCGGCAGCTGGACAAGTGTTGATGTTCAGCACGCACTCAATGCGCACTTTTATATGACGTTTGCCCTTCTTGCATAATCCGCTTATATGTTGAGAGCTCAAATGAAAAACCAAACATTGAACTAACGAACTGGCGAACTGAACAACTCGTCAACTGGTCAACTAGTCAACTGTATCTGCCCCTTGTGGCTATTTGTTCAAATACCACTACTGGTACTGGTTAAGGCCTTTCACTTGAAACAGTCTATAAGTTGGCTTGAACACTTTGGCTTTAATGCCATAAATCTAGCTGAAGGTCTCTTCTATTTTAAACAATTTTTGCTTGACATTTTGCAAACTGGTTTGCACATTTAATATGTGGCACATGTCATCTGACTGGGATCTATCAAAAGGCAATACATTTCACCGTTGAGACACCCAAGTGTCGCTCAAGCTTAAGCTCTACTTAATAAGGCACTTTAAACTGTAATAAATAAGACTCTTTCTCAGATTTAAGTGTTATTTTACTATGAATGAATAAAAGCTTAAATATATTTTGTATATTTGTTATATTTGTTAATTAACAAATTAACACGAAGCATATATAACACAATTAGTGATTAGAGTGCATATCCAAATATCCAACTGTCTTAATTTAGCCAAGCAAACACTTAGGTGTCACATAGACCACAGATTCACTAATTTCCATTCAGATTGACTTCTCAGCTTGTCACTGCTGATTTATGAGCTGTTCAAAATTATCTGTGTGTTTGGCATTTCCTAATTAATTTGACTCGCACTCAGAGTCAATCTCAATCAATTGATAGCCGTCCATTAACTGAGAATTAAATCAAGCAACAAATTTTGAGCTAACGAGTAATCAATGGTTAAATTTTAGTTAAATTTTATTGACATTTATTGTTGTTGCAGCTGCTAAATGTTTATTTAAGCAATTTAGTTTATAAGATGCCTAACAATATCGTATTTTCATTCGATTTATAATTATTTGTGAAGGCAAATGATTTGCCAACGTTGATTTTATGCCTCATTGAATACTGCTGCACAACTACCCGACCCCCCACCCATTGAGCTTTGTTTATGCAACGTCCAAATGACTGCACAAATGCCACAAGGAGGCATCAGACAGGTGGCCACAGGTGATTGAATTCTCTGTTCTGTGGCCAGCAGATTATACACATATGTTCTTAGGTGTGGGACCAATCCAATACTCTATAATTAAGTTAGCATATTAACACGTGTTTTAATTGATTAATAACTCTACACTTTTTCAATTATTGAATATTTAAATATTTATGCTTGCTTTTTACAGAGAAGTGGCAATCAAACCTGTTTTGACATAAGTCCCACTTGGCGGCAGTGGTTGAAAGCTTTCGACAGTTCGTACACAAACCATTGCTTGGGACACTGTTAGCAAAGCTGTTAACATTTAACAGCATCTGTATTACTAGTATTCGAAGTAAGTAAATTACTTAATTTATTGTGTGTAAATGATGAATAAATTTTAATATTTCAACTAGTCCCACTATTTAATAGTTACCTAATTAGTATTCTATTTAATGCTCTACTGCAATTAAAAGCCCTTCAACAATTCGGATATTACGATAAATACCTCATTTGTGATGGCCCAAAATAAAATAACCGTAAAATGAAATGAAAATAGTTTATGCAATCGGCAGCAATTGAATTTATAATAAATCAATTACGATTGCATCGCAAATCACAACATAGGAATTGCATTATCATAATGAGTACGGAAATTAGGGAAAATAAATATGAATAAAAAAAGGACTTAGCATCAGCATGTGCTTATCAAAATTATGCAAACAGCTGTCAAATCGTTGGACGTAAATGAATAGCAAAATAATTGAAATCCATTTTGGTAATTGAAATTCAAAATTTATGCCGTTTTAAGTGGGTGAGCTTGGGATTTGCAACAGGAGATGAGTTGGTGAATGGACGACAATTGAACCGCAATGCATGAATAGTTCTATGAAATATGAATAGAAGGATTAAGAGTCATTTTAATTACCTTCATCAAGGATGCATTATGACATTTGTGGCAGCCTGGATTCAATGAACGAAACAAACTGAGACAACAACATTCCTATGTAATTTGCCAATACCTTTGTTATATATTTGTTAATGTGTATTTAGTGCATAATTATGATTCCATGTAGTCAGTTGAACAATGGCATTTAGCTGACTAATGTGACTGATTGTGATTTGATTATTTGGCCTGCCCAATAGCTGGGAGCCACAAACATATTCCAAGCCCATCGAATCCATTGAAATGAACTCCCAATCAGATCCAAATAATTCAAAGCAAATGCATAATTATTCTCGACATTATTCATGCGATAATTGAATTACTGCGTTGTGTACACTTCCGTGCTAAGTACAATTAATCAGCAATCAGAACTATTGAGCGTATCCATCTCTACATCTATAGACGATAATATGAATTAAATATCAGGTAAATTTGTTAGGAAATGTTCTAAATTTGTAACTAAGAAATATGCTGTGTGTTTGGTTATTGGCTACCAATTAGTTGTGATGAATTTCGTATAGAATTTAATTAAACATTATAACGCAGCTTTCCAAGGGCAGCTGACAGAATGTGCATTGAAAATATATTTTATTTTGGGGGAAACAGCCACGCAACATGTTTTGGCAATTATCGTCAATCAATTGCGGCCGAGCGTATGTAATTACAAATTCTATTAGGACAAATCGATGCGAGCAGTTTCATAAATAATCAGGCAACAAGTTACACACTTCAATGAGCCCAGCAAAAACTTTAAAGCGACTGTCATCAATCAGTGTCAGTGTCAAGAGACAGCCATCATTTGGTGCGTGTTTCAACTGAGGTCTCTGTGCTTTAAGCCACAAATACGCTGTGAGGGTCGCAGCTGCCTTTTTGCAAGCGTAAATATTGACAAAAGAAAACGCGATCCTACCCGGGGTAATATTACAAAAAACGAAAGAATATATATATATATATATATATATATATATATATATATCCGCTGAAGTTCAATAAGTAAACATAAAAAAATAATAAAACAAAAAAATATGACCACAGAAAATGTGTGCGAAAAATCAAATTGATTGCTTTGCTCCTTTTCCACAGACAACGAAGGGAATGAAGCAATATAAATTAATTAAATAAATTTTGGAATTGTTTAATATCAATATTTGTGTATTTAGGTTGCTTTAACACTTGCATCTAATTATATATTTATTCACTATTACAACAAAGTTCAAAGGGCTCTACTCGCTATGATACTAACGATTTTTCAACTATGTAAACATTGACTTCCATCTTATATTTATGTATATATAAACAATTAAAAAGCGTACAAGTTTTTGGTATAACTTTGGCACAAGAGAGAAGGAAAAGAAAGGCACATCAATTAAATGTCTTTCTTATAGTGCACATTATTATAAACCAAATGCATTCAGTGCATTAACTAACATTAACTAATCAATTTCTGATTCACTATTAATAGAATACCAAGTAAATATTGAATATTTATAATTACTATTCTGAGTATTATGCATCTCAGTGCAATTCAGTTTAGCCAATTAGCCACAAACAATTTTTAATTCATAAAATTTCCTCTTATGTAAACATAACAAATTCGATGAATGATATTTTTTTTATTTTAATTAATGTTATTTGCCTAATTGTTTTCTTTCTAATTAATTACAAAATAAATCAAATTTTTGAATTGGCCATGAATCGAACAATTATCATAGACATTTCTTGTGTAAATAGTACATCAAAGGGAAAAAAATGTGTAAATTACATTCAATTTATTTCAATTAAACTGAATTTGATGTAAATTATAAAAACCGAAACAAAACGCTTTAAATTTAATTAAAAAACTTTTTACATGGCTGGGAGCAACTACAATCCCAATTTGTTTGTCCTGCAGACCGAACAAATAAATCTTTATGGATTAAGTGCCCCGTCAAGCTGCTGTGTATGAGTGTATTCATGTTGTTGTTGTTGTTGTTGTGGTTGTTGTGGTTGTTGTTGCTGTGATTGTTGTGGTTGTTGTTGTATTAACGCTGCGGCAAACAAAAGAATTTCGAAAGCTTTAAAACTACTTTTTGCCAAGACCCTATTAAACTTTTCTTACCCATGAAAGCAACTAGAGAGTAGAGTGAGTATATTGGCAGCGGGTTGGAGCGGGAGAGTAAATATAAAACAAAATGGCGGACTTCTCCATTGAGCGACAAGTGATTTATGCACCGTGTGAGTTTGTGCGGCGGGAGAAACAGGGCAGGGGAATCGACGGGGCAGCCAACGGAGCGTGTGAAAGCCGTGGAGCTGCTGGACCAAATATTTAGGTTTAATGAACTCGAATCTTAATAAATAAATTTGTCAATAGAATTGCGGCAACAACAATTCCAAGTGTAAATAAAATGGCGACGTTAGGCAGGAAATTTTGAGAAGAGGATTACGAGTACCACAAGCATAATAAAACGAAGACGAATCGCCTCTCTACTCCTCCCTCCGCTGCCAGACATCTTTTGTTGGCCAATTTAATATGCCAGAGCCTCAAAGTAGCCAACACACTCTATGCATTCAAACCTAATTCGCAGCTTGTGGCATTAAGTATGTGAATAAGTAAATAGGAGTAAATTCGTTAAAGGCAGCTTTAAATTTAGAAACTCATTAGCGTAAAGAGCAAACATTAATTGTGATATAAATATAAAAGCCAAAAGTGTAATCGCTGATTTAATTAAATACTTCGTTATTCCTTTTCGCAACATGCTTCGCACTTTAGCTGTCAGAGCCAAGGCACTCTGCAAGAGCGAGATCAATATATCGATCGATCTGCATATTACATACAGGCAAAGCGAGATAGCCACAGTGTGTCTATAATCAGGGATGGCAGTATATACAATGTAGTGATGGGACTTCGGCATAACTATCAGCGTGCTAAATACTATAATTTTATATTATTTAATTTCTGCTAAAAATAAATATAAATAAATAAACTGAAATCAGCAGTTAAATGGCAATAAATGTTGTCGCATTTTTGTATATTCACAGGATTTTAACAGTTGCTTACATTAATCATTATTGCACCTCAATTTCCCC